>CM031372.1:104908597-105428243 GCA_018208015.1 Medicago ruthenica | reverse complement strand
TGGAGTGGTGGCAGGAATATTTGGGATGAACTTTGAAATTCCATTATTTGATGTCCCATCTGCATTCCAGTGGGTCCTTATAATAACAGGAGTTTGCGGAGTGTGTATATTTTCTGCATTTGTGTGGTTCTTCAAGTACAGAAGACTCATGCCCCTATAAGAAGCGACACCAACATGAACATGATTAAAACAATTGCAGGGTGGCATATGATGTTATGCTTTTTTTTTTTTGTCTTAATCATCTGGTTCTCAGGGAAAAGGGACCCCGATAATTCCGAGTATGATGTTTTGCATTTGTTATGCAATCATAAAATTCAAATGCAGAGCCGGCTCATATTGAAGAGCAATTTTCTAAATTCAATTTTGTATCAATTTTGGAATATTCCTTTCTGATTCAGCAATGTCTGTATAGTGAGACTAAATTAATAATTGGTTGGATAAAGCATCTTTTTAGTTCCTATTTTTATTTCTTTCAAGATTTGACAAAGTGCTTTCAGCCGCATGAAATGTATGTTTTAGTAAGACCGAGACAAGGACACTTAGAATAGAACTTCACATCGAGAGATAGAGGGCATCGTGAAATATAAAGTTTTCCATGATTGATTAATTTAAAGTAAAATATAATTATTTTTTTTGGAGAGGAAGTAAAAAAATAGAATTAAATAATACATTATATAATAATATAATATGTATCAACTAGTTTAAAATTGTAAAAAAAAAATTATAATTGTCTTTGAAACGTAATAATAAATCATAAATATTAAGATTTTTTTTTTAAGCAAAAAGAAAATATAATAAATAAAAAGAAAAAGATACAAAGACTGGGGGACATAAGACCTGACCCAGGAAAACCCAAATGGAAATACATCATGATAAATCAGCCTAAGTGGAACTACTCCAATCTATCCTTAACAAAAATTCACTAATCACGCGGGTGCGAAACCAGGTTACAAAAAAAGAATGAAAAGTGAACATATGCAGAGAACAGTTAGAGTGAAATTATGGCGAATGGATCGACCGCCAACACGGTATCATCCAAGTGCCAACAGCTCCCTGAACAACAACAAGCATAAAAGCTATTTCGAGCAAACAACGCGTAAGAACTCAGATCAAGGGATGAGTCCAATACGTCAGACCCTATCGGGTTAAAAGAACCAGACCCTAACGGGTTTTGTAACAGACTCTTTCGGGTTTACGTAACCGAACCACCGCACAAGGTCACGTCACCTGTCACCCAGTCTCTAATCAAACAAGAACACAACAAACAATACGAACAAAAAAATCAACGCACAATACAGGAACAACATAAATATTAAGATTTCAAAATACCAAAATTTCTGATCGCGTGGGGGCTTGGTTGTATTCTTAAACATTTATTGATTTTTTATTTTTGAGAGGAGCATGTATCGATCCTTTAGTTTTCAGTGAAATGAATTAGTATTTTCAATGAAGGGTCTTTCTTCTCATTTTTAGTATCGGGCAGGTTGATTCAATCAAACTGTGAGTCTAGAATTATATTAGAGGTGCTGAGTTAGATCTACCTCAGATGTTAACTATGTGGATATGAAACGTACCTTTTTTTTTTGTATTGTTTTGAATAAAAAAGTTGGGTCTGGTTGGCAAAAATAGCGGATAGCTGATAGCTTATAGCTTATGACTGATGGCTGATAGCTTATAGCTGATGACTGATGACTTAAGGCTGATAACTAATTGAAGTGTTTGGTAAAATTAGCGGTTCAACTAGCTGATAGATGTAAAATGACATAAAAAGACATTTTTATATCATTCAATTTTTTATGAAGACAAGAACAACATACATTAATAATAATAATAATAATAATAATAACAACAATATCATTGTCATTTAAGTACGAATTAAGATAATCTTAACTACAATTATATTAATCCAAAATAATAATAAAAATAAGTCTATCGCCTAATATTCCTTAAATACATATATATATATATATATAACATACAGAGCTCAAAAATACTTGCATATTCAATTCATTCTTTGCACAGATATTAGACATTAAAGCACAAATATATAGAGAATCCAGACACAAAATATGTATAATATTGGACATCAAAGAACAAATATTCTAATCTATTCATCAGTAATAATAAAAAAATAAATTGGGGTTTAGGGTTTTTCAATCTATTTATGAATCAAACAACTCTTTTAAACAACAATACAGACACTGAAGAAAATAAAATAGTATTTAAATAAAATAGTAAGGGTAAAAGAGGAAGAAAAAACAATAAGCTATAAGCTATAAGCTCAATCACTACTTGAAATAGCTTCTGAAATAAGCTATAAGCTCTTGACGAAAAGACTGTTACCAAACAGGTCTTTTTTTGCCGGACAAGCTTATAAGCTATAAGACATAAGCTTGTTTCCAAACAAACTCGTTGTGTGCAACTCTTTTGTTTGTATTTGTAATGTAAGTTTTTTTTTTAAAAGAAATTAATTGAGAATACGATTTTGTTATTTATAAAATTTTATTTATTTTTACTTTAAAATATATACTAGTTATTGTTCTGTCTGATAACAAGATTATCTTAATAAAGATAAAGAATCTCACATTGATGATGGACACGTGGAACAATGTGTTTGTTGTCAAAGGTCTCGCTTCCATATATATGTGTTCGTTGTATTTGAATTGGCAGGTATTTTCATCCCAACAGAGGAGACCGAGGGAGGTGTGTCTCTTTCTCTCCATTGATTGGCAGGTACTTCGCATGTTATTCTTGATTTTTTTTATTGTCAAATGCTAGTCATTAGTTGTTGGATTAGTTTTTTTTTCATATGATTAAATTTGATAACAGACGGTGGGATAAATTCCAAATGCATCAACGATGTTAGCAGAAGATTGACTCCTCGTGAAGGTTTGTGATATGCAAAATACAAAAGACCTACTTTAATATAAAACAATTATTCAATTTAAGGAAGAAAAAACCATAACCCTTCTTAGTATCATTAAATCAAAGATCTCGATGACCAATAAGACGTATTTATGTTCTGGTGTACAGATGAATATGAGAGAAACATGTATGTATGGACTTGATTGAGGTTTTTTCACTTGTTAGATTGATGATCAGGGCTTTATATGGGACATGCAGCTCTCAAAGCAGCTTCAAGCAAAATGGTCAAGCATGAGAAAGCGTGTTCAGACAATCAACATGTTTTTATATCATATTTCTTTGACTTTTTTATCTTCCTCGGGTTAGCGGTTGTTGATCTTATGCAAAGAGTTCAACGAGTCTTGCATAATTAATAATGCTGTCTCTTCTAGGTTTAAGGATGTAATTTTTAAGAGGATTTATTTTGTCATCCATAAAAGGTTAGCTGGGGAGTTTGTAGTCCTCTTACCTTCCATTTGTGTGTAATTTTTATATATTTAATTATACCTATATATAGAGGGGATACATAATTTTGTGTGACTTTTTCACTTTCAATTTTATCCTTCATTTAAACTATTGTATTTTCAATTTTATCCTTTTTACGTTATTACTTAAATTATTAATTAGAAAAATGTTAAATCTCATTAAAATAGAAACAACACCATTGCAATAGAAATTTTAATTATTAATTAAAAAATAGTTAAATCTCATTAAAATAGGAACAATACTACAACAACAGTATTTGACACTATTAAAAGAACTTATTTTAATTTTATTTGCCAAAAATATATTTTATCATAGTATATGGCAATTTTGAGCGCAGTAGAAAAACGGATAGACGCATACGTTAGTTAAAATAAATGTATTATAAATTATGAATTAGATGTTTAATATTTTGTTGTAATAAGTGTTTTGTTAACGTAAATGTATTATGAATTCTAATATGTTTAATTATTGCCAATTTGTATTATGCCTCATTACATTTTATCATTTTCATTAATGTGATTTTAATATATTAAATCGCTGTTTTTGTTTTGAAAAAACTAGTTAAACACAAACTGGATAATAAAACCTAAAATACATAAAATACAGTTCGGATTATAAATTCCGAACAGAAGGTAAAATTGTCATTTTAGAGAGCACGCGAAAAGTGAGAATGGTGAAAAAATAAATTTTCTAATATATTTTAGTTTGAGGCCCAATAAAAAAAAGGTCATTAGGTTTAATTATCACTTTTTTACCGAAAAAATCTTTTTCAACTGTAAGCAGGTGGAAGTCTCCAATGCTCTTGCAAGGAGGGAGGCTTCTTCATGGTCTTGCAATTCCAAAACCTTGCAACATCTTTCTCTCAGACATTTTATCGAACACTTTCATTCTCAAACTCTGTATCCATCCGCCTTTAGACTTCACCTTTGATATAAATGACCCATTTCAACATAGGGGTGTTCAACTAAAATAGTTAACTGAACCAAAGTATGAACTGAACTGCATTAAACCATATTTTGAACTGAACCATTTTTTATAGTTTTGAACTTAACCAGTTTTAGTTCAATTTAAAACCAGTTCAGAACCAGTTCATATTTATGAACCTTTTTTAACCAAAATAAATAAAATGTACGATATGTTTTTTTTACTGAAAAAAAAAAGCAATAATAAATATAATTAATTGGCCCATAATTAACCAACAAAAATCTTTAGCTTAATCTTCAGCTTAATCTCATAAACAATTGCGAATAAAGCTTCAAGAAGCAATTAAAAAGTTTCTTCCACTGTTACAATTAATCATTCCAATTTCAATTGAAGTCAAAATCATCTGAGAATACGCTAATTCCCAAATGCAAAATTCCTGAAAATTCACATCCAATTTCAATTAAATTCAATAAAAACAAAAGAATCAGTGCATGAATTAATGAATACATGGCAAGAATCGGCGTCGGAAAAGCCGCGTTGGAAAACAAAAGAGTAAGATCTTCAAAGGGAGAAGGAAGTGGGAGTTGAAGAAGAGAGCGAAGAGAGATATGGGAGAAACTTTGTTTTGGTAAGAATCGGCATCCTAAAAGCGATTATGATAGAAAAGCAGAATTTAAAAAAGCGATTATGATAAACCAGTTTTTTTGTGTCGAGAAAGAAAGAGATACGAAGCTTATAATCTAACGAAAACAATCTGCTTCAAAAATAATCTACATGGAACTAAACTAAAAAAAAAACTCAGGTTTTTATAGAAAACTGGTTCAAAACTAGTTCAAATGAGATAAACCGGTTTAAAATTATAAACCAGTTTTGTGTTGGAACAAAATGTATGAACAACTCTCTTTTGAGTTTTGATGATAACAAAGTGTTAAAAAGAAAATTGGATATGCTAATACTTGATTCTAGTGTGCAGAACCATATACTTAAAGATTGGTATCTAACAATGGTTATGAAAGAACAAGTTAAGAGCAAGAAGGAAAATATAGAAGCTTGTGTTGCAAGGCTGAAGAAAATCAGCGTCTGAAGAAGAGCTTCTGAAGGCAGCGTCTGAAGGTCTGCTTCTGAAGAAGTGTGTCTGATGAACAGTGCGTATGAAGACCAGCTTCTGAAGACTGCGTCTGATGAATAGTGCGTCTGAAGCCAACTTCTGAAGAATTGCGTCTGAAGACAGCTTCTAATGAACAGTGTCTGAAGCCAGTTCTGAAGAGAAGCTGCTGAAGTCTGAAACACAGAACTCAACAATTGCAACTGTCTACAGTAAAGTACTGTACGGTCAGAACAGCTCTTTGCAACAGTTGTCTCCTTGGCCAAAACATTCTCCATGTTTTAAGGAAACAATTCAAATTCCATTCCTCTGTTTTCTGTGTTACGCACACAATGTCAGGAAGGAATTAAATGCTGGACATAGCTTCTATTGCAACGGCTCTTTGATAATATTTGGTGTGCGCACCTCGTTTTTTTAAAAAAACGCGCAAATCCCCCGAGGTCGTTCGTAAACGCTCGGAGGGCCTTGTGAAGTCGCCACCAAAGTTTTTGTGTAAAGGGAACGTTGATAAACCCTTAAGTTTTTTTGTTTAAAGGGAAACGATAATAAAACCCTTTGACGATGAGGAAAGGATGGTCATCGCAACCATTGTCGGGTTCGGGGGTCGATTACGCAAGGGGAAGGTATTAGCACCCCTCACGTCCGTTGTACTCAACGGGAACCTTCTATTTGGCTAAAGCTTAAATTGTTTTTAAATGTTTTGCGTGCATGCTTATCTATGTCAAAAGAAAATATACTAAAAGGGGGGAAAAGAGATAAAAACAAACGAAAGGAAAAAAGTTTTTTATTATTGCGCTTGACAAGATGTCGATCTTGCTCCTACGTATCTCCCGGTAGTCGGAGAACTCAAAGCGTACGTAGTTCTTTGGTAGAAAAAACGTACATATGTTGGTTAATTTTAAATGGACGATGTTTTAACCGAATTCTCGCGATTAAAACGTAGCTTGTATGCTCGCGCTCGGGAGACTTATTAAGCGTATAGCTTGTATGCTCGCGCTTGGGAGACTTATTAAGCGTTTGTTCACGAATCGCACTAGAATTGTTAAAAGGTACATCCGTTGGGTTAAAAGGGTTCGAATTGGTCGCTATGGGACCAAACTAGGCGCAATGGACTCAAACGAGTCAATCATTGACCGAGGGGACTCCAACGAGTCGGGCGATTGTTCGATTGATCCACTGGGATCAAGAACAGGTACAATGGACTCGGACGAGTCGAACATTGACCGAGTGACTCAAACGAGTCGAGGGATCGAATCTAGTGGCCACGGGGGACCAAAAGGTTCGGATTGACCACAAGGGGCCAAGATTTGGTTTGGTTATGGTTGGATACGTTGAAAAAGGGAATGACGATTGTCCGAACGACGAGACATACATCACGCATTCGTACAATCGGGGCAATGGAGAGACATACGTCACACCATCCCTTTTTCATTCAAGTTTTTGGGTAGAATTCTTTTAGAAATCCCAAGGTATATCAAATCATTTGGTTTGAAACCCAAAGTGAAGAGATTTTAGCAATTTGTTAGAAAACGCACAAGTTCGGCTCGTTTTGCGAACGGTTTTGAAAAGCGAACAAATTCGGCGTATGTTCATGCTTGAGTTTTGAAAATCATGAACAATGTTTATTGTTCAAGTTTTTAATTGAAAATGATGAACATAGCTTGTTTGTTCATGCTGTTTTGGAAGTTTAGGAACATAACTTGTTTTACAAGTTATCCACAAAATGTCATACGAACTTGCGAATTTTCCACTATTGTGCAAAATCCTTGTTATGGTTTGAAAAACATGGGTTTAAAAACTCTTAGGTTCTGAGCTCTTGGGCTAGAACCTCAAAAATTGGCCATTTGGACACCTAAACTCAGATTCTGAGTTCTATCATGGTCGCTCTGCGACCATGACTTCGCACTGCGAAGTATGCGAATTTTTGAGTTCAGAAGCTGTTTCTGAACTTTTGTTCAGAAACAACTTCTGAACACACTCAGTACTTTTAGGTGAGTGAAAAGCTTTGAGTTTTTGGGATGAAAAGGGCTGGACAAACCAGTTTTGATGTTTTGAAAACCTTGGGATTTCTTTGAAATTCAAAAGGGGTTTTTTTAGAACCAAAAGGTTTTGAACCAAAATTGCTATGCAAACACAATTGTAAATGCAAGATCAGTATTTAGAATACTTACAGAGATCCTTAGCAAAGCTCCAGCTGCAATGGATTTGAATTGGTTGAAGGTTCTTGCAAGGTTTTGAATTTGGATGAACTTTGAACTTTGTAATGCTTTGTGTTTCTTTGGTTTTTTTGGTTGTTTGGTTGAAATGAGTAGTGTTTTTTTTGCTCTCTGAATGCTCTATTTTCTGCTCTATCTTATGCTATGCAATGCTGCCTTTTCCTTTGCCTTGGGTCTCTATTTATAGGCCAAAATGCAATCTCTAGTAATGATGAAAAAATCCTAGAACCTAGCTGATTTGTGGGCTAAATTCAGGCTATTTGGCTTTGCATTTAATGCTAATGGATAGAGGCAACCCTGCCTTGTGCCAAGGGTTAAGTCTTTGACTGATTTCAGCCACAAAATCAAAGGTGTTAGGATAGTAATGATGAGAAACATGGCTGAATTGCAATTGGCCAAGCTTGGGGATCAATCCTTGCAATCTCAATGGTTGATCAATAAAAACGTGCACTGTGATGTGCAGAGATTGGGGGATGAAAAAGGCTACAATTGGCTGGTGTGAGAGGGTGAAAAGCTGTTGCAAAACAGGGTAGGCACTCATGGCTTTTTCAAGTGAAAAATCTAGCTAGTTTGACTGGTTTTGGGGGAGCAAGCAGGAGGAAAGTCATCAAGCAGGTGGCTGGCACCCTTGGGGTGGTTAACTGTAATATCCCGCTCAAAAGCATCAGTTAAACGTGTTAGAAACTTCATGAGCAAGCAATGGCAAGGTTGTAATTAAGAGGAGTGGCAAAGTTGTAAATTTGGAGATATTGGCTTTTGGATAAATATGAAATTGTTGAGTTTTCTACTCATTTCTCTCACACTCCAAAATCAGAAATTTCTCTCCCTTTTCTCTCCCATTTTCGCCCCACTCACTCACTCATTCATAATCCATCTTTCTTCCTTAAGTCTTGTGATTCAAGCTTCCATCCAGTACTTGTGGAAGTCCTTGCTAGTAAGCCTAGTCTTGGGGAAACTTGGAATCAAGAAGAAGTTGAAGAAGCAAAGCAAGAGATGAGCTAGGGTTGGAGTTAAAGCTTGGCAAAGGTTGGAATCATGTGTAAGGTGAGCTCCTAGAGGGTTTGGAAACCCACTTTGTTTAAGTTTGAAAGTTATGGTATTATGAGCTATTTTGATAGAATCATGCCTTAATCCTTTGTTGGCTTGTGATTACATGAGTTACTATGTGATAAGTTGTTCATATGTCATGGAAAATCTATTCCCATAAGCTATTTTGAAGATTGGGGATGTTTGGTTTAGCCTAGGAAGTGAAATTTTGGGTGCTGCTGAAGCCAAAATCGTGCTCCGATTTATGGGCATCGGGCTACGATTTTATGTCCTGATTTTCAAGGAACTTTCGCATAAAATCGTGCTCCGATTTCTCCATATCGTGCTACGATTTCTCTGTTTCCCAGCTTCTTTTTCGTGAGCTTTGGTGGGGAATTAGGGTAGGATGAAGGATAGGCATGGCCTTAGGAGATGTATACTTATACTCCTAAGTTATATAGATATGTATAGGACTTGGTAATGGGATTATCTCTTTGAGGTGGAGTCCCTACATTTCCATAAGTATATGCAACTTAAGAGCAATGAGAGTATAAGTGATGTTTCAATCATAGATATAGACAAGTTTATAGTGTTGGTTCTCCAACAATTATAGGAGGCTTATGAGAACGATAAGCCAAGATTATAGATTACAGGTTATAGATTACAGGATTGTTATAGAATCAAAGTGTCAGATTATACGTTAAAGTTAAAGAATTAAAGATTAAAGATATTGGCGTGTTTACACGTTTTATAGTGGCGTGCTTGCACGTTTTACAGTGGCGTGTTCATCAGACTCCGGGATTCGCCGGATGGGACTTCTCCGAGAGGGTTGTCCACACGTTTTATAGGGAGTCCGGTGTTAGCCTGATATGATAGGAATTTCACCGGTTTATAGGGAGACGTATCTCGGGGTTGCTCCACCCGGGGTGCCCTCCGTAAAATGAACTCAGATAATTGTTTGTTCAACGCTAACAGCTAACATAAAACTGCTATCGAACTGCTTTTATGTTTTATGTTTCATAGTTATAGTTAAAGTCACAGTTACAGTTATAGTCACAGGAAACTCATAGTTATAGTTATAGACAGTTATCAGAAAGTGATCCTAGGTTTTCCCCTCGATCACTAAGTTAAAGTTATAGGCAGATTACAGTTATGATTATAGACAGTTACAGTAAAGGTTATAGGCAGTTTAAGTTATAGTTACAGGAGGACTTATAGTTATAGGCAGATAAAAGACTTGGCGATCATAGGAAATCCCCAAGATTGCCAAGGTAGGCATGGCGACCCTAGGTTCCCTGTGGTTGCCAACAGTTGGTTGGGTAGAGCTCACTGAGACATTATGTCTCATCCCATTCCTTCTGGTGCAGGGTTACAGGTAAGACAGTGGTTCGTGATGAAGCTGTTCTACGCGGAGACGCTGGATGGAGTGCAGTTGCTCGCCATGGACAAGTTCAGAAGTTTATCAGTATTTGTTAAGTATTTGTTTATGATGTATTGGATATATGTATAATCGAGCAAACTCGTACTCATTCAGTTGTATTGTTTGTAATATTATTATTATTGAAATTTTTAAATGTATCCAGTATCAGTTTAACGCACATGCTAATATACTAGTTAAAGTTAGTATGGGTGTTACAATTGGTATCAGAGCAGGTCGATTCAGACCGTGCCATGGGTCATTTAAGACTCAATAAAAGTAGTGGAATCATTGGGTTCCAGATGTTGTTCTAAATGTCATGTCTAGTTGAGCCTGATCAACTCAGTCTAGTATATGACAGTTAGGATAAATGTCCGAGAGCTGAATGTGACCAAGGAGGAAAGAAGTGTACGAAGGGTGAAGGTTTAGACGTCAGATTTTAAGACGGAATTGTGCAAAGTGTTTAAGGTCAAAGGATGATTCTCTAACAGTGAAGGGACTGAGCCTGTTAATGGCATAGTTTCAGGATTATAAGAGGTATTTAAGAGTAAGGTCAAGTACCTTGGCTAGTTGGACGCATCCTTGAGCGATGCTTTCTCCGGGGAGATGTGTAGAGTAAAGGATTATAGAATACTCCAAAGAATGATTTGGAATCCTAACGGGAACCGTAATTTGGAAAGTTAAAGTTAAGGGTTGATTAGAGTTTTAATTCCGGCTGCAGATGCAATGGATTGTGTTACCAAACCCAGCGACTTGGAATAAGGAATGAATAGTTAATTATTGAAACTCTGGGCTTTCAGTGAGGATATAGTGTGTTAAGATGGTAGAAAATACATACTTTGGATTGTTCGAAACCATGAAGAGGGCAACGGTCGAGAAGTCAGATGGACTATTATTCAGATAACAGGATTAGAATGGAATTGTGATTACAGTAATAAGTTATAGGAAGGACTCAATGGAAAATGTTAAGTATTGAAGCTTACAGATTTATTAATCGGGTATTTGAAGAGGTGTATCATGTATTTGAATTTACAGGAGAGCCGGAGAAAGTTGAGTTATATCCAGACGGATTATTTTCGGAGAAACCCGAGAAGTAACCAAGAGTTATGTTAGGGTTATGTGGACCTAAGTGTCTTGGAAAAAGGTTGTGGATGAGAAATCCCTACGGATAATTACAGGATGAGACTCGATTCATTAATCGATTAAGTATTTGAAAGACAAGAATTTCCGGAAGTCATAGAATGTTTCTAGAAGTTGCCACCAGTAAATAATGTATGAATTTAAGTTGTTTTAATAGGAGCATCATTGGGCTCGTATTCATTGTTAAAGACTGTCTACAGGTTTCAGTGTATTTCGTGAAAGTAAGAATTTTGTTTATGTTCGAAAGGAAACGCAAAGTCAAGCGTCGAGCAATCAGTAAGTTTAACAGGTGGATTAAACCACGAGAGAAATTATATGTAAGATGGTCGTGTATGGTAACTACGAAGTTATAAAGTCAAAGGATTGGCCAAGGAGATTTTATATGGTAATAGTGATCCCAAAGCGAATTGTTAAAATCAGAGTTGCGCAGCGGAGAAGTAATCCAATTAGGAGTTAATGGACAAATCAAAGCTGAAGTTTAGAGAAAAGGACGTTTGTGAAGTCCTTGTCAGAGGAACTACAGGAAAGGTATTCAGAGATTAAATCTCAAGTTACAGAATATGTGTAAGTAATGATGACTTGAACTTATCATCAGTGCTAACAGGGAATTTTAATAAATAAGTCGAGGAATGTATCAGACCCCGAAACTCATGAGATAAGAGAATCGAAGCAGGTTGATAACTTTAAAGGATGTAATTATAGCACGCGAAGGAGGCCACATTTCATACGGTGATTTAGCTGTTTAGCTCAGTAATTTAAAGTTAATTTGAGTAGTAAGTTTAATCAAAGAGGAATTATGCAGTGGCATGAAGTTTTCCGCATAGTATCCACGTTATGCTAGCATGTTGCATGTAACAGATTATGATTAGTATTATGTATACTGATCAGGCATAGTTTATGCTACTTTGATAGTAGTGTAACATATTTTTATAGTCGTGTGACATGTATCGGTAACCGTGGTACGCAGTCGGTAATGTTTTAGCGGGAAAGTATCAGTTGTGAAGTTCAGAAATTTTTGAACTTAATGTTAACAGTTAAAGGAAGGAAATGTTTCACACCGATCAGAGGATTACTCATAGTTTACAGTAAAGGACTACGTGAATTGAAGTTATGAATTAAAGGATTCAGAGTTTAAGAGTGCTAATTTGATAGCGAACAGAATAGAGTTTTCTTTTCGAAAACGGAGAATGTCCTTGGAGGAAATAAGTTATAACGCCAACGGAATATAACCATAACTTACGTTATGGGATTGTGAATGTTCAAAGAATACAAGTATGAATTAAAAGTTAAGAGAGTAACCTTGGTTGATGTGGTTTTGTCTTAAATGTATGTTGTTTAAGTATGGTGTCCCATTAGTTGGACAATGACGAGGCGGCGTACTGTGTACCCGATAGGAGTGTACACGTACTCAATCATGTATAGAAGCTTTGTGCTATGGATAATATTATATGATGGTATGTGAGACGGCTTATGTTACACGTCACTTGTACTAAACTTTCATAAGTTGAAATTATTGGTAAAGCAGGTATTAATTCCCATGAGTAAGGAATATCTTGATTGAAGTAAGATTGTCAGAATCATAGAAAGAAGAAAGCCCTAAGATCTTTAGCTACGTGTTATCGTAGATTAAATTAAATGGAGCTGGAGTGGCTCATAAGATTTCTCGAGCTTTAAGGATTACTGCAGTGGGAATGTGAACAATGGTCATGGTTGTGATAATAGTTACATCAGGATGTCAGATAGAAAGGAATTTGTACCAAAAGTACAACCACCTCCTTGTATTTGAATCGTGGAAGTACTTGCAATGGATTTTATTTCCGTTTGAGAATGCTTGATATCAGATGCTTTGCAGTGCAAGACTAGTCTATATGAAGAATGATACGAATATAACAGTAACAGGTCGTCTTGCGAGACGAAAGTTAAAGACAGAAGTTCTTTGAACTAAAAGTAATGAAATAGATCCCTCGGAAAGTTGGAATAATTGAGGAAAAACAGAATGACTCGACGACTTCAGGTTAATATCGATATGTTGGTTCAGATAACCATACGCCTTAACAGATAATAGTTATGTAATATACGTTAGACCTTTCGGCAGGAAAGAGATTGTCTTATGTTTTTGATCTACAGAGATGGGAATCATGGCTAAAGAACAAGTTTTAACTAGTATGGTTTAATCGAGGTACGTGATTAATCTATATGTCAGACATTAGAGTTGCCGTCGAATCCCAATAAGCTAATAGAATTGGAGATTTTCATAGTAAAGAAAGAGGTAGAAAGAATTTATCTTTACAGGATTTCATAAGGATTATCTAAATTTCGAGGACGAAATTTCTTTTAAGGGGGGTAGAGTGTAATATCCCGCTCAAAAGCATCAGTTAAACGTGTTAGAAACTTCATGAGCAAGCAATGGCAAGGTTGTAATTAAGAGGAGTGGCAAAGTTGTAAATTTGGAGATATTGGCTTTTGGATAAATATGAAATTGTTGAGTTTTCTACTCATTTCTCTCACACTCCAAAATCAGAAATTTCTCTCCCTTTTCTCTCCCATTTTCGCCCCACTCACTCACTCATTCATAATCCATCTTTCTTCCTTAAGTCTTGTGATTCAAGCTTCCATCCAGTACTTGTGGAAGTCCTTGCTAGTAAGCCTAGTCTTGGGGAAACTTGGAATCAAGAAGAAGTTGAAGAAGCAAAGCAAGAGATGAGCTAGGGTTGGAGTTAAAGCTTGGCAAAGGTTGGAATCATGTGTAAGGTGAGCTCCTAGAGGGTTTGGAAACCCACTTTGTTTAAGTTTGAAAGTTATGGTATTATGAGCTATTTTGATAGAATCATGCCTTAATCCTTTGTTGGCTTGTGATTACATGAGTTACTATGTGATAAGTTGTTCATATGTCATGGAAAATCTATTCCCATAAGCTATTTTGAAGATTGGGGATGTTTGGTTTAGCCTAGGAAGTGAAATTTTGGGTGCTGCTGAAGCCAAAATCGTGCTCCGATTTATGGGCATCGGGCTACGATTTTATGTCCTGATTTTCAAGGAACTTTCGCATAAAATCGTGCTCCGATTTCTCCATATCGTGCTACGATTTCTCTGTTTCCCAGCTTCTTTTTCGTGAGCTTTGGTGGGGAATTAGGGTAGGATGAAGGATAGGCATGGCCTTAGGAGATGTATACTTATACTCCTAAGTTATATAGATATGTATAGGACTTGGTAATGGGATTATCTCTTTGAGGTGGAGTCCCTACATTTCCATAAGTATATGCAACTTAAGAGCAATGAGAGTATAAGTGATGTTTCAATCATAGATATAGACAAGTTTATAGTGTTGGTTCTCCAACAATTATAGGAGGCTTATGAGAACGATAAGCCAAGATTATAGATTACAGGTTATAGATTACAGGATTGTTATAGAATCAAAGTGTCAGATTATACGTTAAAGTTAAAGAATTAAAGATTAAAGATATTGGCGTGTTTACACGTTTTATAGTGGCGTGCTTGCACGTTTTACAGTGGCGTGTTCATCAGACTCCGGGATTCGCCGGATGGGACTTCTCCGAGAGGGTTGTCCACACGTTTTATAGGGAGTCCGGTGTTAGCCTGATATGATAGGAATTTCACCGGTTTATAGGGAGACGTATCTCGGGGTTGCTCCACCCGGGGTGCCCTCCGTAAAATGAACTCAGATAATTGTTTGTTCAACGCTAACAGCTAACATAAAACTGCTATCGAACTGCTTTTATGTTTTATGTTTCATAGTTATAGTTAAAGTCACAGTTACAGTTATAGTCACAGGAAACTCATAGTTATAGTTATAGACAGTTATCAGAAAGTGATCCTAGGTTTTCCCCTCGATCACTAAGTTAAAGTTATAGGCAGATTACAGTTATGATTATAGACAGTTACAGTAAAGGTTATAGGCAGTTTAAGTTATAGTTACAGGAGGACTTATAGTTATAGGCAGATAAAAGACTTGGCGATCATAGGAAATCCCCAAGATTGCCAAGGTAGGCATGGCGACCCTAGGTTCCCTGTGGTTGCCAACAGTTGGTTGGGTAGAGCTCACTGAGACATTATGTCTCATCCCATTCCTTCTGGTGCAGGGTTACAGGTAAGACAGTGGTTCGTGATGAAGCTGTTCTATGCGGAGACGCTGGATGGAGTGCAGTTGCTCGCCATGGACAAGTTCAGAAGTTTATCAGTATTTGTTAAGTATTTGTTTATGATGTATTGGATATATGTATAATCGAGCAAACTCGTACTCATTCAGTTGTATTGTTTGTAATATTATTATTATTGAAATTTTTAAATGTATCCAGTATCAGTTTAACGCACATGCTAATATACTAGTTAAAGTTAGTATGGGTGTTACATTAACAGGTCACATGGGAGGGACAAGAGCTGCCCAAGGGCAAGCCCACTTGCTTGTCACATGCTAGGTTGGAAGAAAAAGCTTCCAACCTTGGCATTAATGGCAAGTCTTTCATTTCTGGTTTTGCTTGGCCCAATTAGCCATGAATGCTGATTAAAATAAATATGGAAATGATATGCAACAAAATCTGGAATTAAATCAAAAACACCAAAAATCTGCAGAAAAATCGCAGACTTAGCAGTGCGAAGTCCTCATTTTTGAAATGTTGACTTTTCTGTTGACTTTTGTTGACTTTGACTTTTTCTCCCTCTTTGATTTTTTTGATTTTTTTGTTTTAAAAGGCTTAGGACAAAATTGGGGTACTACAGCTGCCCCTACTTAATTGTGTCTTTGCATAGAGTGTGTGAGTGCCGAGGGCATCTCATGAACTCTTTGCGAAGATCAATTAGGTAAAAGAAGGACCCGAATTTTGTCCTTCGCGGAATGAAATGATTGCAGTGAAAGTAAAATATGCAAATGCAATGATTTGAAAAGGTTGATCGTATCCAGCCGCTAACACTGGAGGTAGATCCACTGGGGATGAAGGTAATCGTATCCAGCCGCTTACACTGGAGGTAGATTCCTAAAGGCAAAGGTGATCTTATCTAGCCGCTTACACTAGAGGTCGATACCTAATGAGGAAGGTGATCTTATTCAGCCGCTAACACTGAAGGTCGAACACTGAGGAAGGTGATCTTATCTAGCCGCTTACACTAGAGGTCGATACCTAAGGATAGGCAATCTTATTCAGCCGCTAACACTGAAGGTCGATTCCTAAACAGGGGAGGGTGATCTTATTCAGCCGCTTACACTGAAGGTCGAACACCGAGGGAGGTGATCTTATCTAGCCGCTTACACTAGAGGTCGATACCTAAGGATAGGCAATCTTATTCAGCCGCTTACACTGAAGGTCGATTCCTAAACAGGGGAGGGTGATCTTATTCAGCCGCTTACACTGAAGGTCGAACACTGAGGGAGGTGATCTTATCTAGCCGCTTACACTAGAGGTCGATACCTAAGATAGGTAATCTTATTCAGCCGCTAACACTGAAGGTCGATTCCTAACGGGGAGTGATCTTATTCAGCCGCTAACACTGAAGGTCGAACACTGAGGAAGGTGATCTTATCTAGCCGCTTACACTAGAGGTCGATACCTAAGATAGGTAATCTTATTCAGCCGCTAACACTGAAGGTCGATTCCTAACGGGGATGGTCTTACCCTAAATAGGTGTCTATGGTTGAACCGGAAAACATGATTGCATGATGCATGTTATGCAGTATGATATGCAGTGTGATATGCAATGCAATATGATATGAGATAGACCCAATCAAAGATTCCTGCTGGGGAATTGGGGACAATTGGTGAAGGAGGTTCACTGGGGAACGCTTACTTAACTGTTGATGGATGCTGGTGAATATATGATACTCACTGGAGAATCTCTCTTGAGGATGCATGACATGATTTATGAAATGCATGTGTATGAATGATTTGTATATGTATGCATGAATGATTGACATGATGCGTGTATTATGTTATGCATGATATGTGGGATGCTGATTGGGTGCCGAGCAAGGTCGGTCTAGCTTGGTTGTGGTTGTGCCAATGATGGTTGGACTTTTGTTTGTTTGGTTGGTTTGGAAGGACAAGGTCCTTTGCCTACATACCCGAATGGGATCAAAACCGGTGTAGTTCGGGCTTGTCCTGGGGATTTGTGTTTGTCTGCCAATGATGATTGGTCTTTTTGTTTTGGGTTGAGACTCCCTGGGGGATGTCAATAAGGTTTGGCTCATGGGGATATAAGGATCATTTTGGAAGCATGACCGATATCCAGCCTTGGTTGATGTTTGGATGTTTAGGGTGCTTACTGGGGAATTTTGTTCCTCTAACCCTTGGGGCTTTTGCGCTCCGCGTGTCGTGAGCTACGCACTTGCCTTTGCTGAAGAGCATAAGTCCTTTGGTGCAATATTTGGTGGGGATTACCTCAATTCTTTCGAAATTTACACAAATTCAAATGAGACAACGCTTGTTCGTTTTTTTCCTTTTTTTGGAAGAAATTTCTTTTGTTTATTTCCCATGTTTTAATGCATTTTTATCATGAATAAAACAAAATTTTATGCGCTACTGAGAACATAAAATAACAAAAGGAAATTTATTCAATGCAGATTTGACTTCTTGAATGGGTAAAAAATAGTGAGATAGAGAAAGACAAGGAAAAAAAAGCAAAAAGAAAATTGTTGGTTTTGGCACAACACATGCTATTTCCTTATGACTTCGAGATTTTTGTTTTTTTTTGGAAGATGCTGACGAGACCGATTCTTCTCCTCTTGAATCTTGTCCAGAGCTTGGATGCTGCAGTCATTGCCTTTCTTCTTTTGTCAACCCCTAATTTTTGCCTGGACCGCTCTTTCGAGTTTTCAATCCACCGGGGTGTATTTCCTTTTTTGATGTCCTTAATTTTTGCCTAGACCGCCTTTTCAGGTTTTCGATCTAGCAGGACGCTCTCTATTGCCTAAACCGCCCTTTCAGGTTTTCGATTTAGCGAGCTTTTTTCCTTTTTTTTTTCTCTTCTTTTTTTTTTCTCTTAGGCATAATACCTCTTGACTGCATCGGAGTTTATTGAGAGTGGGAACTCTTCTCCGTCCATAGTGGTGATGATCAAGGCTCCGCCTGAGAAAGCTTTCTTTACCACGTACGGCCCATCATAGCTGGGAGTCCACTTCCCGCGGGGATCTATGTGGATAGGTAATATCTTCTTGAGCACTAGGTCTCCTTCTTTGAATTCTCGAGGACGGACCTTCTTGTCGAATGCTCTCTTGAGTCTCCTTTGATAGAGTTGTCCGTGACATATTGCCGTCAGACGCTTTTCCTCTATGAGATTCAGTTGGTCGAACCTTGTTTGGACCCATTCAGCTTCCTCTAGCTTGGTTTCCATCAAGACCCTTAACGAAGGAATTTCCACCTCTACGGGAAGCACAGCTTCCATACCGTATACTAAGGAGAAAGGGGTTGCCCCAGTTGAAGTGCGAATGGCTGTTCTGTAGCCATGTAGCGCAAAGGGAAGCATCTCATGCCAATCCTTATATGTTATTACCATCTTTTGGATGATCTTCTTTATGTTCTTATTGGCTGCTTCTACCGCACCGTTCATCTTTGGTCGGTAAGGGAAGGAATTATGGTGCTCAATCTTGAAATCTTTGCACAACTCCTTCATTGTCTTGTTGTTCAGGTTTGCCCCATTATCGGTGATGATTTTGTGGGGAGTGCTGTAACGGCAAATGATTTCCCTCTTGATGAATCGGGCTACCACTTGTTTTGTTACGTTTGCATACGAAGCTGCTTCTACCCATTTGGTGAAGTAGTCGATGGCAACGAGGATGAAGCGATGTCCATTTGACGCTTTGGGCTCGATCATTCCAATCATGTCTATGCCCCACATAGAGAATGGCCAAGGTGAAGTCATGACGTTCAGTGGAGTTGGTGGCACATGCACCTTGTCGGCGTAAATCTGGCACTTATGACAAGTCTTGGCATAGTGGAAACAGTCAGCTTCCATGGTTAGCCAATAATAGCCCGCCCTTAGGATTTTCTTTGCCATTGCATGCCCATTGGCATGGGTTCCAAAAGATCCCTCATGGATTTCTTTGATGAGCATGTCCGCTTCATGTTTATCCACACATCTGAGCAAGACCATGTCATAGTTTCTTTTGTAGAGGGTATTCCCACTGAGGAAGAACTGGGATGCCAATCTCCTGAGGGTTCTCTTGTTGGTGTGTGAGACATTTTCTGGATACTCTTGCTCTTCGAGATATCGCTTGATGTCGTAGAACCAAGGTTTGTCGTCAAGTCCCTCTTCGACTGATGCACATACAACTGGTTTGTCTCTACGATCCATTCTTATGATTGGCGCTTCATTGTGGAAATTTACTTGGTACATTGATGATAATGTAGCTAAAGCATCCGCCACCTGGTTTTCTTCTCGAGGTATGTGATGGAAATTGATTTCATCAAAATGCTCAATCAACTCTACGATCCGGGCTCGGTAGGGAATTAAATTGGGATGTTTTGTTTCCCATTCTCCTTTGACTTGATAGATGACTAAGGCTGAGTCACCGTATACTTCAAGGTTTTTGATCCTTAGATCAATTGCTGCTTCGAGGCCTAGGATACATGCTTCATATTCTGCCATGTTATTGGTGCAGTCAAAGCATAACCTTGCTGTGAATGGTTGATATCCATTTCTTGGGGAGATTAAGACTGCTCCGATACCATGCCCCATAGCATTTGAGGCGCCGTCGAAAGCGAGCTTCCATCGAGCTTTCGGTTCTGGCCCTTCATCATCGCTTGTGACCTTTTCGTCATTCAAAGCTACGACATCTTCATCCGGGAAGTCGAATTGTATGGGCTGATAATCCTCCAATGGTTGGTGAGCAAGGTGCTCGGATAAAATACTCCCCTTGATGGCTTTTTGAGCAACATATTGGATGTTGTACTCGGACAACAGCATTTGCCAACGGGCTATCTTCCCTGTGAGGGCAGGCTCTTCGAAGATGTACTTGATGGGATCCATCTTCGATATCAACCAAGTTGTATGGGTCAACATGTATTGCCTTAGGCGTCGAGCAGCCCATGCTAAAGCGCAGCAAGTCTTTTCAAGTGAAGTATACCTTGTTTCACAGTCGGTAAACTTCTTGCTTAGGTAGTAGATTGCGTGCTCTTTTCTTCCTGTTTCATCTTGTTGTCCCAACACACAACCCATTGATCCTTCAAGTACAGTTAGGTATAAGATGAGGGGTTTACCCGGAACCGGAGGTATTAAAATTGGTGGTTCTTGCAGGTATTGTTTGATCTTGTCAAACGCCTCTTGGCAATCCTCATTCCAATGAACGGCTTGGTTTTTCCTTAGCAACTTGAAGATTGGTTCGCAGGTAGCTGTCATGTGTGAGATGAACCTAGCGATGTAGTTCAATCTTCCTAAGAAACCCCGGACTTCTTTCTCGGTATTTGGCGCTGGCATTTCTTGGATGGCCTTTACCTTGTCGGGATCCACTTCGATACCTCTTTGGCTGACGATGAAGCCCAATAACTTTCCGGATCTAACGCCAAATGTGCACTTGTTAGGATTTAAGCGCAGCTTGAATTTTCTCAGACGTTCGAAAAGTTTTTGTAGATGGACTAGATGATCCTCCTCCGTTTGGGATTTGGCAATCATGTCGTCGACATAGACCTCAATTTCCTTATGGATCATGTCATGGAAAAGAGTCACCATTGCTCTTTGGTATGTTGCCCCGGCATTTGTTAATCCGAAAGGCATTACCTTATAGCAGAATGTCCCCCACGGGGTGATGAATGTAGTTTTCTCCATGTCCTCTGGAGCCATCTTGATTTGGTTATATCCCGAGAAGCCATCCATAAAGGAGAAGACTGAGAATTGGGCTGTGTTGTCCACCAATATGTCGATGTGTGGTAGCGGGAAATCATCCTTTGGGCTTGCTCTATTCAAGTCCCGATAATCTACACACATTCTAACTTTGCCATCCTTCTTCGGCACTGGCACAATGTTGGCAACCCATGTTGGATACTTGGTTACGGCTAAGAAGCCGGCATCGAATTGCTTTTTGACCTCTTCTCTGATCTTGAGAGCCATATCGGGTCGAGTTCTTCTCAATTTCTGCTTCACTGGCGGGCATTCTGGCTTGAGTGGCAGCTTATGCACAACGATGTTAGGGTCTAAACCCGGCATGTCTTGGTACGACCAAGCGAACACATCCACGTACTCTTGTAGAAGTTTAATCAACCTTCCTTTCACATCCTCATGGAGGGAGGCTCCTATCTTGACCTCTTTCTTATCCTCTTCGGTCCCCAAGTTGACCTTTTCAACTGATTCTTGGTGAGGTTGTATTACCCTATCCCCTTGATTTGCAAGTCTGAACAATTCTTCAGGCGGTTCATAATCGTCCTCTTCATCATCTTCCGTTTGATTAATCGGGAAATCGAAGTCATAAGGGATTAAGGCAGTGTTGTTTTTGGAGGGTGGATTTGTAGATCTGCATGAGTATGATTTTTTTTTTTAGGCTTTTTGTAGAAATTTTTTTTTAAAACAAATGCAAAAAAGAAAAAGACTCAAATGAACATAAAAGAGTGATTTTATTCATGATTGAAAATAACTTTTAAAACATGGGGGGCCCACACGACTAATCATTTGCCTTGGGCAGAGCTAAATGATTTTTTTTAAAAAAAAAAGCAAAATACAAACAAACATGGTTTATTACTTGATCCTGGTAATGATCTCGGGAATTGCGATAGCCCTCCAATTGTTCAAAGCTTTATCCGAAGCGCAACGGTACACCAAATCAGGCACGGCTTCATCTACGTCTTCAAGTAGAGCCACTTGATCTTCATTGATAAATCCCGCACTGATGAATGTTTCCGAAATAGGGAGGATCCCTTGCTTTGGAGGCTTTGAGAAAGTTTTGGCTGATGGATGATACCCCAACCCGAAGCGATTCTTCTTCTCCGGTATGTCCACTAACTTGCCCCATCCGGTAGGTCGGCTTTCTTCTAGGGCCTCTCTTATTGCCCTCCACGATGACATGGCTGTCCTAGCCTCTTCCTTGGGCTTTGAGCTCAAAGTCACGACATTCGCCACTTCCAAAGACTGGAATGGAACATCCACAGCTTCTTCGTCCGTTTCTATATAACGGAATGATGAGAGATGGCTTACCATCATGTCCTCTTGCCCGGAAACTACAATCATTTGGTTATCAATGATGAACTTGAGTTTCTGGTGCAGAGTAGAGGTAATAGCTCCGGCCGCATGAATCCATGGTCGTCCGAGAAGACAACTGTATGTTGGATTAATATCCATGACTTGGAAGGTTATGATGAAACCTTAGGCCCGATTTGGACTGGTAAGTCGATCTCCCCTACGACGGCTCTTCTTGACCCATCAAAAGCTTTTACGACCAAGGCGCTGGGCTTCATTACTGTCCCTTCACATGATAGCTTGAGGAGGGTAGTCTTGGGCATGACATTCAATGATGACCCCGTGTCCACTAGCACTCGAGAGAGGATGTGGTCCATGCATTTCACGGAGATATGTAAGGCGCGGTTATGAATGTGCCCCTCGTCGGGTAGCTCATCGCCATTGAAACCCAAGTACCTACTTGAGGTAATATTTCCGACTATCCCGTCGAATTGGTCCACAGGAATGTCCTTGGTGACATGTGCCTCACTGAGGATCCGCAGTAGTGCTTCTCGGTGTGCTTCCGAGCTTAGTAGTAAGGATAGCATGGAGATCTTGGAGGGAGTTTGACCTAGCTGGTCAATGATTTTATACTCGCTCTTTTGGATTATCCTTAGGAACTCTTCGGCCTCTTTTTGTGGGGTTGTCTTTTGAGAAGGCCCCGCTTGGTTCTCTTCTTCCTCCATGCTCTTTTCTTTGAGCGGTTCCTTTGGTAGTATGGCTGGCATCTTCCCGAGTTCTTTTGGAGTGAAGACTCTACCACTTCTGGTTATTCCTCCAACACCGGTGATGTTAGTGATGCTGGGCTCAATTTTGGCTAGTGGTTTTCCTTCCACATAGGCCACAGGTTGGTAATTCCATGGTACCCTCTTCGTGCTTTCAAAAGAGAAGGGTGCAGGTACGTGGAATGTTATGGTTTGTATAGGCATTGGTACCTCTCTCCTTTGGTATGGGATTTCGAGAGGTTTTGGGTCGTTAGACTCTAAGGTAGCAACATCCGTGCCATCCTTTATATAGCCAATTTGGATCCAACCTTGGTCCATTAGTTCTTGAAGACAGCTCTTCAACTCCTCGCACTTGTCCGGGTTGACCTTGCAGGCTTCACAGTTGGCGTGCATTTCCTCGAACAAACCAAACCCGGTTAGACGCTCCCTTATGATTGACAGGGGAGTCTTAACACTGGCTACCCTCTTGACTGGACCAAAGTCCTCTTGTTCCTCCACCGCATTTACAGAGGGACCCGCATGCCCCGGCAATGGGTTATTTTTTACATTGGGGTTTTCCTCTTTGAAGGATACAACTTCTTGTCAATAAGGTCCTGAACCTTGTGTTTGAAGACTCTACAGTTCTCGACATTGTGCCCCACGGTTCCTGCGTGGTAGTCACATTTGGCATTCGTGTCGTACCAATGTGGATATGGTGGCGACATTGGTGGTAGTAGTCTTGTCTCGACCATACCCTTTTGGATTAGATATGGCAAGATTTGACCATAAGGCATAGGTACAGGATCAAATTGCCTACTGTTATAGCTGTTCCTCGGGCCCACTTGGTTCCTTGATGGGTACCCGCCTTGTTGTTGCTGCTGTTGATTTTGCTGAGGCAACACTACTGGTTGTCGAGGTGGAGTTGCGGGAATTACTTGAGGTGAGTAACGCCCCTGAGCCGTTGCTGCTGCCACATAAGGATAGTGGTAGTGAGGCATTTGATTTGGTGGTGGGCAAGACGGTCCCACTAGAACAGCATTCGTCTCCCCCTCTTTCTTTTTGTGAAAGTTGTTGGGGGGTCTCCTAGCTCCACTTTGAGCTTCTAGAGGGCCTTGGATCTTTCCCCTCTTTACTCCGTCCTCTATTCTTTCACCAACCATGACTAGATCGGAGAAACCGGCAGACGTGCTTCCAATCATCTTGTCATAATATGGGCCTTGAAGTGTGCCCATAAAGGTGTCGACAAGCTCTCTTTCCAATAGTGGTGGTTGTACACGAGAAGCTAGTTCTCTCCACCGCTGAGCGTACTCCTTGAAGGACTCATTGCTTCTTTGCAGGAGGTTTTGTAGTTGCATCCTATTTGGAGCCATGTCCAAATTATATTTGTATTGCTTTAGGAAGGCATCGGCTAGATCCTTCCAAGTTTGGATATGAGTACGCTCGAGCTGCATGTACCAATCCAAGGACGCTCCGCTTAAGCTATCTTGAAACACATGCACCACGAGTTTCTCGTTCATCGCGTAATCTGCCATCTTCCTACAGAACATCCGTAGATGGTTCCGAGGGCATTGAATTCCTTTGTACTTCTCGAAGTCCGGTGCTTTGAACTTCGGAGGGATTACCACGTCGGGCACTAGGCACATATCCAAAGCGTTGTGGGCACCGTATGAGCTGAACCCTTCGACAGCTTTCAACCTTTCTTCCAAAACTCAATACATTTGGGTGGTATCATTGTCTTGGTGGGTGGTGTCGGGAGCAGATTGCCTTTGCTGATTATTTTCCACATCATGGGGAATCACCTCATGCTGAGTAGTGGAAGTTCCTTGAGGACGACGCTCTTCATTTCTTTCGAATGGTGGGGTGTAATTCAGAGGTAAACCATAAGGAGGCCATTGCACATTGGATGCATCCGTTGTTGAGCGAGGGTTACTTTCTCGTGCCGATAGAGCTTGCATTAACTCTAGCATCTGATCCATCTTTCCCTTCATTCCATCAACCTCATCTCTCAAAGCCGCTTGAGTTTGTTCCAAATTGTCCATGATCCTTTGTTTGTTAGCTCGTGTTCCGTACGAGTGTTGGAGACCTGATTCTTGGACCGAGAGCTTTCGGGGTTTTCGGGCTATGATTGCTTTGAACTGTTTTTAGGGAAATGAATGAGTTTTTTTTTTTGAAAAAATGCATGAAGATGCATGTGGATGTATGTATGAGTATGCAAAATATGCGTTTTTTTTTTGCTTTATGGAGGAGTTTAAAGGTGCACAATTAATATTAGCAATTCAAAATATTAAAGACCGGGAAATTGATTATGCTTCAAAATATATTTGATTAAATAACATTTGTTTACAAAGTGTAACTAATGCTATTACAAATCAAATAGCCGCTCGCTTCTCGGCTTTGCTCATCTCCTCCCTATAGAAATCTATGGTGTCCTTGCAGAACTTCATAAACTTCTGGATCTCCACAGGGATGACAAAGTAGGGCATGACCCAGTTTCTCTTGCCGACCCTTCCTTTGTGCACTTGGCTCCATGCTCCCCGGATTCTCTCTAGCAATGCCGGGTCTTGATCGCCTTCCCTTAAGTAGAAAGCTTCCAACAAAAGGTCACTGGGTTTATCTTCCATTGAAAAACCTAGTTGTCGGAGAGAGAGGACCGGATTGTAATTAATACATCCCTTAGTACCAATGAGGGGTACGTTAGGGAAGTCCCCGCAACTGAGGATAATTTCCGGGTCCTCTAAGTTTGGTGAAAACCAATGGATGTCCTTCTCGGCGAGGGTTGTCATCCGTTGCGACCATTTGAGCTTGGCCCGATTTTCCACAAAGTCTCGGTTTCTTGGCATGTGGGACATCATCCAAATTTGCACCACGGGAGTGCAACAAGTAATTTTGCGTCCCCTTGCTTGTTCATGCCTAGAGTAGAGGGTATGATAAAAATCCGCCAAGATTGTGGGAACCGGATTTTTAGTCATAAATAACTCTAGAGCCGGAAAGTCTACGAAATCATCCATGTTGGGGAATAAGACAATTCCGTAAACTAAGAGGGCTAAGATGGCGTTGAATGCCCTTCCCTCTTTGTTGGCTAACATTTCCCGAGCTTTGGCTTCCAAAAACTTTCTTGAAAATCCCTTAAGGTTCCCTCTAACTTCCAAGTTAGATGCCACTTCTTGGGTGTCAAGGTATAAGGATTCGGCGATGGCTTCTAATGTGGGATCTTTTCCCGGACCGAGATAGAGTTCATGACCCTTCATGCTACAACCCAAAATCTTCTCAAACTCTTCCAAAGTTGGCGCTAGTTGGAAGTCTTGAAATGTGAAGCACCGTAGAGGTGGGTCGAAGAATTGCGCCAAGGTGGTTAAGGCCGTTGAATCTATTCTCACGGGTAGGAGATCAAGGATTAGCCCATAGCTTGCCTCGAAAATATTCTTGTTGACCGAAGAGAGCCTCTTGCTTAGAGCTAATAAGCTTTCCACCCTAGGAGCTTTAATCTTGAAGGCGAGCGTATTTTTGTTCCCGGAATCCATATTTCTTTTTGCTAATATTTGTTTGTTCTTTTTAAACTCCTATAAAGCAAAATGATGCGAAAATTACTTTCATGAATGCAAATGATATGCAAGGGTATGGTTTATGAAGGTTCGGAACTTCCCCCCATCCTCACATGTAGGCTCTAAATTGTGAAATCTCCTAAGAAGATGTCCTTAGAGTCATAGATCTCACATGGAATTAGGGTTGTCTATGGACATACGTCGACATGACTTCAATTAATTCCACGTGAAAATCTCATCTAAGCGGGGTTGGGCATCCTACCTCACGGACATACGTCAACGCGGGCTTCCGCACACAACCTCCTTCTAACTTAGTTTTTTTCTCAAGCTCGGGTAGAGAGCCTCACACGTCCGGCATTAACCCGAACAATGTGGAGTAACATCACTCAAGTAACCCCCGCATTTGATATATATATATATATGATATGAATATAAAGCAAAATAAAGCAAATATAAACATAAAGCATAGATATGACATGTATGAATAAAATAAAAAACATGGCGCGCAAAGAAAATAAAAACAATTGGCTTAAAAGCCAAATAGGTTAGGCTTGACTCGCTAGTGGAAAAAGGGTCCCCAGTGAAGTCACCAGCTGTGCGCACCTCGTTTTTTTAAAAAAACGCGCAAATCCCCCGAGGTCGTTCGTAAACGCTCGGAGGGCCTTGTGAAGTCGCCACCAAAGTTTTTGTGTAAAGGGAACGTTGATAAACCCTTAAGTTTTTTTGTTGAAAGGGAAACGATAATAAAACCCTTTGACGATGAGGAAAGGATGGTCATCGCAACCATTGTCGGGTTCGGGAGTCGATTACGCAAGGGGAAGGTATTAGCACCCCTCACGTCCGTTGTACTCAACGGGAACCTTCTATTTGGCTAAAGCTTAAATTGTTTTTAAATGTTTTGCGCGCATGCTTATCTATGTCAAAAGAAAATATACTAAAAGGGGGGAAAAGAGATAAAAACAAACGAAAGGAAAAAAGTTTTTTATTATTGCGCTTGACAAGATGTCGATCTTGCTCCTACGTATCTCCCGGTAGTCGGAGAACTCAAAGCGTACGTAGTTCTTTGGTAGAAAAAACGTACATATGTTGGTTAATTTTAAATGGACGATGTTTTAACCGAATTCTCGCGATTAAAACGTAGCTTGTATGCTCGCGCTCGGGAGACTTATTAAGCGTATAGCTTGTATGCTCGCGCTTGGGAGACTTATTAAGCGTTTGTTCACGAATCGCACTAGAATTGTTAAAAGGTACGTCCGTTGGGTTAAAAGGGTTCGAATTGGTCGCTATGGGACCAAACTAGGCGCAATGGACTCAAACGAGTCAATCATTGACCGAGGGGACTCCAACGAGTCGGGCGATTGTTCGATTGATCCACTGGGATCAAGAACAGGTACAATGGACTCGGACGAGTCGAACATTGACCGAGTGACTCAAACGAGTCGAGGGATCGAATCTAGTGGCCACGGGGGACCAAAAGGTTCGGATTGACCACAAGGGGCCAAGATTTGGTTTGGTTATGGTTGGATACGTTGAAAAAGGGAATGACGATTGTCCG
The DNA here is from genome assembly GCA_018208015.1 of Medicago ruthenica. Taxonomy (NCBI): domain Eukaryota; kingdom Viridiplantae; phylum Streptophyta; class Magnoliopsida; order Fabales; family Fabaceae; genus Medicago; species Medicago ruthenica. Next base: position 105,400,073 of record CM031372.1, on the reverse strand, counting down.
AACGACGAGACATACGTCACGCATTCGTACAATCGGGGCAATGGAGAGACATACGTCACACCATCCCTTTTTCATTCAAGTTTTTGGGTAGAATTCTTTTAGAAATCCCAAGGTATATCAAATCATTTGGTTTGAAACCCAAAGTGAAGAGATTTTAGCAATTTGTTAGAAAACGCACAAGTTCGGCTCGTTTTGCGAACGGTTTTGAAAAGCGAACAAATTCGGCGTATGTTCATGCTTGAGTTTTGAAAATCATGAACAATGTTTATTGTTCAAGTTTTTAATTGAAAATGATGAACATAGCTTGTTTGTTCATGCTGTTTTGGAAGTTTAGGAACATAACTTGTTTTACAAGTTATCCACAAAATGTCATACGAACTTGCGAATTTTCCACTATTGTGCAAAATCCTTGTTATGGTTTGAAAAACATGGGTTTAAAAACTCTTAGGTTCTGAGCTCTTGGGCTAGAACCTAAAAAATTGGCCATTTGGACACCTAAACTCAGATTCTGAGTTCTGTCATGGTCGCTCTGCGACCATGACTTCGCACTGCGAAGTATGCGAATTTTTGAGTTCAGAAGCTGTTTCTGAACTTTTGTTCAGAAACAACTTCTGAACACACTCAGTACTTTTAGGTGAGTGAAAAGCTTTGAGTTTTTGGGATGAAAAGGGCTGGACAAACCAGTTTTGATGTTTTGAAAACCTTGGGATTTCTTTGAAATTCAAAAGGGGTTTTTTAGAACCAAAAGGTTTTGAACCAAAATTGCTATGCAAACACAATTGTAAATGCAAGATCAGTATTTAGAATACTTACAGAGATCCTTAGCAAAGCTCCAGCTGCAATGGATTTGAATTGATTGAAGGTTCTTGCAAGGTTTTGAATTTGGATGAACTTTGAACTTTGTAATGCTTTGTGTTTCTTTGGTTTTTTTGGTTGTTTGGTTGAAATGAGTAGTGTTTTTTTTCTCTCTGAATGCTCTATTTTCTGCTCTATCTTATGCTATGCAATGCTGCCTTTTCCTTTGCCTTGGGTCTCTATTTATAGGCCAAAATGCAATCTCTAGTAATGATGAAAAAATCCTAGAACCTAGCTGATTTGTGGGCTAAATTCAGGCTATTTGGCTTTGCATTTAATGCTAATGGATAGAGGCAACCCTGCCTTGTGCCAAGGGTTAAGTCTTTGACTGATTTCAGCCACAAAATCAAAGGTGTTAGGATAGTAATGATGAGAAACATGGCTGAATTGCAATTGGCCAAGCTTGGGGATCAATCCTTGCAATCTCAATGGTTGATCAATAAAAACGTGCACTGTGATGTGCAGAGATTGGGGGATGAAAAAGGCTACAATTGGCTGGTGTGAGAGGGTGAAAAGCTGTTGCAAAACAGGGTAGGCACTCATGGCTTTTTCAAGTGAAAAATCTAGCTAGTTTGACTGGTTTTGGGGGAGCAAGCAGGAGGAAAGTCATCAAGCAGGTGGTTGGCAACCTTGGGGTGGTTAACAGGTCACATGGGAGGGACAAGAGCTGCCCAAGGGCAAGCCCACTTGCTTGTCACATGCTAGGTTGGAAGAAAAAGCTTCCAACCTTGGCATTAATGGCAAGTCTTTCATTTCTGGTTTTGCTTGGCCCAATTAGCCATGAATGCTGATTAAAATAAATATGGAAATGATATGCAACAAAATCTGGAATTAAATCAAAAACACCAAAAATCTGCAGAAAAATCGCAGACTTGCGAAGTGACCTTCGCAGTGCGAAGTCCTCATTTTTGAAATGTTGACTTTTCTGTTGACTTTTGTTGACTTTGACTTTTTCTCCCTCTTTGATTTTTTTGATTTTTTTGTTTTAAAAGGCTTAGGACAAAATTGGGGTACTACATTTGGCTCTTCTCAACAGCTCTTTAATTCTCTATAAAGGATTGAAGAAGAAGAATAAGACTCATAAGACTGAAAACGCATTGCTCCGTTTTCTGAAACTCAGTTCTGCCAAATCTGAATGTCATCAAAATAACTTAGAAATTCTTACAAACTTCTAATCTTAGAATTTCTTAAGTATAGAGTCTTAAATTTGTGTTGTATTTTGTGAACACCACTGATAGTATATCAAGTGTCCAACTCAAACTTATTCTCTTGTAAAATCTATTTGATTCAAAAGTCTTAGACTGTGTGTCTGAGCAAGATAGTCTCTTACTTTGTGTTTGAGCATAGGAAGTCTCTTACTTAGTTTGAGCAATTGGAAGTCTCTTACTTTGTGTTTGAGCGTAGGAAGTCTCTTGCTTTGTGCTTGAGCAATTGTAATCTTTGTTATTATAGTGAAAATCTCTTGTAAGTGACAACGGGACTGGACTACTTCCGGGTTGTGGAAGGAACCAGGATAAACTGGTTGTGTCTCTCTCTCTCTCTCTCTCTCATTTACTTTATATCCGCTGCAAACAACTCTGAAAATAGTTTCAGAATGTGATCAACATCTGATTCAGAACGAACCAAGTTTTTGAGAAAGAAAAAGCCAACACAATTCAACCCCCTTTCTTGTGTTTTTCTCACCTTCAGTTGGTATTAGAGCTCCGGTTCTGATATTCAATCACCTAACAGTGAGTCAGTAAAGATCCTGAGAAAAACATGTCATCCAGTGGTTCCCCTCCACCCTCTCCTAGAAATCGCGCTTCTGTATCATATGACTATGGTACAGGTGAAAGGCAATCTCGCTCACACAATAAACCTCCTATGTTTACTGGTGATTCTGAGAAATTATCATGGTGGAAAAGCAAAATGTACAGTCATATCATTGGAATAGATGATAGTCTATGAGACATCATTGAAGATGGTATAACTATACCAGTTGATGAAGAAGGAGTGGCTACTAACAGAAGAGGTCTTTCTGATGCTGAAAGAAAGATCTACATAAAGCATCACAATGTTAGAGGTATCATTGTGGATTCTCTACCTCACACTGAGTATCAAAAGCTAAGTGATAAATCAACAGCTAAAGCCATCTTCACCTCTCTCTGCTCTAACTATGAAGGAAACAAGAAGGTTAGAGAAGCAAAAGCAAATATTCTGGTTCAGCAGTATGAGCTGTTCAGAATGAAGGAGGATGAAAATATTGAGACTATGTTCTCAAGATTTCAAACTCTGGTTTCTGGACTTCAGATTCTGAAGAAAAGCTATACTACTGCTGATCACGTGAACAAGATCCTCAGAAGTCTGCCATCTAAATGGAGACCTAAAGTGACTGCCATTGAGGAAGCTAAAGATCTAAATACTCTAAGTATTGAAGATTTTATAAGCTCTCTCAAAGTGCATGAACTGGGACTCAATGAAGATGATTCTGTTAGAAAGTCTAAGTCTATAGCACTGAAATCCAAAAGAAAGTCATCAAAAGTTCTAAAGGCTGTAAAATCTGATGAAGAATTTCCTGAGGGAAATTCTGAACAAGATTCAGATGCTGAGGAACTTGCAATGATTTCTAAAAGATTTCAGTACTTAATGAATAGACAAAAGAAGTTCTCTAACAGGAGCAGTAACTTCAAAGGATCTGGTTCCAAGAGGGAAGATCAGAAGGGTTGCTACAACTGCAAGAAGACTGGTCATTACATAGCTGAATGTCCTGAACTACAGAAGGACAAGTCAAAGGAGAAATCCAAGAAGACCAACTCTAAATCAAGCAACTTCAGAAACAAGATCAAGAAAAATCTTATGGCAACATGGGATGATCTTGAAAATGAATCTGAGTCTGATAAGGAAGATGGAGAAGAAGCAAACCTAGCTCTAGTGGCAACTGTATCTTCTGATGCAGAGTCAGGTTCAGACTCTGAAGAAGAAGATGAGGTATATTCTGAACTTACTCGTTCTGAACTTATTGATACAGTTAAGGATCTTATGAACCATCTCCAAAGCAAGTTGAATCAAATAAAATCTTTGAAAAATAAATATAACTTGCTGACTGATGAGAATCTCCAACTTCAGAATCACATCAATGAGATTGATGAAGAAGTTAGAGAACTCAGAGAAATGGCTCATAAGAAACCTGATGAAATTCCAAATGAACAAGAAATTGTATTTCAGGATTTCATCTTAACTGGAATCAACAGAAGTAAGATTGCTTCTATGATTTATAATATTAGCAGAAACAGAGGAGAAGGTATTGGTTTCAAAAATGATTCATTTAATCATTCAAAAGAAACTAATACACCATCCTGTTCTGGAAATATTATGAAAGGCACTAAGGTGTGTTTTGTACCTGCTTATGAGATTTTTGAGAAACAGAATTCATCAGAAAATGAGACTGCTAAACCTGAGGTTCTGAACAACTCAGAATCCAAAACTTCTGAACCTAAGGGAAAGATGAAGGCAAAATCTAAAACTTTGCCAAATTCTAAACCAAAAGGTTCTAAGTCTAAGACTAGGAGGAAAACAGACTTTAAATCTGAAAAGGTTCAAAGTCTGAAGAGTTCAGAACCTAAGACAAGCAAGTCTCAGTGTCTGAAAACTTCAAACTCACATTTTCAAAAGACTGTGTTTATAAAACCTTCAAGGAATACTAAACCAGTTTATACAAAACCATTCAAACCTCAAAATGTCAGACCAAAGGTACAAAAGAAGCCTTATCCTTTCAGAACTAACCAAAGATGACCCATAAGGATATGGGTACCTAAGTCTGAAATAATTTCTATTGCAGATATGCTTAACATCCAAAGAAAAGGAAAAGTCTTGGTACCTGGACAGCGGCTGCTCGTGTCACATGACAGGAGAAAGGTCTATGTTCCTAACCCTGACCATGAAAGTGGGAGGAACTGTGGGATTTGGAGGAAATCAGAAAGGCAAGATCATTGGTACTGGTAAGATAGGTAATTCTTCCCTTTCCATTGATAATGTATGGTTGGTAGATGGACTAAGACATAACGTACTTAGCATAAGTCAATTATGTGACAGTTTATGATGTCCTGTTTAATAAGAACACTTGCACTGTAATCAACAACGAAGATAAATCTGTTGTGTTCAAAGGAAAGAGGAAGAACAATGTTTATAAAATTAATCTTTCAGAACTGGTTGATCAGAAGGTAGTTTGCCTTCTGTCAGTGAGTGATGAGAAATGGGTATGGCACAAAAGGTTGGGATATGCTAACTGGAGACTCATCTCTGAGCTTAGCAAGTTACAACTGGTCAGAGGCCTACCAAACATTGACTATCACTCAGATGCTCTTGGTGGAGCATGCCAGATAGGAAAAATTGCTAAAACCTCTTTTAAATCCAAAAACATTGTTTCTACCTCCAGACCCTTAGAACTACTTCACATTGATTTGTTTGGTCCTGTTGGAACAGCATCAATCAATGGGAAGAAGTATGGGTTAGTAATTGTTGATGATTACAGTAGGTGGACTTGGGTTAAATTCCTAAGAACCAAAAATGAAACATATGATGTGTTCAACAAATTCTGCAAACAAATACAAACAGAAAATGATTTGAAAATTTTAAAAGTTAGAAGTGATCATGGTGGTGAATTTGAAAATGAACCGTTTGAAACTTTTTGTGGAGATCATGGAATTCTCCATGAGTTCTCTTCTCCTAGAACTCCACAACAAAATGGAGTTGTAGAGAGAAAGAACAGATCTTTGCAAGAAATGGCCAGAACCATGATTCATGAATCTAAAATTGCAAAGTACTTCTGGGCAGAAGCTGTTAACACAGCATGTTATATTCAGAACATGATCTATATAAGACCAATTATGAATAAAACAACATACGAATTATTTAAAGGAAGAAAGCCAAGCATTTCTTATTTTCATCAGTTTGGATGTACATGTTACATTCTAAACAATAAAGTCTACCTAAAGAAATTTGATGCTAAGGCTCACAAGGGTATCTTTTTAGGATACTCTGAGAGATCTAAAGCATACAGAGTGTACAATTCTGAAACACATGTTGTTGAAGAATCAATACACATTAGGTTTGATGACAAGAAGCCTGATAATAAAATATCAGAGCTAGTTGAGAGTTTTGCAGATATACGACTCTCAGTGGACACTTCAGAACCTGAACAGAATTCTGAGTCTGAAGAAAGTCCAGAAGCTGAAAATTCTCCTGAAGCTGAAAAACTCTCAGAAGCTGACACTCCTCCTGAAGCCAATCAAGATCAAAATGGTTCTGAACAAGCTCTTGATGATTCTCCAGAAGCAAATCCACCCAGAACCTCATTCAAGTACAAGTCTTCACATCCTGAAGAGTTAATCATTGGAAACAAGGACAGTCCAAGAAAGACCAGATCAGCATTCTGTCAAAATGATTCTTTAATTGGACTACTGTAAATGATTGAACCTACAACAACTGATGAAGCACTTGCAGATGATGGATGGACTGTAGCTATGCAAGAAGAACTCAATCAGTTTCAAAGAAGTGATGTTTGGGATTTAGTTGCAAAACCAAATCACAAGAACATTATTGGAACAAAATGGGTGTTCAGAAACAAGCTAAATGAACAAGGAGAAGTAGTCAGAAACAAAGCTAGACTGGTTGCTTAAGGCTACAGTCAGCAGGAAGGAATAGACTACACTGAAACATTTGCTCCAGTTGCAAGACTAGAAGCAATCAGGTTACTTCTTTCCTATGCAGTAAATCATAATATCATCTTATATCAAATGGATGTTAAGAGTGCGTTTTTAAATGGAGTTATTTCTGAAGAAGTATATGTCAAACAACCTCCTGGTTTTGAAGATTTAAAAAATCCAGATTTTGTTTTTAAACTTAAGAAATCACTGTATGGTCTGAAACAAGCTCCCAGAGTTTGGTATGAGAGACTAAGTAATTTCTTACTTAAAAATGATTTTGTAAGAGGACAAGTTGACAATACACTTTTCAGAAAGACACTTAAGAAAGACATCTTAATTGTGCAAATCTATGTTGATGATATTATATTTGGTTCTACTAATGCCATTCTTTGCAAAGAATTTTCTAAGTTAATGCAGGATGAATTTGAAATGAGCATGATGGGAGAATTGAAATTCTTTCTTGGAATTCAAATAAACCAATGCAAAGATGGAGTGTATGTTCATCAATCTAAATATACAAATTCTGAAGAAGTTCCAGCTTGAAGATTGTAAATTGATGACAACACCAATGCATCCAACCTGCAATTTAAGCAAAGAAGACACTGGCTCAAAGGTAGATCAGAAGCTCTACAGAGGTATGATTGGTTCTCTGTTATACTTAACAGCTTCTAGACCAGATATTTTATTTAGTGTATGCTTATGTGCAAGATTCCAATCAGATCCTAGAGAATCTCATATGACTGCTGTCAAGAGAATCTTCAGGTATCTGAAAGGAACAACTAATCTTGGACTTCTGTATAAGAAATCTTTAGATTATAAGCTGTTTGGATTCTGTGATGCTGATTATGCTGGGGACAGGATTGAAAGAAAATCCACCAGTGGAAATTGTCAATTCCTAGGTGAGAATCTGATATCCTGGACCAGCAAAAGACAATCAACTATTGCATTGTCAACAGCAGAAGCAGAATACATCATAGCTGCAAGTTGTTGCACACAACTGCTCTGGATGAAACATCAGTTAGAAGACTATCAGATTCATGAAGACAACATTCCTATCTTTTGTGATAATACTGCTGCAATCTGTTTGTCTAAAAATCCAATTCTTCATTCAAGAGCCAAGCATATTGAAATTAAGCATCATTTTATTAGAGATTATGTTCAGAAGGGTGTTTTGGATATTCAATTCATTGATATTGATCATCAATGGGCTGATATATTTACAAAACCCCTCACAGAAGATAGATTTAGTTTTATTAAAAAGAAACTGAGTAAGAAACTGAGAATCTGAAGTTCATCAGAAGCTAAGACTTAACAGACACTCACTTTGGAAGTCTGAAGAAAGTTCAGCTTCTGAAAACATCAGAGTCTGAGTTTCAGAATCTGAATTTTTAAACTTCTGATAAAACTCATTATAAGTGGACACTTTACACGTGGCCCACTAATGAGAGTGAATCTGAACAGTTGTCTAACACATGGTCAGAATCTGATAAGTTATAACTGCTGGGCAGTGATGAATTAAGCTTTGAAAGTTGTACTTTGCCCCTCCTAAAGTCATTAATGTGCAAGTTGTGTAATGTTTTTCTGTTTTCAGTTTTTGAAACATTTTTAAACAAAAACACTTAACACAGTCACACTTTCATCTTATATGTTCAGCTTTCAGACCTATTTAAAAACACTGAACAATTTTGTCTGAAAGAGTTCAGCAACACTGAACCATATGCTTTGAAAGAGTTCAGTGGTACTGAACAGAATGCTCTGAACAAAATGCTCTGAACATTTTTATCTCACGTTTTTCACTCTCTTGTGTCTTAAAAATTATTGAATTTTCTTTTTGTTGATGACAAAAGGGGGAGTAAAAGGTAACAAGTATTTCAGGCTCTGAGCTCAGAACATAAGTTAATTTCTGATAAGTAATTAACTTAGTAGAACATTTTCTCATCTCTTAGCCTCTGAATTAAATTCTGTGAGATAAACTGAATTTTCAATTCTGTGAATTAAACTGAATTTAAATAACTTGGATAAAACTCAAGGGGAGCTTACAAACCTCACTTGTGAATTATCAGACTTAGGGGGAGCTTACAAACCTCAGACCCTGAAGTCAGTTTGTTATTTAAATTCAGAATGTATTTACACTTTGATTTTTCATCTGTTTGATTTAAATGGAATTTAATTAACCTGGATAAGACTCAGGGGGAGCTTACAAACCTCACCTTGTGGATTATCAGACTCAGGGGGAGCTTACAAACCTCAGACCCTGAAGTCAACTTGTTAATTAAATTAACAACAATTTTCTATTAATGCTTATGTTTGTCATCATCAAAAAGGGGGAGATTGTTGGAACAAAATGTATGAACAACTCTCTTTTGAGTTTTGATGATAACAAAGTGTTAAAAAGAAAATTGGATATGCTAATACTTGATTCTAGTGTGCAGAACCATATACTTAAAGATTGGTATCTATCAATGGTTATGAAAGAACAAGTTAAGAGCAAGAAGGAAAATATAGAAGCTTGTGTTGCAAGGCTGAAGAAAATCAGCGTCTGAAGAAGAGCTTCTGAAGGTAGCGTCTGAAGGTCTGCTTCTGAAGAAGTGCGTCTGATGAACAGTGTGTCTGAAGACCAGCTTCTGAAGAATGTGTCTGATGAACAGTGCGTCTGAAGACAGCTTCTGATGAACAGTGTCTGAAGCCAGTTCTGAAGAGAAGCTTCTGAAGTCTGAAATGCAGAAGTCAAAAATTGCAACTGTCTACAGTAAAGTATTGTACAGTCAGAACAGCTCTTTGCAACAGTTGTCTCCTTGGCCAAAACATTCTCCCTGTTTTAAGGAAACAATTTAAATTCCATTCCTCTGTTTTCTGTGTTACGCACACAATGTCAGGAAGGAATTAAATGATGGACATAGCTTCTATTGCAACAACTCTTTGATGATATTTGGCTCTTCTCAACAGCTCTTTAATTCTCTATAACGGATTGAAGAAGAAGAACAAGACTCATAAGACTGAAAACGCATTGCTCTGTTTTCTGAAACTCAGTTCTGCCAAATCTGAATGTCATCAAAATAACTTAGAAATTCTTACAAACTTCTTATCTTAAAATTTCTTAAGTATAGAGTCTTAAATCTGTGTTGTATTTTGTGAACACCACTGATAGTATATCAAGTGTTCAACTCAAACTTATTCTCTTGCAAAATCTGTTTGATTCAAAGTCTTAGACTGTGTGTCTGAGCAAGATAGTCTCTTACTTTGTGTTTGAGCATAGGAAGTCTCTTACTTAGTGTTTGAGCAATTGGAAGTCTCTTACTTTGTGTTTGAGCATAGGAAGTCTCTTGCTTTGTGCTTGAGCAATTGTAATCTTTGTGATTATAGTGAAAATCTCTTGTAAGTGACAAGGGGACTGGACTACTTCCGGGTTGTGGAAGGAACCAGGATAAACTGCTTGTCTCTCTCTCTCTCTCCCTCTCTCTCTCTCTCTCTCATTTACTTTATATCCGCTGCAAACAACTCTGAAAATAGTTTCAGAATCTGATCAACATGTGATTCTGAACTAACCAAAGTTTTTGAAAAAGAAAAAGCCAACACAATTCAACCCCCCCCCCCCCCCCCCTTCTTGTGTTTTTCTCACCTTCATTTTGAACCGGTTTTAAACTGAATTGTAACTGATTCGAGAAATTAACTAGTCTTTACTAAAGTGGTTTTAAAGAACTGAACCAAACCATTAATATGGTTCGGTTCAGTTCAGTTTATGAACCACGAACACCCCTTCAACATCAATTGATCCAATTTCTCAAAAAATATGATGGTGCTGATAAAGATTGCTCTCAGTCAGTCAAAGAATATACAGATTAGGTTATAATGATGAAAAAGCTTGCACTGCAAATTGATGATTTGGATTTTGGGACACACTGCTCTTCTCTCTCCACCCATCAGGCTACAGGTAACTACAATTCAAACTTTGCTACTTCTTCATCAATTTTATACATAGTAATACTAGCAGAGGGGTATTTTCGAGGAAAAAAGTGGATGTGGTTAGAAAAAAAGTATTTTTCGAGAAAAAGGGGGTGTGGTTAGAAAAAGGTTAGTTTTTTTTAAAAAAATATATATATATTTAAGTGTCATTTACACTAGTTTTTGGCCAAGCGCCCAAGCCCATTACGGTAAATCGGGATTCTATGCACCATATGGATTGGTGATGCTCAGTGAAATTGTAAACTCGAGAATTTTGGGATTCAAATCGGGATTTTGATAACAATGCTCAACAGAGTCCCCTCATGCCTAAGTCTGAACATTTGGAGCGTGACATGAGTGATGCGGTTGTAGATGGTTCAATGAGTCTTAGATACACTCTGATACTATATTAAAATTTGGGTTATACATAACTCAACAATACAAAACCGGTTTGTGAGACGAGATATGCTTCCCACTTATAAACACATTTTCATATCATATTTCATCCAAAGTGATACTCTCAACATTATTTAATTTATGCATGGCTTATTAGGTAATGATTTTGAGTGCAACTATAACACTTGGTTTTTATTGCCATGCTTAAACTTTTATGGTTCATGTGTACAATGGTTGTCTTGTTTTGGTGATAAATTACATCAATTCTTGTTTGTACCATGCCAACTCGTCTCTATTGGTAGCAGATAATTCAGTTTCTCACCTTTTACTGTGGCATTTTATTTCAACCAGATATGCATATGCAAATAAGGCTGCCAAGGCTATTGAAACATCAAGTTCATGAACAAGATCAGATTGACTCCTGATCAGGAAGCATTCCATGCAATTTTGACTGCTCTTTGCAAATATGGTAATGTCGAAGAGGCTGAAGAGTTTATGCTAGTAAACAAGAAACTCTTCCCGCTTGAGATTGAGAGCTTCAACATTATTCTTAATGGATGGTGTAACATCACAACTGATGTATATGAAGCAAAAAGAGTTTTGGAGAGACATGTTAAAATACTCTATAACACCAGATGCTACTTCACATAGCCACATGATTTCCTGCTTTTCAAAGGAAGGGAATCTTTTTGACTCTCTTAGACTCTATGATCAGATGAAGAAAAAGGAATGGATCCCTGGGATAGAGATTTACCATTCTTTAGTGTATGTTTTAACTGGCGAAAATTGTCTGAAGGAAGCTCTCAAGACTATAGATAAGTTGAAGGAACAAGGTTTGCAGCCAGGTTCTGCCACATTTAACTCTATGATATTGTTGGATAGCATAGTAACAAAATATTATCACACAACTAAAATAAGAGACGAGAAAAGAGGAACTGAACACACAATATTTACGTGGAAACCCCTCAACAAATAAGGGAAAAAACCACGGGGCAAGAGTAGAGAATTTTTACTAAGTGGAAGAAATTACAAGGATCTCTCTCTAAATGCAAGGAGAGTACAATTATCATCATCTCTTGTAAATAGGAGAATACTAACACTAACTAGGAGAAACCTCACAGGAGAAACTATTTTTTCTTTCTCTCTATATTTTTCCTCTCTAACTCTACTAGAACAAAACACTTGTTATTGTGTTACTTTGTTCTCTAATGGGATGATTTACAATGGTACAAGAGCAAGCTATATATAGGATTACAAAGCCATTGCCCAACCACTTAAATTTATGACCATAGGCATAAGCACAGTAGCCAACCAATTTATGTTGAAAATATATGCACCGAAAATCTAAATGTTAAATGCAAAGCCCTTTTGTCAAACACGTTTTACTGCCATGTGAAAACATATCAACAAAAGGTGACTTTATGGCTTATGTGTTCACACATGTTCACAGATATTCCCTCATTGTGAAGCTGTAAATCTAGCAGCGGCAAGAATAGTATTGAACACAATGGCAGAGGAGAATATTAGTCCAACTGTTGAGACCTACCATGCATTTTTTGAAGCAACAGATTATCAAGGAACTTTTCTGAGTAAGATGAAAAATTCTGGTTTGGGTCCAAATAAGGATACCTTTCTTATAATTCTGGTAAAATTCTTAAATTTGAAGCGACCTGTAAATGCACTTAAAATTTGGGCAGAAATGAAGAAATATAATGTGAAGCCCAGTCGTATAGATTACAGAAAAATGGTTGAAGGGCTTGTTGCATGCAGTGATTTTTATGGCGAGATGATCTCAGACGGATATTCAGAAGATCCAAAGCTTAATAAGCTCCTTCAGAAAGAAGTACTACTCAATGGCGAAAGGCTAATAGATTGTGCCATTTGGTAGAGATTTTTAAAAACAGATCCTTGGTGTGCATGTGCTTCAAACTTATAAGCTTGTGTCTATTCTTTTTAATATAAGTCTTTTGTTTTAAGACTTAACTCCATTTGTTTGAATTGTCAGAAAAAAAAAAAACTCAATTATTTTGAAGTCAGTCTTAGAATGTTTGGCAAGGCCAATACCTTTACTTATACGTTATTTTGTAAATTTATTTGATCAAAATAGAGGTGTTTGGTAAGTGAATTTGTTTTCCTAACTTTTACACTTCTCAAAGGTTCTTGGTTTGTCCGAATTTTAGAATTCAAACGAGTAAAAAAAAGTTTCAAAAAACACCTCTTTTTACTCGTCCAAAATCTTAAATCTGGATAAATTAAAGGCTTATGAAAAGTGTGGGGCTGAAAAAAAAATTCACGTTTGATAAATGATTTTATTTCATCAGTATTTTGGGCTTAGGCTCGCCTTTATTAGAAAAAGAGAGACAATTTCTTTTTCCACCATATTTATTCCTCGCGCGTCTTACGCATTTCAGATTATATTATCAGTAAAGCGTAAAACACCCGAGATTACTATTTGAATGGTAGGATACTTGACATTTCTTTGACCAATACACGCCTTTGCAGGCAGCATGACTGAATAATATGGTTACGATAATGCATTATGATTATAATAAAACATCGATCATGTTCCGCATAACTCAGTCGGTAGGGGTTAGATTTCGAACTTGGAATTCATCATTTCATTACACTTGAGTGTGTGAATTTAGCCACTAAATTATTTGATCATCAAAAGAATCTAGCCACTAAATTATTTGACCAACAAAAAAACATCGATTTATCACTCTCTCCAATTTACTTTCTAAACTATATACAATGTAACAAATAATTTCTAAAGTATATGAAACTTGTCAAGTTAGTCTATAAAGTTCTACAATTCACCAATTTAGTCCTTAACATCTAAAAAATAGTGACTAAATTGACGAATGTTATATACATTAGGGATTATTTATTATATTTATATAGTTTAGAAACTAGAGACATTGATAGTTTGGAGAGTAAGTTGATAATTTATTTATTATTATTATTATTTTAATGTATTAAAGTATTAATAACGTGTAGAAGAGTCGATTTGTTTCATTTTAAGTTTGTCGTTATTATAAGAATACACGGTTTTCTTTTGGACTGGGTAGCATTTGTAATGGCTTTGTCCTCTTTAAGAACTGGTGAAGATGAAGACAACCAGATGATTTTAAGTCATGCAAAATTATTAAAAAAGAAACGTATATTTTACTTAAGGGGACAGAACAAGCACTCCTATTTCATAGTGACTTACTTTAGTCTTTGATAATGATTTGTGTTCTGTGGTCCATCCAAGACTACATGTAAACATACTACAAGTTTATGATCAATACAGCCAATTTCAAACCCATTTTAGGTGTTAGATATAATTTGTTTGTTAACCAAAAACCAACTTAGATGTTAGATTGAGATCTCCTAAAATAGACCAACCATTGTTCCAAAAATGAATCTTTGTGCTAGCTTCTTGTTCTTTCATCTTTGTGTTAACCAAAACCAATTTATTAAATTGTTGATATTTAATAGCTTTGGATAATGACTTGAATATATAAGAGACAAGAATGAAAAACATAAGATGTTTTTTTGAAGATATAAAACAAATAAACAAAGTAGAAACAACTTGTGTCTGTCAAGCCAAGCCTAACAAAAACAAGTGTAACCATATCATATTAAGTTCATCTGCAAAAAGCAGCATTCTAACAATGCCAGAACACTTGGGACAATAGTGGAAATTGAATCAATGATTAATGTTTATGCAACTGTTAGTTGAGAAAAGCATAAATAATAATCTCATTCTCATGTACATTCAACATAATAAGTCTCACAATATGAGTGTGTTCAGCTCCCAAATGCACTCATTCTACATAACCTGATCTTAACATGACTTGTAAAGAAACCTTCAACATTACAAAATCCTATTCTGCATTGCCCTTTTGTTTTCTCCTTGATCTGCTGTATAATCTGGAAGGTGGAGAAGGTGAGAACTCAAATGGAAGTGGTGGAATCTCCATCTCCCCCTTCAAAATCTTAACAATATCTCCAATATCTGGCCTCAACTCAGGAATTTTCTGTAAGCAAGTGAGTGCTAAGTTGATACACAAGCTTGCTTGTTCCTTATTGTAATCATCTTCTTTCAATTTCTCATCAACTAGTTCTAAGATGTTGTTACCACCAGCCTGAGCCAAGTGTCTACACCAGCTTATTAAGTTAGCTTTCTCTAGCTTCATAGGAGATGCAAGAACATGTAATGGTCTTCTACCTGACACAATTACAAGAATCAAAACTCCAAAACTGTATATATCAGCTTTCTCCATTAAGAATCCACACCCTCCATATTCTGGTGCTACATAACACAATGTCCCTCTCATGCTAGTTGTGCTGCTGAGTTCGCGGCTGAAAAGATCGCCACTCCACATATCACTTCCAATCGAACGCGAGCTTTTTTTCCTCCAACCTCTTCTGAAGCTAAACTCACCATTTTGTTCACACTCATTTTGTCCTTCCTCTCCATAGTTCTTACTACGTTGGCAAAGAAAGAACCTTCTACCTAAACCAAAATGTGGCACTTTCAAGCCTTTCTTCCATTTGGTTTGAAGACTTTTCAGCTTATTTGACTTTTTCTTGCTTAATTCAGCAAGATGTTCTTCTTTCCACCACTCTTGCATCTTCCTATTCTTCTTCTTCTTCTTGAGGCTTTTCTTTTCCTTCAGCTCTTTCATATCTACAACTCCATTATCTGCATTTTCAATCACAGATACTTGTAGTAATTGTGGTCCATTTGCATCACTGGCTTTACCAATTGGACTTGAATTTTCCAACTCTGATTTCTCCTGAATGTTGTTGATCTTAACACTGCCAATACCATCATCCCAATCAGCATTTGATGGACAAATCTGACTCCCAATCCATTCCTTGACATAGTCTTTACTACATAATTCACCACTTCCATCTTGTCTCCACCACCAATCTTCTCCCCATTGTTTCCCATTTTCCTTCTCTTCATCAACCAAACAAGCATTATTAATAGCCAATTCCTTACTATAATCAGTGCTGCAGAACTCATCATCATAAGGAACAAACTTATTAGTATTCCAACAATCATCCCCTCCACCTCCTGTATCCAAACTTGAAATTTCCTTACCCTTTGCATTTACATTCCTACTTTCGCTTTCACCAACAATATTTGCATTATAATTCAAAGAGTTCAAGTTCAAAGCTTTAACATTTAAACAACTCCTACTATTTTTGGATGAAGTAGAAGCTTGCAACGCAAGAGCAAAATCAACTTCACTCACACTCTCAACAGGAGTGCCAATTACAGGAGTTTCTGCAGTCAAATTACTTGAAAGGTCTTGACTCTTCCAAAGATCCTGGCTCTTCCCCAAATCCTGGCTAAACAAGTCAACTCCAAATTCACCCTCCACCTTAATCCTTGACAAACCAAAGTCCGAGATCTTCCCGCGAAACTCGGCATCAAGCAAGACATTACTTGGCTTAATATCACCATGAATCACAGGTGGATCACATCCAAGGTGCAAAAACTCCAATGCTCTAGCAACATCCATAATTATACAAAACCTTCTCTCCCAACTCAAACCAAAACACTCATCACCAAAAAGTGACTCTTGCAAGCTTGTATTAGGCATATACTCATAAACCAAAACTCTCTTATTCTTTTCAACACAATAGCCCAAAAGGGTCACCAAAAAAGGTGATCTCAAGCCTCCAAGAATCTGCAACTCATTTTGAAACTCTCTCTCTGATTGCAAAGACAAAGAGTCCAACCTTTTGATGGCAATGAATTTTCCATCTTTAAGTACACCCTTGAAAACAGTACCAGAACCACCTTTGCCAATGATATTAGCAGTGTCAAAACCATTGGTAGCAACCTTTAACTCTTTGTAAGAGAATCTTTGTAGCTTCAAAGGAGCACTTGCATCAAAAGGAATGGTCTTAGCTCTATGTACAAGAGAATGCCAAAGATGATAAAGGAAGTAAAGGATTGAGAAGAAAATCACAACAGAAGCTGAAATGGTTAGTGCTATGAAAAGAAACTTTGGTTTGGTGAAAATATTGGAGCTTGTAGAAGTTAATTGTCTTGAAGGCATGTTGTTATGTGATGTGAATGAATGAATATTGATGATCAAAGGAGCAAGTAATGAAGAAGATGAGGACTATGGTTTTTTTATTACTTTTTTGTGTTAGTTTTATGAATTTGGTATCCAAAGTGGATTGCTTTACAATTAGATAATCATTAGAGGAGGAGCTGTATTCTACTATTGTTAAATCTGTTTTCAGTTTTTTTTCTTCTTTTCCTTGATTTATGGTTTCCATCACCAACTATTATTTTAATTTATTAGTTTTTCTTTTTCTATGCCCTATTTACTTTATTTATATAATGGAATGAGATTAATATTGGCAATTGGGATATGAGGATTAGAAAAAGGAAAGAAAGGGATGGACCCAAGCTAAGGTGCTTTTTTGACTAAAGTGAAATTTTTGCTGGCAAAGTCTTGGACTACTTTAGTTATTACAGTGATATTGTGAAAATTTAACTGAGAAGCTGTACCCTATATTCTGTCAAAAAAAGAGATAAGTATTATTTATTGGAAAAATAGTTCTTAAATGCATCAAAATTACAAATACATCCTCAGTGTCTAATTTGTTTGGACTAAATTAACCAACAAATTTACTATTTAAAAACTTATTTGAAAACCAAAATGAGTAATAAAAGATATATTTGTGGATGTGTTTGCAATTACGATTAATTCATGGTTCAATGTAAGAGTTACACTTCAAGGGACTAGAATGATGGTTTGTCCATTTTATTACTACTTTGGGTAGCTAGTTAATTAATAGATAGATATGTTATTGGTTGAATGAATGAACCATTGGAATAAATGGGATGAAATTGAAAGGAAAAGTGAGGTATTATGTGCAGCTATTTTGTCTTATGCGCCATGACTCGGGCATTGTTAGGAATCTACAAATAGTGTTCATTTTTTAATTCTTTCTTGTTTGTAATTTTTGACCAAAGGTTCGCACTTCACACTAGGAGGCACAGGTTCACATAGTTGGATATATGTCAATAATTTCTTGGAATGCCAACAATTTCTTGTTCTCCATCATTCTCACATTGCAGCTCCGGTCCCATGTTGCACTCACAATGCATCATGATATTAAGCTTTGATAATTGATTAGGTGGTCGTTATTGTTAGGGTCACTGTTGAAGATATAAAATACTCTAAATAACTTGACTTTTACAAAAATATTTTGGGCATTAGTACCATTTTATCAAATGATGGGAATTTTGATTCTTATTTATTAGGAAACTGACCAAGTCATCTCATTCTAACGCTCTAGAGTAATTTTTTTTTTTAAGCAACACTCTTAACTATAAAGTTAACATTTAAAACTTTTTCGGACTATGGTATGGGCATGTGTCACCACAAGAATCTGAACCTGAGGGATTAGTTACCATGGAGCTGGATTGTAAGATAGTGGTGGATGGGGTCAATGAAAACATGAGGAATGTGACTGAGTTCTCATCAAAATTACAAGTTTAGTCCCCTGATTAATATATAACCGTTTGATTAGAAGTAAGTCTGTCTTACCCCCAATCAACTTCAAAAAAAAAAAAATTCACATGAAAAAGTTGTCATCGATGTAATTCATTTTGGTTATGCAGTATGCACCACATGACACGTTATTTGGTATTCACCACATGACACGTTATTGGTACTAAAATAGGATAAGGGATTCAATAATTTCATCATGGTAGGCCCTTTTTCTTTTACAACAAACCGTTCTTGTTAAATGATTAAAAGGTTAATACTTTTAAGACTTAATTACGCCATTCTTCACATTAAAGTTTAATTAATAGAGGAACTAAAATCACTTGGAAAAAAAATAGAGGACCAAAATCGAACCTACTTTTCTTAATGGAGTAACTTACCATAATTCGAAGCTAAAATGAGTTTGGATATATTGTAAAAATACTAGTAATAGTTTGAGAAAAGAGTAAATCCCCTAGACTTTATTTTTATCCATGTGAGAACTTGTGGCTGGCAGTAAATGAATCGAAGAGGCTCAACTTTCTACATTTTCGTATTGAATAGGTGAAGAAATCAACAAATTAAAGATCACATGTTACATCTTAGTATGGTGTCCACATCATGAAGGGCCAAAGTGAATGATTTGCATTTGCAATAAATATGCATGTCATAGGTCTCTCTGTTACTTTACCATCCCACTCCCACAAAAAGGAAGAGCACACACATAGACTGGAGTAGACAGTATCATCTATCTTATAACAAAGGAATAATAAAAGATGGAATGTCGCTGTTGTATGCGGGATTTCATTACATTACGTATAGTGTACACTGCACTGTAGAATCAGAGTTAACTTTATGTGTGGTAACAATAGCAAACAGAAGAATATGGGTGATTTGTTGGGGGAATGAATATGCGTGGGACCTCTTATCACTGTAAGAGATGATATTTTTTGGTTTGCGTTTGGGGGTATAATGACAAGCTTTAATTTCTCTCTTGAACATTTTTCCCTCTCATATTGGGCATGCAATCATATGCTACTTTTACACGATGGATTCCATTACTCTGTTATGGCACATTAATATGTGTTAAGAGATGCAACCAATGCACTGGAGTATATCACATCCAACTGCTTTGTTCGTAAGGAAATGTGACACTAAAAAATAAAATACTTGTATTTGTTTAGATGGAAAAGAAAAAAGTGCCCTCTTATTTGTTTGAATGAAAAAAGAAATATATAGTTAAAATGACAATATTAAGTATTAACCCTTCCCATTTTGGTATTTGAATTTTTTACCACTTTTTTTTTTCCCTCTATCTCCAGATTTTCCTATCGCTTGCCTCCAAAGAAATCCTGAAAAGCCAGAAACAGTATCCCCCTGCCCCGACTTTCACATAAAAACCATGCATAGTTATCACAGCACTCCCTTCCCCATAACTATCATGACTGATAACTTGCTGCATGTGACAGTCTTTGAAGGGATCAACGACGGTGTTTATTGAGAGTGTCAATGTCCAGGGATGGGTCTAAGGTGCAGCCACAGAAAACCGGCACAACAACTACTTGGCTTTCACGGTTAATTTTCAGTCCAAAGAAGCCTCATGTCTCCCACCAACAGGGTTGACCATAGAGATTGACACAAAAAGCTAGTTTGCCATATAGAAAAAATGAAGGGACGACAGAAAAAGCAAAGGGCCTTTTGGTCTTATACAATAAATTCTATCCACGAAACCCACTGAGTTCCAGCTTTCTTTGCAAACCCATATGAAAATCATTTGTGGTTGTGCCTCAAGTTTTGGTCATTTTGAGTGGTTTTCTAAAGGTAATATTGTACTAAATGGAAAAGGTAAAAATCTGACAACCCAATGTTTGGCATTTATAGGAATAAAAACCCAAAACATCACAGATAATGGGTTGGGAAGCAAAAAAATTACAGAGTCAAATACAGGTATAAATATCAATTTCTACAGCATATGTTATATATAATCCAAAGACTCAGAACACAAATATTTCTCTCTATTTTCTCATTTTCACCCCACCAACTTTCCTCTCAATCAGCAAGTCATTAGTTATATAAACTACAAATAACGACAGACAACTAAACATCGTATATCATTCATAACTTCAACAAAAAGAAAGCATGGCTTATGACAGTATACAGGGTTTTGCGTAAAAATGTAATGGAATTCAAAATGTATATCCACAATGTTGTAGACTTATAGTTGTTAGTATTACAAGGATTTAGTTTGTTGGGTTGGATGATACTTCAGGTATTGTCATTAGAAGAAAATAACCAACCACCAGCAAGTCATTTTATAAGAAAATTTTAGACATGCACTCAACTACCAACAAAGTGTGTATTTTCTGTCACGGGAGAAAGTAACAGCATTGATTTAACTTTTAGTACAAAATAGATGTTTAATTAGTGTTAGCACAAAGTGATCTAATCTAACATCCAAATCTTATATTAGCTAGAAGTGATAAAAAAAAACTTTTGTATTAACTATTAAGTTGCAAAATGTGGACTGCACTTTTTCATCAAACCAGTTTTAGATTAGAAAAATTCAAACACAAATAACTTCAGTTCAAATTCAATTTTGACCAAAGCAATTTTACAGGATCATGTTTATTATTCAGAAATCTATTTGCCAAACACTCACCCAAAAATATACAAAGTAGGCCAACTAATTAATCTCAATTTTCTTTCTGTTCAATTTATGCTCACCATTTACCCATTTACTCTGCCCATGAACCATAAATTGAATGACTAATATGCACATTTCTCTAACTACGCCCATGGATATTGAGATATAGATATATAGAGAGAGAACCTAAACGAAAGAAAGATCAGAAGCACACATTTCTCATTGGCATTATAAGCATATTTTGGTTGATCTAGTTCAACTTTATACGGAATAAGTTAATCTTCTCTACCCTACAAATCTCCCCCATATTGGAGGAGAGTCACAATTAAGTGAGTATGAAGTTCGCTCCCTTCTGGTTAACAAAAAAAGTTGGCTCCCCTCTAATCCTCTAATCCCTTCATCTTCCTCTCACGGGAGGATCCATGTTTGCTCATTGTGGATGATAAACTTGCATTTCCCAAAACTCTTTACCTAATCATTCTTTATACAGCTAATATATATACATTGAGAGATCACATCCTAAAAAGCCTCATATTCTTTCAGAAGGTAGATCTCCGTTAATTAAATACCACATCCACCCTCCATCATGTGTGCGTGATGTAAAACATACCATTACACATATGAAGAGATGTCAATGTTGAGAAAAAATTGTGCAATTAAAATGCGAGCACATGTAAAACAAGAAGAATAACAATCCAAGTCTTACCTCACGCATTAAGAGTAAATGAAAAAATACAGAGCCATGAAACTACAAATAAAGGTTGTAGACAAGCAAACAATCAATCAAGATACAAATTATTACAAAAACAAGATAATACGGTAAAAGAGAAAACTCCAATCAAACATTCTCAATACCAGCATCAGATAAATAAAAAAAATAAAAATAAAAAGGATGTTATTAAGGTATAAAGTTTAGTTGCATAATAATGAATACAAAACAAATTCTAGAATTTGATCCTAGAGTTTAAACAATAACCTGATTGTGATTGATGAATCATTCATCATTTTGATCTTTCTTGTCGGGTTTGCGGTAAGTTTGTTCAGTGACTTTTGCTACGAACAAGAAAGTATCAGCCAGCTTAGCGATGTTAGGTACTTTATAATTCTGAGCGACGTAAACGCCGGTAACGGTTCCTGCTATAAAAGAGAAGCAACTCTTTATTATACCCATTTGTATTGTTGCTCCAGCACCGGCGGCTACGAAAAGGATCAATCGGAATTAAGCAAATCAGAATCTGGTAAAATATAATCATAATTCCATAAGTAATTTAGTTTATAACCTAATTTATAGAATTATGATTGATTGGTTACCTGGACAGGACTTTCTCGCTGTTTGATCACTGCGTTTTCCGCCACCGCCTGGATATTCGATCAGACCTGTTCTTCTTTCAGGGTTTTAATTTATTTCAATTTAATTTAATACTTTTTTGTTAACACTAAATTATATTAATTTTTTTTTTAAAGAAAATTAAATCACTCACAATAGAGGGTTATTTACCTAAGAGGGATTCCAATCTATTAAGGACTCCATTGAAATAAGAAAAATATGAGTATCTATTAATTACAATTACCTATACAATCACTCTCTATTCAATAACAAATCAGTCTAAATTAAAATAAGTAGAAAGAAATACATAAACAATGGTTTCACCGTGACTCTCTCTTTATGTAGTAATCTAAAGTTATTAGTGGGGCTTATTTAATGGTTTTCTTTATATCTATATGTATGACTCATTTAAGTCCTTAAAAAATGTATGACTCATTTAAAGATTCTTTATAGTTTATTGTCATTGTGAGGTCTCACTAATTTTTAAAATATAGGACAGAAATTAATTTGAGTGTTAGAGAACGCATTAAAAAGATGATGTTTTTAGCACTCCTTCTACTCAAATATCAGAAAGTTATATGGAGCAATTGTTAGTATCATTTTTTTTCTTTTGACAAGAAATTGTGATAATAGGGAAAAAAAATTAAAATAATAGGTATAATATAAATATGAAAATTAATAGAGATTTCTTATTAAATAATAGGGAAAATTACACTGACCTCGTCTCTCGAGGTCTCCTAAAATAACATTGTACTGGCTGTTAGTACAATGTATGAAAACTAGGGTTTCAGAGTCTGTTTTTGGTCCTGCCCTGGGAATGATCCCAAGGTTACTATTTGTAGCCTCGGTTTGGGCCTATCCGATCATGGTTTTGGGCCCAAATCGTATAGGGTCAAAATTATGACTAGGACGCCATCATAGGCTGCTAAGGGCGACCCCAGAGGATCTCCTTTTAGGAAAGTTCCCTAAGGTTATATATGGCTGTCAGGTGGGCCTTGTGCCCTTCTGGAGGGCGCTCAGCCTGACTCTAAGGGTTCAAGCCCTTGTTTGTAGGGCCTAAAGGCCTAAATGGTAAGATCTACAGTCCACAGCCCAACAAGCACGAGCTTTGGAACAAGGCGAAGTGATTAAACTGTTGCCGGGGAATTTGTCTATGACTTCTTGCCCAGCAAGTGAGACTTACTGGTTGTGAAACTATGTGAAAAATTTTGAATTACGGGGTGTATGAAATATTAGAAGTTTTGTGGGTGCTAGCCCAACATGGGCGCTAGCCCAACATGGGTGCTAGCCCAACATGGGTGCTTTTTGTGGGTGCTAGCCCAATATGGGCGCTAGCCCAACATGGGTGCTAGCTCCATGGTTTTGTCTTGGGGCCTTGGTGGGTGCTAGCCCAACAAGAGTATCCATAGCCCAACAAGCACGAGCTTTGGGACGAGGCAAAGTGATTTAAACTGTGTAAAAGGTGACCTTATTGAGTGGCTTAGATCGCCAATCCAGAACTAGCCCACCATGGGGAGTGATCCTCTTTGGGATCTAGATTTAGGGCGCGCCCTAGTGAGAAAGAGATTAAAGGAGCCAAAGAGGCGATGAAGCTTGAATGTGATGAGCGCATCAATGATCTGAAGATCGAACATGACGTTGAATTGGCTGGGAAGGACACGGTGATTACGCAGCTGAAGGACGAGGTTGCCTCTGGCGTTGAGAGGGAGATGGCGCTGAAGGTTGAAATCTCAGAAGCCAAGCGCGAGCTGGTTATGTCTTTTGAAAATGTGTTTGACCGTGCCAAAGAACAGGTCGCCTTTCTACATCCCGGCATCGATCTCTCCTCTCTAGATTCTTTTACGGTTGTTCTAGATGGCGCCCTAGTGGACGAACCATAATCTTTTTGTTGTAATTTTTAATTTTGCTCTGAACTTAGTGAACTCTTTAAATTCATAATGATGCATTATTCGCTTTTGTTGTTTAGCCGTTCTTCTATTATTTAGCTTCGAATTTCTTCTTTTTTAATGGCGATGCTAAAAATGCCTCCTGGGCGATGAACATTACTTGTGCTTATTTCGCGACTTGTTAAAAATTGTCAAACCGTTTTATTCTCAATGTTATTGTTTTGTTGGGGCACCTTTTTGTGCGGACCCTTCTATTTTCGCGACGTCTTAAAGCCTTCTTTGGGGTTAAGGAATTAGGTGGCAACCCTCGCTGGGGTTAAGTGGCGATCTCTTTTTAGCACACGACATCTTAGAGCCCTTTTTAGGGTTAAGGAATTAGGTGGCAACCCTCGTTGGGGTTTGGCGATCTCTTTTTAGCACACGGCGTCTTAGAGCCCTTTTTAGGGTTAAGGAATTAGGTGGCAACCCTCATTGGGGTTTGGCGATCTCTTTTTAGCACATAGGGTTAAGGAATTAGGTGGCAACCCTCGCTGGGGTTTGGCGATCTCTTTTTAGCACACGACGTCTTAGAGCCCTTTTTAGGGTTAAGGAATTAGGTGGCAACCCTCGATGGGGTTTGGCGATCTCTTTTTAGCACACGACGTCTTAAAGCCCTTTTTAGGGTTATGGAATTAGGTGGCAACCCTCGCTGGGGTTTGGCGATCTCTTTTTAGCACACGACGTCTTAGAGCCCTTTTTAGGGTTAAGATATTAGGTGGCAACCCTCGCTGGGGTTTGGCGATCTCTTTTTCTTGGCGTTGTTGATCTGTTGCAGGCGGTGTCTGCAATACAAAATAGATGATATAGATATAATTTAATAAGAAAGCGGGGTGCCTCATTAAAAACCTCCGCTACTGCGGGGGAAAAGAGTGCTCCCTGCTTTTTACATTAAACAAAAGGTACATGAAACTAAAACAAGATAACCAGTGTGACGGCTTCACGAGCTTCTGAGATCGCCCTTCGGATTGTTATGGCGAGTGTCTCTCTGTTGGCTGCAAAGTCTGGGACGTGGGCGAGTTTGTGTAGTTCTTGAATTGAGTTCTCTCCATGCGGTGGGCATGTCTCACTAGCTTTCTTTGTGAAACTACCATGACGCCAGGTTGGCGTGTTGATCGGCTTGAATCCTGGATCTACAGCTAGGCGATGACACACTTCGGCGGGGTTGACGCTGAGCATATCTGTCTTCCACTATTGTTTAGGTTGAAAGCTGTGCGGCCTATTATGATGTTGTAAGAACAAGGCGAGTTGACCACTAAATATTTAACTCTGATGGTTTTGGCACTGTTACTCATTCGATCCTTGACGGACGTTGATGAGCTGGTGGATGATACTTTGCGGTGACGACTTGCTGAAAACTTGTGCGTCAATTTACGTGTCATGTCTGGGTAGCTGATGATGGAAAAACGGGATAGGTTCATATACCATCTGAGGGCGGCGTCTTTGAGTGTTCCTGCCAACAGCTTGCACTTGAGCGAGTCAGCGGCGCCGATGATGGCCATTTGAGTGTTGAAAGTTGTCACATGCTCCACCGGGTCGCTCTTTCCATCGAAAGGTGAAAGAGAGGGTGGCTTGAAGTTTTCTGGGACTGGCGCGTTCCATACTTCGGCGGAAAGTGGTTGCGGATCTGGATCTATTGATTCGTCTTGTTGGGATTCGTTCCCTTCAGCGTGTTGTTGCTGGATTGTCTCCATTGTCGGTTGCAGGGCTTCGTTTTGGTCGCGAAGCTGCTGAATCTGTTGTTGTAGAGCTTCCAAGGCCGCCGGGTCCGCCATCAGTGGTGGCGATGACGGTTGTTTGAGTCGGTATAGAGGTTGGCGGTTGGAGATTAACGATTGGGCTCGCGAATCTCAGGGTTTGGATCGGTTCTTCGAACAAAAAACGGGTTGAACGTTTGATTAGAATCAGGGTTTATCGGGAAAAGGATGGATTTAGGGTTGAATTGCGCGCGGATTCGGAGGTTTTCGGGTTGTTCTGAAAGATACGGTGGATTCACGACGTTCTGGTAATGTTCGGAGGCCGCGAATCGACTGCTCTTGTTTCAGTGATGGTGGCTAGGTCAGTTTTACCGTAGCCCCACGGTGGGCGCCAACTGTACTGGCTGTGAGTACAATGTATGAAAACTAGGGTTTCAGAGTCTGTTTTTGGTCCTGCCCTGGGAATGATCCCAAGGTTACTATTTGTAGCCTCGGTTTGGGCCTATCCGATCATGGTTTTGGGCCCAAATCGTATAGGGCCAAAATTATGACTAGGACGCCATCATAGGCTGCTGAGGGCGCCCCCAGAGGATCTCCTTTTAGGAAAGTTCCCTAAGGTTATATATGGCTGTCAGGTGGGCCTTGTGCCCTTCTGGAGGGCGCTCAGCCTGACTCTAAGGGTTCAAGCCCTTGTTTGTAGGGCCTAAAGGCCTAAATGGTAAGATCTACAGTCCAAACACAAACACTCCGTCTAGTTAAAAAAATGAACATTGACCTCCCTCAAAGTGTGTTTGAACGAGGTAATTGAGAAATTTTAAAGAATTTAAAATTCTAGCCAATTCAAATGACTCAATTAAATTGTTTTCATTTCTCAATATTTTTGTTTGGATGGAGTAATAAAAAATTTCAATGTCATCATTTTTGGACAACTTTTATAAATTTTAATTTTTTTGGGCCAAATTTGAAAATTGAAATTAGGGGTCAATTTGTAAATTTCAAAAAATTGTAGTGGTCAAATTATAATTTTTGAAAAAACTGAGGGTCAATTTGTAATTTTTTGGAAATTTATTGGGGTCAATTTGAAAATTTTGGAAAATTTGATGACTAAAATGCAAAATTTGAAAAATTATAATAATCAAGAAATTTGAAATTATTATCTTTTATATGTCATTTGAAATTCTGTAAATTTAACTTGAAAAAAAATAATTCATAAATTTCCATCATTTTAAAAATTATTCAAATTATCATTCAAACAATAGAAGTCACATCAAAGTATTTAAATTTTCTCAAAACATTATATACCTCAGAACATTCGTCCATCCTCTGGACATTGTAATTAACGTCGTCACCGGCCTTCTTATAGTAAATCAAAATCCTTCTTCTGCAACAAACACAAACAATTACCTTGTCTGTTTGCAATTTTACCATATGGATTTGATTTCTCCAAAGAATTAGACAAGGGTTTGATGTTCCATAAGACTTCAGATTGCAGTCCTTTTTATTTTACAAATCAAAAAGAAAAAGAAAATTGACCCCACCCTCCGTTCCCGATTATCAAGAATAGCCAATTCCTTTACCTTAAAAAATAATTATAATCGATTCCTTATAAATTGGATATACTGAAAATGAATTCATAATACTACAATATTAATCTTAGCTCAAAATAACAATCTTAGCCATTTAAAACTTCAACAACATGGCTTCACTCCAAATCGAAAACAATAACATCGGTATCCCAGAAACAAGGAAAAACATTAATAGAAAACTGGGTATATTAGGGTGGAATACGTTAGAGGGGAAGTTGAAAAGGAAGAAAAGAGTAAATTGGTGGCGGAGTAGTTGGTCAAAGACTCAAAGTGAATATTGCAGTGGAAAATGGTCGAAGTTATTGTGTCATTGGTGGAAGGAGTTTTCTAAACTTAACGGTGTTATTTTGCAGGGGAGGTAAGTGTTGTTTAAGAAAATTTTAGGGGAGGTCATTGTAATTTTCCTTTAATAATAATAGAGAAATTTTGTTCAACCATAAATAGTATTTTTATAATTAATTGTTTGCACTAAAATTAATATAGATTTCTTATTAAATAGTACTATAAGGATTAGTAATAGTAAGAGTTTTAAACTTATGTTAACAAGAAGCTCGAAGATGCAACGTTCTAAACTTATGTAAACAATATCATAACCTCGTCATGTCTAAACCATTAAAAGAGTTTTTCTCGTGATGAGCTTAAACACAAAAACAAAAACTAGAGATGAGATGAATGAAAATGTAATAGTTATAATGATAGAAGAGTTAAGAGTTAAAAAAGTATTACAATATTTGAAGGAGAGGAGTGAGATCTTTGCATTTCTCACCCAATATAACCCTCAACTCTAACTCTCTAAGAAATAGCACTCATGCTCATTAATGGAATGTATGAGATGGTGAGAGAACTCTAGTGGCTGCTAACCCTACCTGGAAACAGATGTTCAAATCAAACAACAACTTTTGGACCCCTAGCACAACCTTAACATTGTCCTTTTATAGTACAAGTTCAACCACTAGCCAAGTTGTGCCCTTTGGTAATTTTTCATGTCTAGCTGTCTTAGTCTTATCTCATGAGAATCAGCGTATTCCTTATCTTCCTCGTACTGCCAATCATAGATGACAACTCATCAAACTTCGTCCCTAGGCTTTGCCAACGATGGACCCAATTTTGTACAAGTGTACGCCGCATACTGAAAGTCCTTCGACGCTGCAGCTGCAAAATCCTTCCCAGCGCTGCATCTTCTTACAACTTTACAACAATTACTCAACCTGTTTTCACAAAACCAACCATAACAACCATTATTAATTTAAAATGACTTAATAACAATTAAAACTAAATAAATTTCTAAAATCTTAAATAGACATATATTATATGATTTACGCCATGCAACCACTTAGAACATCATTAGATTAACGGGATAAAATTAAAAGGTAATAACCAACATTATCTTGGTCATTAGAAAGTTTGAATGATATTGTTGATGTTGGTATTTTCTTGGTTGGAGATGAGTGTTGATGATGAGATAGTGAGCTATGGTATTGATGAAGAAGGAAGCAAAGGAAATCACCACAAGCATAAAGGAGAGGCAAAGTTTAGTTCTTGTAGAGCTAACACGTTTAATTGACAGGGGGTGAAGGAGTGAGTTTTGATTTCAAACTCAAATCCGATTAATGATAAAGATGAATGTGTTGATGATGATTAAGTTGGTGAAAGCATAAAGATTATTAACGATGACTACATTTCTGGGGTCAATTACAACAAAAATAATTCAAGGAGCTTACTTATGGTTTTAGTATAAAAAGTATCGTATCCACAGAGACCAATGTCAAGTACCGTTTTCTATTGTCATGATGTTTATCTAAGGCGATGCTAATTAGTTTGGTTGCAAAATAGGGAAAATAACTTGTTTTAAATTACTTTTAATGACGAGAGACCGGAATATAATTCGCGTCGACCGTGAATACTTATTAAGTTATTTTTTTATTATTGCAACAGGAAAATATTTTCGCGCGTAAAAAAAACGATTAAATTAAAGGGCTCGCCAGCTTTCGCGTGCACGACACCGAGTTTTGACTTTGTAATCTATTCGACCGCTTTCGCACGTACGCCTTACAACTTCAAAAACTCTGTTTGAAAAATAATCAGTTTTTGCTTGAAAAGTTATATTTAGTAGAAAGCAAATTTAAAGGTACCGTCGGCTTTCGCGCGCCCGTTACCAGATTTTAAGCTTATAACTGCCAGCTTTCGCATGCACAGTTACAGTTTTAAAATCTCTTTTTGGAAATTTGTAATTTCTAAATTAATTATAAAAAACGCTGTCGCTGAATTTTAAAATCAATTCCTGACTATTCTACGGTCAGATATATGTTTCACTCTTTCGATATGAAACCGGTATCGCGTTATTTCAGCTTTCACTGTAAATATTTGTCGTTAAAAAATCAGAATTTTCAGACTTAAAAATAATTCCTGTTACAATTTCTAATCATACAACTTAACAGAGTACCATTGGTACAACGTTCATCATACTCGGACTCTATATAAATCTACTCAGACATAATTAAATTATACACAAAATTTGACTTTAATGAATTCATATAAGAAGAATTAAAAGGGACCGAACCTGTTATCAGATGGCAACTCTAATCAAGAGGATTGGCCACGGCAACAGTGAAACAATCAGCAATATAAATGAGAGTGGCACGGCAAAAGTGAAACAAGCAGTAATATGAATGAAAGTGGCACGATCAACAATGAAATTGAACAAGCAGCAAATTGAAATAAGGGAATGGAAACAATACGGCTATGAATTAATCACACGAGGGAATGAATGGCAATAGCGAGAGGTACAAGGGGAAAAATAAAGGGAAACTAGAATTAGGAATTATTATATAATAAAAATATAGCAGCAAGCAAAGGAATTAACGTGAAACAGCAGCCATGGAAATTATTTGAAATTGGATGATTGATAATAATAAGCAACCGGCAGTTTGAAATAAAATAGCCTAATCGATACTTGAATTGAAATTACAAGGGAACAAAGTACTGAAGTATTGATTTATACGGTAGCTAGGTTTTACAAATTGGCTCCCAAAAAACTGATTCTTCAAGGTCTATTTATAGGCAACAAATTCATCAGTAGTGCTTCTGATAGTGTCCCAAGAGGTGGAGAACATGGAGGAAGTGGAGGTAACTGCTTCTGAAAGTGGAGAGGAATTCTTCAATCTGACTATAGGTGTTGACTTCCCATTTGACTTGTAGACTTTTTTAGCCTTTTTTCCTTTTTACCGTTTTTCTTCATTTTTGCTTTCTACACCCTAAGTTCCTGAAACACATCAAAATACCAGCAGATATCGTGCAAAACACAACAAATGACCCTAAAACAAATAAAAAAAATTAAGTTACTTAGACAGTGTATTTTGCGTGTTATCAAACTCCCCCACACTTGAACCATTGCTTGTCCTCAAGCAAAAGGCAAGGAACATTAGCAACACAATTTAGAAAAGACATAATCAACCAAAAATTCATCGCATTTTATTTTTCGAGGCTTTGTTCTCAGGGTGCACTTATCACAACCTAAGTGTTTTTCATGAATCATATCAACCCAACAACAGTTTCAAGTGAGTGTGTGTGTGTGTGTGTGTGTGAAGTCCAGCCCTTTTATTGCTCCTGTGTAAAAAGAGCATTATGAAGAAAATAGGTTTTAACTTTAAAAGTAAACTCATCGACAAAATTTCACTTCCATTTCATATAAACTAGGTGGGAATTTTTTCTTTGGCCATTTTAGTCTTCGTGGTGTTTATTCGCTTAGCTTATGGGGAACTGCAGAAGCGTTTTTTTTTTATTTTTGAGGGTAACCATATCATCCCCGGGAAGTTAGTGATGGTGAGTCATACCAACCCAAGTCAATGCCTCATATTTTTGTGCTCTGACCCCTTTTATTTACACCTTATTTTGACCATTTACTTTTATTCCCCACACTAACTTATACTACTTTTTGTTTGAAATTTTGAAGACAAATTTTACCACCTAAAGTTAGACACTACGTTCCTTAAAATACCAATCTACACACTCACTCAAAGACTGCAACTTTGTGAATTTCTCAGAGAGAAGGGTTCACAATGAAACTGATGTGGGTTTAGTAAAACTCAAAAAGCATAAGGTGTTTTCATGCACATAATCATCATCAAACTCAGCCTTAAATTTGAGAAGCAGAAAATTTGAAATTATGACACAATATTTATTGGTTCAAGAAGCGGGAGAATTAAACAACAAAGCAAAAACACACATTTTATTGACTCAAAAATTTAAAATTAGACTATTAAGGTGGGAAATTCCTCCCCCACTCTTAAAACTGACATTGACCTCAATGAAATAAAAAAAGAAAAGGAAAAACACTACCTAACAGATCAATCGTCGTTGAGGTCAGCAGGGGGCGTGTACATACGCCTGATCATGAAATGGTGTGTACCTGCAGGAAAGTTAGCATGAAAATATGGGGGAGGGGGTAGATTATGGTGCTGATCAACTAGGATTCATCTTTTTATTCACTTTGCTGACTAAACTAAACTAAAACCCATGGGTTGCCTCCCACGCAGCGCTTCATTTAACGTCGGTAGCTCGACTCCTTAATGCTCACTTTCTCAAGGTTCATTCAAGGTGAAGCAAGCACATTTCTCAACATTCTCTCCGGTAGTGTAATGCTTCAACCTTTGCCCATTTACTACAAACGAGCCAGTGGGTTCACTCCAAACTTCCACTGCGCCAGATGGCGTTACTCTTTTTACCTGAAACGGCCCAGACCAACGGGAGCGAAGCTTTCCAGGGAATAATTTCAACCTGGAGTTAAACAGTAACACAAGCTCCCCCTCTTTAAAATCTCTCCTAATTATGCGCCTATCATGCCATGTTTTCGTCCTTTCTTTATATATCTTGGCATTTTCGTAGGCGTCTAACCTAAGTTCTTCCAGCTCATTCAATTCTAACACCCTTTTTCCTCCAGCAGCCTGATAATCCATGTTAAGGGCTTTAACAGCCCAAAAGGCTTTATGCTCTAGTTCCACCGGAAGGTGACATGACTTCCCATAGACAAGTTTGAACGGTGTGGTCCCGATAGGTGTTTTGTAGGCGGTCCTGTAGGCCCAGAGTGCATCATCAAGCTTGGCAGCCCAATCCTTTCTCGAGGTCGAGACAGTTTTCTCTAGGATTGATTTGATTTCTCTATTAGAGACTTCCACCTGGCCGTTTGTTTGTGGATGATAAGGGGTTGCAACTCTATGCCTCACTCCATACTTCTTTAAAAGATTTTCAAATTGCTTTGAGATGAAGTGAGATCCGCCGTCACTTATGACTAACCTGGGGATTCCAAACCTAGGGAAGATGGTTTTTCTTGAACAACTTAATGACTACTCGTGTATCATTTGTAGGAGAGGCAATGGCCTCTATCCATTTTGACACATAATCTACCGCTACGAGTATGAACTTGTTACCCATGGAGGATGGGAAAGGTCCCATAAAGTCGACACCCCACACGTCGAAGATTTCAACCTCTAGGATGCTCTTGAGTGGCATTTCATTTCTTTTGGAAATGTTTCCCGTGCGCTGGCACTGGTCACACTTCGCAACAAACGCATGAGCATCCTTAAAGAGGCTGGGCCAGTATAGCCCAGCTTGGAGAATCTTATAGGCAGTCTTGGTCGTGCTTGCATGCCCACCATAGGGTGAGGTATGACAATGGGTAAGGACGCTTTCCACTTCCTCCTCAGGGATGCATCGACGGAAGATACCGTCGGCGCCTCTTTTAAACAAGAGAGGCTCATCCCAATAGTAATGTTTTAGATCATGAAAGAACTTTTTCTTCCGCTGATAATTCATGTCAGGAGGCAGGACCCCAGCAGCGAGGTAATTGACAAAGTCAGCATACCAAGGTGCCTGCGTCTGTACATAAGCTATCAGTCTATCATCAGGGAAAGAGTCGTCTAAGGGAAGCTCCTCTCGCTTCACGTCACTCAGCCTAGACAAGTGGTCTGCCACTACATTTTCCGTTCCTTTCTTGTCACGGATCTCCAGATCAAACTCTTGTAGTAGCAATATCCACCGAATCAGTCTAGGCTTTGCATCTTTCTTGCTAAGCAGATACCTGATGGCTGCATGGTCAGTGTAGACTATAATTTTCGATCCAACTAAGTAGGAACGAAACTTGTCCATAGCATAAACAATGGCCAGAAGCTCTTTCTCAGTAGTTGCATAATTAACTTGAGCATCATCAAGGGTTCTGCTAGCGTAATAAATCGCATGCATCTTTTTGTCTTTTCGCTGTCCTAAGACAGCACCAACTGCATAGTCGCTCGCATCGCACATAATCTCAAAAGGAAGATTCCAGTCTGGAGGCTGCATTATTGGTGCAGAGATTAGCACTTGCTTTAGCTTTTGGAAGGATTCTAGGCATTGTTCATCAAAGATAAACTCAGCATCCTTCATCAGAAGACATGTCAGTGGTTTAGTGATTTTTGAGAAGTCCTTAATGAACCGCCGGTAGAAACCAGCGTGACCTAAAAAACTTCGGACTTCTTTTACTGTGGTAGGAGGCATCAACCTCTCAATCAGCTCAATCTTTGCTCTGTCAACCTCTATTCCTCGTTCAGACACTAGATGTCCGAGGACTATTCCTTCTTTCACCATGAAGTGGCATTTTTCCCAATTTAGTACCAGGTTAACTTTCACACATCGTTCAAGGACTTTCTCCAAATTTGCCAGACAAACCTCAAAGCTTGACCCGCATACTGAAAAGTCATCCATGAAGACTTCCATGATATCCTCAAGGAAATCCCCAAAGATTGCCATCATACATCTCTGAAAGGTGGCGGGCGCATTGCATAGCCCGAAAGGCATTCGCCGATAGGCAAACGTTCCATAAGGGCACGTGAAGGTCGTCTTTTCTTGGTCACTTGGGTGGATAGGGATCTGAAAGAATCCTGAGTAACCATCAAGATAACAGAAGTAGGAATGCTTAGCTAGGCGCTCAAGCATTTGGTCTATGAATGGGAGAGGGAAGTGGTCTTTCCTTGTGGCTTTGTTTAGTTTCCTATAGTCTATACACATGCGCCATCTAGTGGTCGTACGTGTGGCCACAGACTCTCCCTTCTCATTCTTCACCACTGTCATCCCTCCTTTCTTTGGTACCACATGAACTGGACTCACCCACTTGCTGTCTGAGATAGGGTATATCACACCTGCATCCAGAAGCTTCAGTACTTCCTTTTTAACAACCTCACTCATGTTCGGGTTCAGCCTTCTTTGATGTTCTCTAGAGGGTTTGTAGTCCTCTTCGAGTAAAATTTTATGCATACAAATTGAAGGGCTAATACCTTTGAGGTCATCGATTGAGTACCCTATTGCTTCCGGGTATTTTCTTAATACAGCAAGTGGTTTCTCATTTTCAGTCTCTCCTAAGTCAGCACTTACAATGACTGGTCGGTTAAATCCTAGGAATTCATACCTAAGGTTCTTGGGTAGCTCTTTCATTTTGACTTTCGGCTTCTCTTGAGTCGGAGCGGGAAGAAGGGCGAGGCATTCATTTTGATGAACTGGATTTACATCCAATTCTTCTTGATGGGGACTTGCCTCGTCTCCCTTAGTTTCAGTGAAGGACACGTCCATTTCCTCAATGGGAGGTGGTCCTGACGCATGCTCCTTAATGCATTCATCAATTATATCAACTAAGCAAGCCGTGTCGTTGATGGAGGGGTTTTTCATGAATTTTGACAAGATGAACTCGATTTTTTCATCCCCGACCTCAAAGGTAAGTTTTCCTTTCTTTACATCTATGATGGCACCAGCCGTAGCTAGGAAAGGTCTTCCTAAGAGGATTGAGATAGATGAGTCTTCAGTGATGTCCATCACCACAAAGTCGGTGGGAATGTACAATTGGTCGATTCTCAATGGTACATCCTCCAGTATTCCTACCGGGTACTTGATAGATCGATCGGCAAGTTGTAGGGACATCCTGGTCGATTTTAGCTCTCCTAGGTTGAGTCTCTCGCAGACGGAAAGGGGCATAAGACTCACACTAGCACCCAAATCACAGAGCGCTTTATCGATGACGTAGTTGCCAATAACACAAGGGATTGAAAAACTCCCTGGATCTTTCAATTTGGGTGGCATCTTATTCTGGATGATAGCGCTACACTCTTCAGTGAGTGCAACAATATCATCGTCATCGATTTTCCTCTTATTTGTCAAAATTTCTTTTAGAAATTTGGCGTAAGAGGGCATTTGAGTAATGGCCTCTGTGAAAGGGATATTTACATGGAGCTTCTTCAAGAGCTCAATAAATTTCTTAAATTGTCCCTCACTCTTTGATTTAGCTAGTCTCTGAGGGAAAGGGATCAGAGGTTTGTAAGGGGGTGGAGGTACATATGGTTTCTCTTTTTCTTCCTCCACCACCTCCTTTCTCTTTAGGATTTGCTCACTCTTAGTGGGCATAGACTCCATCTCAGCGCCTTTCTTCTCACCTGGGCTCTCTAACTCTTTTCCACTACGCAAGGTAACAACGTTCAGCTCCCCTTTCGGGTTTGGTTGAGGTTGCGCAGGGAAGGTTCCCGAAGGCGCAGCTGCTCGTTGTTGGGCCACTTGTGCAATTTGTGTTTCTAACATTTTGTTATGGGTAGCCATTGTGTCAACTTTAGATGCAAGCTGCTTAATCATTTCATTTGTGTGGATGTTCTGATTCAGGAATTCTTTGTTCTGTTGAGACTGTGCCATGACAAAGTTTTCCATCATCAGTTCTAGGTTAGACTTTTTAGGAGCAACAGGGGTTCCTTGAAAACCAGGGGGTGCAATGGGGGCAGGGTTTGGCGCAAAGGTAGGATTGTTATTCTTATATGGGAAATTAGAATTTTTTTGTCCATATGGATTACCATGCGCGTAGTTTGCCTGGTCTGTCCCTACTAACAGATGACACTCAGTAGGAGTGTGTCCAGGTGTCCCGCAAACCTCACAGTTAGGTGCTACAATAGCTACAGGGGCAGGTGGAGTGATGGTTAGATTGTCTAATTTTTTATATAGCGCATCTACTTTAGCGCTCAGGTGGTCAAAGTTGCTAACTTCATACATTCCTGCCTTTGGCTGGCCCTTCTCGGTTAGAGCGCGTTCGTTCCCCCACTGGTAATGGTTCTGGGCCATATCCTCAATTAGGCCCCAAGCCTCATTAAATGGCTTGTTCATGAGAGCTCCTCCTGCAGCGGCATCGATGGTCATCCTTGTATTGTACAGGAGACCATTGTAGAAAGTGTGAATGATCAACCACTTTTCTAACCCATGATGTGGGCAAGCTCTCAAAAGATCTTTGTACCTCTCCCACGCTTCAAAGAGCGACTCTCCGTCCTTCTGCCTAAAGCAGGTAATTTGGTTCCTCATTTGTGCCGTTTTGCTCGGCGGAAAATATCTAGCGAGGAACACTTTCTTCAATTCATTCCATGTCGTAATGGAATTTGACGGTAGGGAATCAAGCCATGCGCTGGCTCTGTCCCTAAGGGAGAAAGGGAATAAACGTAGGCGAATGGCTTCAGGGTCGACGCCATTCGCTTTCAGCGTTTCAGCGAACCGCACAAAGGTAGCAAGGTGCAGGTTAGGGTCTTCCGTTGGGTTTCCGGAAAACTGGTTCTGCTGCACGATTTGCAGCAGAGAGGGTTTCAACTCGAAGTTGTTAGCCTGAATCGTCGGGTTAACAATACTTGAGTGTGGCTCATCCTGAGAGGGGATGGCAAAGTCCTTAAGAGGACGGTTTTCGTTGGCCATTTGGGCGTGTATTCGTTCTATTTGGCGTCTAACGCGAAAAAGACGCTCGATTTCGTCGATCGGTTGTTCTAACTCGTCCTCAGAAGAGCGAGTACTAGGCATACAATCGACAGAAAATTAAAGGAAAAAAAAAATTGCCTTAGTCTAGACGGTGTGACAACGGAGTTACGATATTGCCAAAATTGGTCCCCGGCAACGGCGCCAAAAAACTTGATAGGACCGCAAGTGCACGGAAATATCGGTTTTAGTATAAAAAGTATCGTATCCATAGAGACCAATGTCAAGTACCGTTTTCTATTGTCATGATGTTTATCTAAGGCGATGCTAATTAGTTTGGTTGCAAAATAGGGAAAATAACTTGTTTTAAATTACTTTTAATGACGAGAGACCGGAATATAATTCGCGTCGACCGTGAATACTTATTAAGTTATTTTTTTATTATTGCAACAGGAAAATATTTTCGCGCGTAAAAAAACGATTAAATTAAAGGGGTCGCCAGCTTTCGCGTGCACGACACCGAGTTTTGACTTTGTAATCTATTCGACCGCTTTCGCACGTACGCCTTACAACTTCAAAAACTCTGTTTGAAAAATAATCAGTTTTTGCTTGAAAAGTTATTTTTAGTAGAAAGCAAATTTAAAGGTACCGTCGGCTTTCGCGCGCCCGTTACCAGATTTTAAGCTTATAACTGCCAGCTTTCGCATGCACAGTTACAGTTTTAAAATCTCTTTTTGGAAATTTGTAATTTCTAAATTAATTATAAAAAACGCTGTCGCTGAATTTTAAAATCAATTCCTGACTATTCTACGGTCAGATATATGTTTCACTCTTTCGATATGAAACCGGTATCGCGTTATTTCAGCTTTCACTGTAAATATTTGTCGTTAAAAAATCAGAATTTTCAGACTTAAAAATAATTCCTGTTACAATTTCTAATCATACAACTTAACAGAGTACCATTGGTACAACGTTCATCATACTCGGACTCTATATAAATCTACTCAGACATAATTAAATTATACACAAAATTTGACTTTAATGAATTCATATAAGAAGAATTAAAAGGGACCGAACCTGTTATCAGATGGCAACTCTAATCAAGAGGATTGGCCACGGCAACAGTGAAACAATCAGCAATATAAATGAGAGTGGCACGGCAAAAGTGAAACAAGCAGTAATATGAATGAAAGTGGCACGATCAACAATGAAATTGAACAAGCAGCAAATTGAAATAAGGGAATGGAAACAATACGACTATGAATTAATCACACGAGGGAATGAATGGCAATAGCGAGAGGTACAAGGGGAAAAATAAAGGGAAACTAGAATTAGGAATTATTATATAATAAAAATATAGCAGCAAGCAAAGGAATTAACGTGAAACAGCAGCCATGGAAATTATTTGAAATTGGATGATTGATAATAATAAGCAACCGGCAGTTTGAAATAAAATAGCCTAATCGATACTTGAATTGAAATTACAAGGGAACAAAGTACTGAAGTATTGATTTATACGGTAGCTAGGTTTTACAAATTGGCTCCCAAAAAACTGATTCTTCAAGGTCTATTTATAGGCAACAAATTCATCAGTAGTGCTTCTGATAGTGTCCCAAGAGGTGGAGAACATGGAGGAAGTGGAGGTAACTGCTTCTGAAAGTGGAGAGGAATTCTTCAATCTGACTATAGGTGTTGACTTCCCATTTGACTTGTAGACTTTTTTAGCCTTTTTTCCTTTTTACCGTTTTTCTTCATTTTTGCTTTCTACACCCTAAGTTCCTGAAACACATCAAAATACCAGCAGATATCGTGCAAAACACAACAAATGACCCTAAAACAAATAAAAAAATTAAGTTACTTAGACAGTGTATTTTGCGTGTTATCAAGTATATGAGAACCTCTAACTTAGATATGCTCTTTGATCCGATGTGTTGACGATGATTGCATTTTTGGAAAGGGAGATGAAGGTGATGAGCGATTGTTTTTTTGGGCTAGTCTTATTTTTTTCGGTTGTGGCTGGTGAGGATGATGATTGAATACATTTCTAGTGAATGATGATGAGTTTAGATAAAGAGTGGTTATTAATCACGATGAATATGGTTTGGTTTTCGATTTATTAATAACTAGATCGTCTACTCTCGTGCTACCGCACGAGTCATAAACATTGAAAAATTAGTTAAAGTGCAATATCATCCGTAACACATACAATGAAAAAATTTGACGAAGATGACCTTAATATTATATTTTTAACATCATTGACAATGTTCATACATTCTGGAAAATTTCTTTGTATACGACATTGGTAGTAGTATCAATGCAATCACCATTTTCATCGGTTAACAAAATTTTCAAACCATTTCTTGACTTAACCCTTGAAACTGCAACGTACAGTTGATCATGCGAGAAGACTGACTATGGAAGATATATGCCAACATGCTTAAGTGACTGCCCTTGACTTTTGTTAATAGTCATTGCAAAAGAAACAGCTATAGAAAACTGCCTACGTTGAAATTTAAAGAGTATTCTTGTATCATAAGGTGTCAATGATAACTTCCTCAACTATCATATATAGATAGTAAGTTAATGTGAAGTCTACTAATTGATCTAAAACAAAAAAAATTTGAATCACAAAACATGTTACGATCTACCAACACATACCACAATCATTGTTGGAAACATCCCTATCTTCAACATTCTCACTGCACTTTATATAATTGAATTGATACTTATTTATAGACTTGACATTGCCTTGATTTTGGTAACCATCATTTACACTTAAAGGTACTTCAGAACATGTCTTCCAGGTGCAATTGATGTAAGCTTTCGCAATGCATTGTTACCAGAGACTTGTGAGAAGCTGGATGATGAAGGCACTATATTGATGTACAAAAGTAATAAGTCTAAAGAACAGAAAAAAAAAAAAAGAAAAAAATCAGATTCATTAAATGGCTAAAGTTTGCATGATCAATCCTACCATTGGTAATATCGGAGAACGACGATCTTGGTTGATTCTTGCACACACATGCCTTTAGTAGCAAGTGAATTTTGTTACGCTAATGTACAACTGACCTTGTCTTGCATTTATATATTTAATTAGAACCCTATGCTCGTATAGATCCCCATGGGAGTAAGACATTAGTGAGAGTGGCAAGCACAACGTCACTCTTCTCCTTCTCATCACCATGTTGCTCAAGCGCTCGATCATTCTGGTTTTCGGGTTTCCAACACTTTGGTTATGCAGGTTTTGAAGAGATTTGGAAATGATTGGGTTCTGGCTTTTGCTTTTTTCATTTGGGCACAAAAACAAACACCTTATGTGCATTCTCCTCAAGTCTACAATTTCATGGTTGATATATTGGGAAAAGCTAAGGAATTTGATCTCATGTCCAAATTGGTCAAAGAAATGAAAGGATTTGAAGGGTATGTGAGTTCGGATACAATGAGCAAGGTAATGAGGAGGTTTGCAAAGGCTCAGAGGCATGAACAAGCTGTGGAAGCGTTTCGTGGAATGGGTGAGTATGGTGTCGAAAAGGATATGGCTGCGCTCAATAAGCTCTTGGATGCTTTGGTGAAAGGACAAAGTATTGAAATTACTCATAATGTTCTTGATGAGTTTAAGACTTCTGTTCCATTAAGTTCTCTGTCATTCAATATTTTGATAAATGGGTGGTGCAAAGTTAGAAACTTTGAGAAAGCACGGAAAGTGATGGAGGACAGGAAGGAACATGGTTTTGAGCCTGATGTTTTTCCGTATAATAATTTGGTTGAGTCTCAAGAGGTGTAT
This sequence comes from Medicago ruthenica, assembly GCA_018208015.1. Classification (NCBI taxonomy): domain Eukaryota; kingdom Viridiplantae; phylum Streptophyta; class Magnoliopsida; order Fabales; family Fabaceae; genus Medicago; species Medicago ruthenica. The sequence continues at coordinate 105,358,996 of CM031372.1, read as the reverse complement.
TGGATTAGGATTTTAAAGGACAATTTTTGTTTAAAAAAGTCTCGAGGATTTTAAAAGACTTTGGAGAATTTTAATAACTTAGATGATTTTAAAAGACTATCGAGATTTACAATTTGGATTTCAATGGATTTACATCATAAAGATTTTAAAGGATTTGAAATAATTTTATGGATTTAAAAGATTTCAAAAGATTTTATGAATTTTAATGACTCATTGAAAAGAAATGATCATAACACACTCTCATTTACAATATTCTCAATACAAACTCTTTTATTTATTTTACTTTATTTTTTATGAGAGAGATTGAGAGAGGAGAGAGGGGGAAGAGAGAGGGAGAGAGTGGGAAAGAGGAGGGAAGAGATAGGGATAGAGAGGGGGGGAGAGAGAGTGAGGAAGAGAGAGAGGGAGGGAGGGAGAGCGTGAGAGGAAAAGAGAGGGTGAGAGAGAAGGGAGGAGAGAGATAGTAAAATCTTAAAAGAAAAAACAATCTTAAGAATCTCATGTTTTCGTGAAAGACTTTTTCATGCTAAAATTTCACTAGAAAATCCCACAAATTTCATCAAAATCCAATTTATTAAACAATCCTTCGAAATTTGAATAATTTTGAATACCACATGACTTTTTTTAAGTGATAAAGAGTCTTGATTGAATACCACAATATTTACTTTAAATGACAAAGAGTCTTGATTGAATACTGACTTTTCCATAATAAAAAGTCTTTTAAAATCCCTTAGAATCCTAATTCAATACACCCTCCTTACTATCATGATAAGGATTTTCGCAAAGTGGATCAAGTTTTGGAGGAGATGAGGGGAAATGGTTGTCCTCCGAATGCTGTAACTTGTACAATTTTGTTGCTTGGTTACGGGAAGGCGAGGCAATGGAGCAAAGCTTTGGAGGAATATGAAAGAATGAAGAAGGATGGAATTGTGCCCGACACTCCATTTTATAGCTCATTGATGTACATTCTTGGCAAAGCTGGTAGGTTGAAGGATGCTCGTGAGGTTTTTGAGGATATGCCTAAGCAAGGGGTTGTGAGAGATGTTGTGACATACAATACCATGATTAGTACTGCTTGTGCACACTCAAAGGAGGAGACTGCTCTTAGGTTGCTTAAAAAAATGGAAGAAACATCGTGCAAGCCGGATCTTCAGACTTACCATCCATTGCTCAAGATGTGCTGCAAAAAGAAGAGGATGAAGGTGCTCAAGTTTTTGCTGGATCACATGTTCAAAATTGATCTAAGCCCTGATCAAGGAACTTATACACTTCTGTTGCAGAGTCTGTCTAACAGCAGAAAACTTGTGGAGGCTTGTACGTTCTTTGAGGAGATGGTCTCAAAGGGATTTACTCCAATGGAGACCACAGTCAAGCTATTGATGAGAAAGCTTGAGATTAAGAGCATGTTAAAGGAGAAAGATCACATTGAGTAATTGATGGCTGGACATGTTCTGGGGGAACAAAACGTTTAGTGCACTTTTAGCACAAGATTTACTTGAAGAGGAGTTGTTGAGTTGTTGGCTCAGGCTGGATCACGGTTAACCCCGTAAGTAGACTGTTGGTGATTGATGGATCAATAGTATTTAACTTTTGTAAGCCATAGTTCAAGGGTAGAATAAATCTACACTAGATACACCCTTACCTCAATTGGCATGTAATTGCACTTATGAAAATCAATGGTTGTTGGAACATGTGTGGAAATTGAGTTAAAAGACTAAACACAAATTCCCACGTTGGGTAGAACTATTGTTGTGTGAATTGAAAAAAGTGGAAGTCCCACATCGGATGGAACACACACATTAGTAGTGTTTATATATTGGGGGGAGTACCTCTAAGGGGGGTGCATAATTAAGTGAACGAAGTAAGCATTAAAGAAAAAATATATATTTATATATTTTATTATTTGGAAATGTTAAATTAAGTAATTAATTTAATCATTATTAGAAAGTGCTTTCTTAGTCCCCAAGTTTTGCTAAAATATTTTGGAACACAATCTAGAATATTTCGGAACACAATCTGAAATATTTTGGTATGCAATCTAATATATTTTTGTACTCAATATAATATATTTTGGTACTCAATTTGAGATATTTTTGTACTAGATCTAATATGTGAATTACTTGTTCCGGAAGTTTTTCACTTATTAGTTGTGAATTTTCTCTATAAATAGAGAACTCACATAGTGCATTCCACACATCAAGAGTTCTATTGAGTTGTCGAGAACTCTTTCTCTCTTCTCCCTCCAGCTTGTGTTAACGAGCTATTCTTCTCCTCTTCTCCTCTTTCTGTCCCTTCGGATTTGAGAGTGTTCTTAAGACCATAGTCTCTTTCGGTAAAAAGTCCCTTCGGAATTAAGAATGGTCTTAAGAGCATAGTCCCTTCAATTATTTATATCTCTTCAGAATAAATATTATTTTAAGAGCATAGTCCCTTTCGATAATTTATGTCCCTTTGGAATAAATAATATTTTAAGATCATAGTCCCTTTTCGGTATAATAAGAATGATCTTAAAAATTATATTCTTCTTAAATTCTTGAAGAAGTTAGAATGGTGATAGCACCATATTTGAGTGGTCATAGTACCATAGTTGGAGAAGTTAAAATTTAGAATGGTGGTAACATCATATTTGAGTGGTCTCAGCACCATAATAGAGTGGTCACAGTACCATAGTAGAGTGGTTTCAGTATTTAAAGAGTGGTCTTAGTACCATATTGAAGGTGTAATTCTCGAACGGTTTTCTACAGTGCAGTAGTTAAATGCACAGTTGTAGCTGGGCTTGTTTTATCCTGGAGGCGGCGTGTTTGATAGTCTGCCTTGCACAATTTTAGGCAGTGCCACGAAACGTCTTAAAGAGAGCGACCTGGTCGTGACTCAACCTAGTAACAACTTCGGTAGATATTCTTTTTCAAATTAGAATTTGGAAATCCAAATACAACAGTTTGGAAATCCAAAACAACAATTTTAAGACGTTTCCTTCTATCATGTCTACCGAAGAAATTACTAACTCGATTTTATTGTCCCTAAATATAAGAAGGATAAAAGGCTATAGAAATACATCTCTATACTGAACTCGATGAAGTGCTTGTTGTTATAACAACAACACTAAGAAATTTACATATGCGACTTTTAATGTGATTGAAATTTATTTTCAAAAATCAGAACCGCACTGTGAATAAGTAACTCCAACTGCCAACAGAATAGGAACCTCAAATGGTCCTAAATGATACTCAGCAGCCACCATCAAGAAATGACACTGGTTCACAGTTTATTTTTAATACAATTGTGAGAAACCAGGTCATATGTCCCGCAAGTATATGAACAAGTAAATTGTTGCTCCGTTGCCTAACTTAACTAAAAAGAAATTCACTGATATGACTAGTTAAATCAATCTAGTTAGTGAATTAAGTGAATGGTGGATAAACATTAGTGCCTCACGCCATGTTTGTTATGATTATGCTATGTTTTAAACATATGCTACTGCTGAAAATAAGAAAGTGTTGTTAGAATATTCAAACATCACTAAAGTTGTTGGCGTTAGAGATATAAAATTACTATTCGAGTCCGAAAAGAAAATTATTCTCTAGGACGTGATGTATGCTCCAAAGATAAGAAAAAATATGTACTTCAGATTTCTACTGAATAAGACTAAGTTGACTCAGACTTAAAGAGAGACTTGTACACCATGCATTCTTGTGGGGAAAAGATTGCGCCTTTGATGATATGCTCAAAATTAAATTCTCCTTCTATTTTATAAGTTGTGTGATTTTAATATTTGACATGTCAAAATTTATCATATGAACAAACATTTATTTTTAAACTTGAGTAACTTGGACTTAATTCCAAAGTTATATGGTTAGAAAGCTTTATTTTTTGCAGTCAAGATAAATGAACCAAAAGTTCATATAAATCAGTGTTTAGAGAATTTGAACCTCTAAACTTAATAAATTATGATATGTGCGAACTTGATGACACATAAACTAGAAATGATAAAAAGATATTTTATCATATTTATTGATGACTGTAAATTTTGAAAAATAAAATTGATACGCTTGATATGTTCAATTTTTATAACAAAAAAATTGAAATTTATGTCGAATAGAGTACCCAAGTCTAAGAACAAAATTTCTACTTATGAAGTTTTGAAGAAAAGACAACCCAATTTGTCTTATTTTTTGAATTTGGGATTGTCTGACCTATGGTCAGAATTCGGACCCGAAGAGAGTTAAACTCACTAGTAGAGCCTATGAATGTGTATTCATTAGGTATGCTATATGTAACACCCACACTAAATTATCTAGAATATTTAGCATGCGTATTAATCTGATACCGGATACATTAAAATTTACAATAATTATTATATACAAACCACTGAATGAGTACAATTTGCTCGTTTACATAAATTTCCAAATATCATGTAATACACGTTCACATACATATATAAAATCTGTCAACCTCCTGAGCCTGCCATGACGAGCATCTGCACTCCATCCAGCGTCTTCCTGAAGATCTTCATGAACATCTCTTGCTAACCTATGAACCTGCACCAGAAGGATTGGGGTGAGACATAACGTCTCAGTGAGCTCCAGCCCAACCTACTGTTGGCAACCACGGGGAAAACCTAGGGTCGCCATGCCTACTCTTAGCGATCTTGGGGATACCTACGATCGCCGTCATTCTCTACATAATTCGCGATCAGGGGAAAACCTAGGATCGCTACATGTCTTATCTCATGCATTTCATACTCTATTCTTATCTTAGTCTTATACGTAGTGATCTTGGGGACATCCTATGATCACATCTCGTTCACTAGGAACTAATCATCATGTCTCGTATTACATATAAAATATACATATTCATTTCATATTCGTATTCATCTTTCGTATAACGTTAAGTTAGAAGTTAGGGTTGAACAAACAATCATTATCTTGGTTTGTTTTACGGAGTGCATCCGGGTGGAGTAACCCCGAAGTACATCTCCCATCATACCGGTGAAATTCCTATCATATCAGGCTAACACCGGACTCCTCTTATCTTTGTGTAGGCAACCCTCTCGGTGAAGCCCCATCCGGCATAATCCGGAGCCTGCTGGACACAACTTGCATGTAGACAACCCTCTCGGAGAAGTCCCATCCGGCGTAACCCGGAGCCTGCTGGACATGCTTAATCTTTTAACATACGTGTGGACAATCCTCTCGGAGAAGTCCCATCCGGCGAAACCCGGAGTCTGATGAACACGTTTAACATCGTCTTATAAATTACGTGTGGATAGCCCTTTCGGAGAAATCCCATCCGGCGAAACCCGGAGTCTGATGAACACGTTATCATATTCTTTATCATTAAATTCTTACTTAAGTTCATAGACGTATCTATTACGTTTCATATTTCTTGTGCATATCTAATGCATTCTTTAAAGCTTAACCTATTAGAGGTTCTTGACTATAAGCATAGTATCATTCTAGTGCTTAGTACATGATAAGTACCATCTTAATTCTCCTTAACCTATAATAGGTTTCTAAACTTGAATACTATAACGTTCTTGGTTTGCTCGTACTTAAATGAGTGCTTGAGATATGCCTAGTAAGGGATAAGTTCTATACTAGCTCTTATTATTCTCTATAATATCTTGTGGATTAAGGCATCCATCCTCTCAACCTTGTGCTCTATAATAATGATCTAAACATTCTCAAGGAAAGGTCTTTAGATGCTTAATAGCAATGCTTAACCATTACATGTTGTTCCTTGAGCCCGAAGCAGTATTGGATAGCCGAAACGGTGCAAGTAAAGTTGAAAAACAACATAATCCTGTCCCCTTCAAAATCGTGACACGATTTGGCAATCGTGTCACGATTTCATGCCCAGAAATCATGTTGGTTTCTGCCTGTAAAATCGTGACACGCTGGTAAAATCGTGACACGATTTTACCTGCAGTTGGACAGCATAGGGCTAGTTCAAAACATGTTTTCCACCATTTTTGGTCTATCCAATCATGCCCAAGCATCATACAACTTTAAAGGATCATTTCTAATGCATATTAACATATTACAACATGTAATGATCATGGATTACTAGCAATTTAGAACTAGGGCTCCACAGTTCATAACTTTGTTCATAATACAAATATTCATTAAAACTTGACATGGTGGGTTCTAAAACCCCTAGGGAACTCACCTCAATCATTGCTTGCTTCCTTGCCAAGCTTTCCCCTTCCAATCATAGCTTGATTCCTTCCCTTGCTTCCTTCTCCAACCTTAGCTTTGGTCTTCTTTTCCTTCCTTGATTCATTTCCCTTTTCTTGCTTCAATCTCCCAAATTGGTGCTTGCTTGGTTTGTCCAAAGATTAATAGTTGAGAGATGAAGTTTGTTGATGATTAGGGGAGAAGAAGGAGAGGTGGCGTGAGAGAAGAAGAAGAATGGATGAAAACATGAATGGAAAATATCTTGTTCCATTCTTAAACAATCTCCTCTTTTCAAATAATTACTAAAATGCCATTCCACTTATTTACTAACTTGCCATGCTTGCTTCACAAGTTTCTAACACTGTTAACCGTTACATCTAAACGGGATATTACACTTGCCATATAAATAAACCCATTAACTGACAATTTACCAAATTGCCCTTTTCTTAAAACATTTCTGATACATCGTCTAAATATTAATAAATATTCGAGTCTTAGGCGGGATGTTACACTATAAATAGCGAAGTATATAGGTTTTATGACCTAAATACTAAAGTGATCATAGAATCAAACGATGCTGATTTCTATGAAAATTAGTACCCCTGTAAATTAAAGAATAGTGGGGGCACTAGTGGGGGTAAAATAAATTCCCTTTTAAAAAGATTAAGAACTAGTGGGGGCACTACATCTGATCACATTCCAGTAATCAGAAATAGTTATTAAAACATCAAACGAAATGTTATAGAACCTCGAAGAGGTAAGAAAGCAAGAATTGCTAAAGAGTATGAACCTGGTTATATGGTTTATACATTGGAAGAAGATCCATTAAGCCTTAAAGAAACTATATCCTCATTGGATGCAGAATTATGGCAAGAAGCAATAAACGATGAAATGGATTCTCTAGAGTTTAACGAAACATGACACTTAGTTGACTTGCCTCACGGTTGCAAACCAATCGGTTGTATTTGAATTTTGGAAAAAGGAACTAAAACCTGATGGTACGGTTGATGAGTACAAGGTTCGCCTTGTAGTCAAAGGTTTTAGACAAAGAGAAAATATAGACTTCTTCGATACTCATTCACCAATCACTAGAATCATATCCATAAGGGTGCTAGTCCCTTTAGCCGTTGTTCATAACTCGATAGTACACCAAATGGATGTGAAAGTTGCCTTTTTTATGGTGAACTAGAAGAAGAAATCTATATGGAACAACCTGAAGGTTTTGTGATTCATGGACAAGAAAGCAAGGTGTGTAAGTTAGATATTTCTCTGTATGGTCTAAAACAAGCTCATATGGAAGAACATGAAATTTAACAACCTAAAGATATGGAATGAGCATAAATTGAATAAAAGTGACAAATGTATTTACTACAAATATGGAAATAACATTTGCACGATCATATGTCTCTATGTAGACGACTTGCTCATATTTGGTTCAAAGATTCATGCTATAATTTATGTGAAATCATTGTTTATCAACAACATTGATAAGAAAGACCTAAGCGAAACTGATGTAATTCTTGGTTTCAAGATTACTAGATCAGAAGAGAGAAGTTTTTTGATCAATCTCACTAGGTTGAGAAGGTCTTAAGGAAATGTAATTATGTTGACTGTAAACTTGCAAACACACCTTATGATCCAAGTGTAAAACTCTTCAAGAGCACTTGAGATGGTGTTAGATAAACAAAATATGTGAGCATCATTGGCAGTTCTTAGGTATGCCACTGAATGTATTAGACCCGGCATTGCCTATGTCGTGGAACTCTTATGCAAGTTTACCAGTAGACGGATAACAAGCATTGACATGTTATTGAAAGAGTCATGATGTGCCTTAAAAAAGACTATGACTCTAATATTACATTATGAGAAGTATCCTATTGTACTTGAATGGTACGAGATACAAAAAATAGAACATCATTCAGACGAGTCTTAAGCGACCAGTAGCTATACATTGAGCTTCACTGGAAGAGTTGTTTGTTGAAACAAATGATATTGACTCAATCCACTATGGAAAGAATCTGAGATGAGAACACTAGAGACAACTAGTGAAGAAGCAAGTTGAGAAAATGCTTGCTAGTTGAGAATCCCTAGTGGGAAAAACCGTTGCGAGAAGTGTTAATTCATTGTGATAGTACTGCAACTATTGCGAAAATTGAGAATCGTTACTACAATGGTAAGAGACGATAATTAAGGCACGAACACATAAAGAATTAGAGAGCTAGCTACTCTCAAAAGGAACGGTTGAAGTAGATCATGTACGTACTGATGAAGACTTAGTTGATCCTTTGACAAAAGGAATAACTAGAAAGAAAGTCCTAAACGCATCCAATAGGATGGGACTAATGCCTAAAGATCACAAGTGATGGTAACCCGACCTAAATGACTGGAGATCCCAAGAAATAGGTTCAATGGGTAATAACAAGTCATGAGTGATAAAACATGCTATGAGAACACTAAGAAAGCATGATTCATGCAGCGACAGGAGGATGAGATAATAGAAACTCTTAATGAGATCTATACTCTCACTACACCATTTGTTGTCTCTGGCAACACTTTTTTAGGCAACATGTAAAAATTGTTGCCTAAAAGTCGCTAAGGCAACGTTTTTTGACTGTTGCCAGAAATATTTTCGCAACGCCTGGAAAACGTCCCCTAAAATACCTCTGGGGACGTTTTTGGAGTGTTACTTTGTTAACTCTTTGGCATCGATTGTTAAATGTCCCCTAAAATACTTTTGGGGACGTTTTTGCAGTGTTACTCTATTATCTCTTTGGCAACGATTGTTAATTGTCCCCTTAGATACTTTTGGGGACGTTTTTAATGTATCACTATATATAAAGAAAATAATCCATTTCTGCTTTTTTGGGCTGACTTTTTCTCTTTCTCAAATTACCCTCAACTTTAAATACAAACAGCACATATAACAAATAGATAAGAGTAAATTCAAATATTATAAAAGTGTAACAAATTCAATCTTAGTTGTCCACGATATATCAAATTTTTTTCTAATCTTTTATTCTTTAAAAAAGATAATTGATGAGAGTGAATTCAAAATTAAAAAAATGTAACAAACACAATATTATATATGTCAAGATTTTTTTTATGCTTTAAAAAGTGTAACAAACTAGATCGAGTATATATATATATATATATATATATATATATAAGATTTTAGGCTGACGTTTTCAATATCCCAATAATAATCTAAAACAATTTTTTCTATAATAATGATTAGTGTTGGTGTCATTAAAAAGATAAGATTTTAATTATATTTTTTTGTTATATTGTTGGTGTCATTGAAATAGATAAACAAAGTTAGTTTGATTCGTTATAATTTAAAAGCAACAATCATTTATATTTTTTTTTAGGAAACAATGTAACAACCCAATTCTACTTAACTGATGGAGTTAGAATTAATTAAAATTAAGTTGAATTTATCAAGGACAACTGAGTCAGGAGAGACTATTTGTTCAGCGTTAGAGTAAGACAACGCGATAGAGTTGAGAATTATCAGTGACATATTAGTAAATATGGTCACATGTAATTTACATAAAAACAGTAGGGAAAGTCTACCACACTTTTAATTTAACTTTCCCTTTGCTCTTTCACGTTCAGAGCATAGTTTCATTTTCCCTCTTCACACAAACCCTAAATCTCACTCACTAAATCAATCGGTTTCCAAATTGTTAAAACCCAATCTCGAACCCTAACTCAATCTCGAACCCAAATGTTAAAACCCAATCTCGAACCCTAATTCAATCCGTTCTGGAACCCAATTCGTTCTCATTCACTGTACTTCTCGATTTCCAAATGGATTGGCCACTGTGATTCTCCAATTCGTTAAAACCCATAAAAAAACATAATTTTGAATTTATTATTTATCTATCTAATTAAAATAAATATAAATTAAAAGAAATTGCGCTGAAAGTAACAAAAAAAAACATAGGAGAATGGCCGTGGGGATAAACTGTTTGTTATAGGCGAAATAAAAAGGAACGCGAATAAAATAAAATGAAGAGAAATTAGCGAGGAGGGGGATCCTGGTAGACGGAGCGATAAATCACAGATCTATCTATTCATCGGAGAAGAAGAGAACATAGCAAAGCGCGTGCGTACTTCTCTCCGTCACGCGCTTCTTCGATTCTGGTTAACTATTCTTTCCCCTCTTCGTCTCTTCCTTCCATTTTCCTGTATAATAATTGAATTCCAGAAATTTTGTTCCTCTTTCAAATCGCTATTTTATCTCTTCATCCTTTGTCTCTTCATTTTCGATTGCATAATTTGCATTATCATACAACAATTATTTTTTCAATTTATCACTTAAACCTATGATATTTTCAGCTTCCGCATTATTCAATTTTGAACTCATAAAAGTGATATAGATAATAACCCCGTGTCGTCTTTCTTATGATTTGCATCCATAGGCTTATTCAATTAGAGGTAACCCTAATTAAAAATTCCTGATTTTTTTGTTTTTAATTTTTTGTTGATAATGTTTTGATTAGGTTAATTGAATTAATTGTTATCTGCAGGATCTTTATGTTCACATTGGATGGCCTTTGTATCGCAAATATGGTCATGCTTTTGAGGTAACCATTTTTTTTAGACGCTCTGAGCTTTGATGGTTCCTTATTTTTTATTTGTAATTAGGCCCTATTTGAATAAACACCATAAGCACTTATGTATAAGCTTATATAACATAAGATGAAATGAAGGCGCTCTGAGTTCAGTTTGGATTTGAACTCGTTTTGGTCCCAATTCGTTTTGACACTGTAAGTTCTCATTCATGCACATCTTTCGCCCAGTTGGAAATTGTCGTTGGAAGTTGTCATTCACGCACATCTCCAATTCGTGAACCCATAGCTTTGAAGATATCATAACTCGTGTTCTCAGTTGGAAATTGTTGTTCTCACTCTCCATTGTTCTCGTCGTACACCGTAAGTTCTCTACGTATTGGTTTTAGTTTTGTTTTGCTTTGAAGGAATTTCAATTTGTATGTGTGCTTTGTTGAGGTTTTTGTTGAATGGGTTTTGTCACTGTATTTTGTTTTTGTTGAAGAATTATGTTTGTTTGATTTGTACCTTTGATGAAGACGATAGGTAAAGAGAAAAGAGTAAATGGTTTTGTGTAAGCTATAAGCTGTTTTCATAAACTGTCTTGGAGTACTTATGAAAATAAGCTGAAAACATCCTAAAAAAAGACTAAAATTAATATGGTTCCCATATTACAAGAAATAATTTTGAAGAGGAAAAATATTAGAGACAAAAACAAAATTTTAAGCTGTTCTGAATTAACATATATTCAATTTGCTCCAATTACCATGACTTTCTTGCTTATGCTTTGAATCTAGTTGCTTATTTTACTATTTTGATACTAGTTGACTAATTGATTCTTAACAATTTTGATGGTATTTTCGAAGATGTTGGAAAAGGATTTAAATAGTTGTATGGTTTTGGCCCATAAAATAATTTTACCATTCTATGATTTTATCAACATTTAAGGTGGGTACTCTATTAAGCTTGAATTTGATTAGAAAGAAATAGATTTGTTAGTTTGGTTATGGTGGAATTTTTAAGAAATGTTGGTTAAAATTCGTATAGACATACTGTCAGAAAAACAGTCGTAAATACTTATGCTGGAATCGTTTTTGAGTGGGAATTAAACCATTGGAAAATAGACAAAATTTAACACGAAATAGGCTCTGGAAGAACTTAACACACTCGCAACCAGAGGTCCCTCTAGAACTTTGGCAGCTAGTGTTCTGGTGAGAAATTTGACGTATAATGCTTTTGATTTTGAATACTAGAACAGACGATCATAGGCTCCCACTGTTTTGCGTCAATTGCTGCTGTAAATAGAAGCGGCTTGTATTGTGCCTCATGGGATTAGTTAGTTCTAGTTAATAATGTGAGAGAATTCCACTTTAGCTTTATCCAAGTATCAATATATATATATATTTATCTAGATAAAAACATCTGATAAGTTGTTGTTTCTATTTAGCAATGCTACATTGCAGCAAATAAGCAAGACTACCGACAACACCAGGACTTATTGATATCAATTGCATTAACAAGTAAGTTCATTCTAGGAATACTAAAAGTGTCCTATCACTGTGTTAAGGTTCCTGAGGCTGCCATTAACTTCATTTTTCCAAGGTGAGTGTTCTCCTTTCATAACTTTTTTAATTTAAGCTTTGAAAACTTAAAATATCAAATTTTTTAAAACCCTAATATTCTTTTCCCTCAAATCCGAATTTGGCTCATGTTTGGTAAAATTTTGGTTACTAGGATTTTGATTTGATTCTTGTTCTTACTTTATTAAGCTCTAATTTTTCTTCTTTCTCTTAATTCTGAAATTTGATTTTTACAAGGTATTTCTTTAGACTAAATGATTTCTATTTTGTGTTTAAGTTGGGTACTTTGGAATTGTTGATGGTTGAGAAAAAGTTTGAGAGTATTAACAAAGTTATTAGAGGTTTTAGTTGATATAGAGTTATTTGACAACTTGTAAATTTTCTTGTAGTAAATATTGGTGGCTACTCCATGGTTTCAAGTTGTAAAAGTTACTAGTGTTGATGAGTTTGACTCAAGTATCAATAAGATTTGAATCCCAAACTAGTGTTAGAGATTTTATTATGTGAGGATAAGAATAGTTTGAGTATTTGATGAATTAGTTGTTGAGTAATGTTGCTATACTTGACATCAAATAGGATTGGGATAAATATTTTGTTTAGGCATGTTGTCTTTGGCATTGTTTGTAGTTACTAAAAGGTTGTAGAATATTAGCAAACTTATTAGAGAATTTATTTAGTGTAGGGTTGATTCATTTGAGAGATTGTGGAATTATTCTAGTGTTGTTATGCTGACTATTTTATGACTTTGATGTTGTAGGAAATTACTCTTGTTAAAGAGGTTTTCTTGTTTATGGTAATACTTTGGGTGTGTTTTACTAACTGTCTTGGTTTTTATTTGTGTTATGTATACCTCTTGATGACTTTCGAATTGTCCATTGAATCGACACTATCTATGGTTGATGTAATTTTGTTTTACTCTTTTTTGCATCAAGGTATGAATGAAGATGATGAAAAAGACAACGTAGATGATGAATTTCAAGATGATGATATAAATGATGAATTTCAAGATGACGACATAGATGTGGGTGAATTTCAAGACAAAGTTGAATGAATTGGATGATTTTTTATTTAGACTTGCACTTAAAAGCATTAAAATTGACTGAACCATGTATTTTGTTAGGTATCAAATAATGTTAAACATTTTCTTTATTATTATGTGTGAACTCATGTATCAAGAATGAATATTTTAACTCATGTTTATTGTAACACAACCTTTGTGAATGTGGTTAAATTCAATTTTATACGACTTATAATTGAATATATTTATACTATTATTGTAAAATCTTTTCTGAGTACTTTAAAAAAAATGTCTCCTATAAGCTGTAGCTGCAATTTCACTTTTTTTACTATTTCACTCTAAGGCAACAATTAATAACCGTAGTAGCCTATGGCAACATTTAAAAACGTTGTCCAAAATGACATAAAAAAGCGTCCCCTTTCCAGTATTTTAGGCAACGTTTTCAAAGCGTCCCCTTTTCCAGTATTTTAGGCAACGTTTTCAAAGCGTCCCCTTTTCCAGTATTTTAGGCAACGTTTTCAAAAAGTGTGCCCAAAGAGCATGAAAAAACGTCCCCATAGACAATAGGCAACGCTCGAACAGGAGACGCCTGGAAAACGTCCCCTATACTTTTAGGCAACGTTTTTCATAGTTCTGGCAACATTTTTTAGTTGTTGCTAGAGAGGATAAATGGTGTAGTGTCTATGTGGAGTGGAGTACATAGCTACATGAGTACTCTTGATAGACTCACCTATACGAATGTGGAACTGAGGCCGGTTCCTATGGGATTTTGAGGCAGAATACCTAGAGCGTTCGTTAAAACTGGGATAGACGTGCAGGGCCATAAACGCACGGGCTTTTTAGAATACACCTAGGAAAAGGCTTGTGTGCGGGTTCTATGTCTGAGATAGAGTTCAATACTGTAAGCAACTCTTGTTAAATATGAATAGTATCCGCTATGCAAAGGTTCAAGTTGTAGGCGACACCTTTGTTTATTAGCAACCTTATAGAAACGTCTTTGACGTTATTATTGAAACCATTTTTTAAATTCAAGTGGGGGATTGTTGGAACATGTGTGGAAATTGAGTTAAAAGACTAAACACAAATTCCCACGTTGGGTAGAACTATTGTTGTGTGAATTGAAAAAAGTGGAAGTCCCACATCGGATGGAACACACACATTAGTAGTGTTTATATATTGGGGGGAGTACCTCTAAGGGGGGTGCATAATTAAGTGAACGAAGTAAGCACTAAAGAAAAAATATATATTTATATATTTTATTATTTGGAAATGTTAAATTAAGTAATTAATTTAATCATTATTAGAAAGTGCTTTCTTAGTCCCCAAGTTTTGCTAAAATATTTTGGAACACAATCTAGAATATTTCGGAACACAATCTGAAATATTTTGGTATGCAATCTAATATATTTTTGTACTCAATATAATATATTTTGGTACTCAATTTGAGATATTTTTGTACTAGATATAATATGTGAATTACTTGTTCTGGAAGTTTTTCACTTATTAGTTGTGAATTTTCTCTATAAATAGAGAACTCACATAGTGCATTCCACACATCAAAAGAGTTCTATTGAGTTGTCGAGAACTCTTTTTCTCTTCTCCCTCCAGCTTGTGTTAACGAGCTATTCTTCTCATCTTCTCCTCTTTCTGTCCCTTCGGATTTGAGAGTGTTCTTAAGACCATAGTCTCTTTCGGTAAAAAGTCCCTTCGGAATTAAGAATGGTCTTAAGAGCATAGTCCCTTCAATTATTTATATCTCTTCAGAATAAATATTATTTTAAGAGCATAGTCCCTTTCGATAATTTATGTCCCTTTGGAATAAATAATATTTTAAGATCATAGTCCCTTTTCGGTATAATAAGAATGATCTTAAAAATTATATTCTTCTTAAATTCTTGAAGAAGTTAGAATGGTGATAGCACCATATTTGAGTGGTCATAGTACCATAGTTGGAGAAGTTAAAATTTAGAATGGTGGTAACACCATATTTGAGTGGTCTCAGCACCATAATAGAGTGGTCACAGTACCATAGTAGAGTGGTTTCAGTATTTAAAGAGTGGTCTTAGTACCATATTGAAGGTGTAATTCTCGAACGGTTTTCTACAGTGCAGTAGTTAACCGCACAGTTGTAGCTGGGCTTGTTTTATCCTGGAGGCGGCGTGGTTGATAGTCTGCCTTGCACAATTTTAGGCTGTGCCACGAAACGTCTTAAAGAGAGCGACCTGGTCGTGACTCAACCTAGTAACAACTTCGGTAGATATTCTTTTTCAAATTAGAATTTGGAAATCCAAATACAACAGTTTGGAAATCCAAAAACAACAATGGTCAATGGAGTTTCGACTCCATACACTTTTGAAAGGACTGTTTGGAAAGTTGGCCTAGTACTGACATTCATGTGTCATACATACTCTGGTTTTTATTAAAAAAAAATAACCAAATTATACTGGGATAAATTAGTAAACCCAATTTGAAAATGCCAAGGGTTAGTTTGGTATTACTTTGTTAGAAAATTGTAAGACCAAATTGGTTCTTCACTCCGAATATTAGTACACTGATAAGCTGAGACACAACACTTGGACATGCCATTTTTTTTTAACACCTCTTGCTTGGTTTCTTTACATATATTCATTCAAACCAAAAGCTATGAAGCTCATCAACATAAATGGGTCCACTCCACTCATGTCACCAATTCTAAGTTAGTCTTTTCATGTATAATTATTCTACAAAACATGTGTAATTCTGAAAATTGTGCTGTTACGGCAATCCATTTGTGATAACTGATAAAGAAATTCATTTCTATGCATTGACGGTGTAAACTTTTCTACACATGGATCAAATCAAATTACACCATAGTGCCGCTTTTATAGGTTAGTTCATAAAATACCTCCACAAATATATGTTTAAAAAAGTTTTAAATCAGCAGTATATACAAATTAAATCCTTGTGAAAAATTGTATTTTGTATGCTGATTCCTTCTAATCAAGATGGTGGTTGCAAATAAAATTATATTTATGGTCATATATGCTAATCTGTAAAACTACAGAGCATGTTGAGTGAAATGGGGGTGAGGGAATTTAGTGGGTGGATGTGGAAGTTTCTCTGGCGAAAGAGGTTGTTTGAGTGAGAGGCGGGGTTATTCAAGGAGATATGGGCGACGTTGCCGTCGCCAAGTAAGTCAATGAAGGAAGATTTGTGGTGGGTGTGCACTCTGGATAGTGAAGGCTCTTTCTCAGTTAAACCGGCATATTCTTTTTTAGCTAGATTGATCCTGAACGAGGTCAATCTTGCCTTTTTGAAGGCTTTTGTGTTTCAAAGTCTATGGAAAAGTCCAACACCTTCCAAGACAGTGGTTTTTTCATGGGAATTGCTTCATAATCGAATTCCGACAAAATCCAACTTAGCATATTGTGGAGTCATTCTACTGGGTACATTGGTTGATTGTGTTTTGTGGGATAGGACAATTGAAACAGCTCTACATATGTTTATCCACTGCAATTTTGCATCTTTTGTTTGGTATTGTTTTTCGGTGGTTGGGCTTAATTATGATACTAACACGAAATCTTAGCATGCTCTTTGAATGCTTAACTGGGGCGGCTACGGCTATGAGTACGAAATTTAAAAAGGGGGTATTGATTGATTTGGCATACAACGCGTTGGGTAATTTGGAAAGCTAGAAATGCTATAATCTTTTCAAATGGAATAAAAGATCCTATCGCGGTGGTTGACGAAATTAAAGTTTGGTCGTGGCGATGGGGGTTGCATAGGACGAAGATGAATCGGTGTCTGATTTATGATTGTTTTTGGGACCCTGGTGTCCTGAGGCTTGTTTCTGTTACTCTGTTTTCTGTTTTGGTTGTGTGTAGGTGTTGTTTTTCCGCTGACTGGTTTTTTCCTCTGGTGTTTCTAAGGCTCGGTGCCAGCAGGTTTTGTGGAGGTCTTTTTCTTTGGTTTCGGTTTTCTGCTTGTGAGTTAGCATGTGACCTTCTGTCCTGTGTAGCTTTTGGATGGTTTGGTGGGTAGTTTCTGGACTCATTTTGGGTTCAGGTTGTATTTGGCTGAGCAATTGTTCACTGTTTCTGGTACTGCTCTTTGTCCTTTTGTTTCATTTGTGTTGGGTAGCTACATGTGTAGAGTTGGTTCTTTTGTAGTTGGTTATTTTCTGTTGACTTGCTGTAACTTTTTTGTGCCTACCAAGGACTCATCTTGTTCCTTGTATAGTGCCTTTATGATCAATAAATTGTTTTAGTGATTCAAAAAGAAAAAAAGATATACAAAATGCATTATGAAAATACTAATCTTTTTATTCGGAATTGATTTAGAAGATTTGCAACCTGCCCTTAGCTGAAGTATATTATTTAACTATTGTTCTTGCAGGGAACTATTGGAAAGTATGCAAGCAGGGAGATTGGAGCCAGAAGTTGCATTCCTTAATGCTTCTCTTGTATAATTTCTTATATTTGTGTTTTATTCATGTTCAGATCCATTTACAAGAGGATCAAGATGTCCGATTTCACTAACTTCACAAGAGAAGGTCATGTTGTGAGATAATATGTACAGAAGTAGTATTTAGTAGGACAATATGACCCACACTTGTTTATAGAGGATTTACTAATTTTACTCTGTTTCTTTCTCTTTCATAAAATGATCTTATGTTGTTAATGAGAAGTTCCCAATGATGCCAGTAATTAATTTTTAACAATGACTGTATACAACTCTTCTGCTTCTTTCTGATGTTACCACTGTTCTCAACTGCACCAGATTCCAGATATTTTCCCTGTTCTAGCAGCTGCGCAGAAGACACTTGTAGCTAAGTTCCGGGACTCTTTGACCACACACACTCTTCATTCTGAGCTCGTTTACAACTACTCAGGGTCCAAACATGTAATTACGTATTGTTATTTAACCTGTTGTGGTTCCTATTTCCAATTAGAGTTGCTAATTTCAGCATGTCTTGCAAATAGATTACTGAATCTTTAAAAAGATGTGGCATCTCTGAAAGCACGACTTATATCCTTGCTGCTCGATTTGATGCTTCTCCTGATGAGGTGAGAAGATTCTACAATAGAGCATAGCACCTATTTTTTCTGTCACTCTAAGCTAAAATGATACATGTCTCTCTTTACTAGATAAAAGCCATAGAGAAACTCGTAAAGATCGACCTGAAGGAGCTGGAACGGCGAGCAAACCAATCCCAGATGCAAAAGGTTTGTGAGGGCTCTGATAGAGATCACTTTGCATCTTTTTTTTTTTTTTTTGTGCAAGCTAGCATATTCAATAATTTTTTATGTTTCAGAATTACAAGATATCTGCCTCGGAACTTGGAGTATCATCACTTGCAGATGCAATAACTTGCCGAATAGCTGCTCGTGATGCCTTGTAGAAGAATTATTGTGATCTTCTTGTATGCGTAGCTCCTAGCCTTATTGTGTAAGAATGACTTAGATTTAGTTGATCTATCTTAAACATTATTTATGGTGAGATATTATGGCATCATTTGATCTATGAAGTTGACTTCCATCTTGTTGTGAAGTGTAGTCTATTCATAGCTGAGAAACAAATCTTTGTAGTAGCTGTAGAAACATGAAGTGTGGAATAAGAGTTCTAAATGTTTGAAAAAAAAAATTCAGTGAAGGTCCTGGCTCTGTTGGATAGAACTTCCTTCCGCCCTTGTATGTAATAAAAAAAGCTGGTGTTAATAGCCAGCGGGGACTTGATTCATTCAATTTTACTTATAGCAGTCTGTTCAGTTGTGTGATAATATACCAAAGAATTCCACTTCACTCTAATGCAATTTTATAGACTACCTCTTCATCAACAATATCAATATTTTGTTGCAAAAACTGGGAAGATGTTCCACAATTTTGCACTGTATAATCAGGCAGTATGGATCGAGACCATTCTGTCATCATTAGATTTGGTACATTCATGCTGAACTGGATATAGCTAGTGATGGGAATATTGAACGCATTCGCATGGAAAGCTAGGCACTCGATGGGCTGGAGTGCGTAGCCGACCAAGTGAGACAACTGATGGCAACACTAGAATATGATAAGGACTTAATGAACGAAGGGTTGCAACTGAAACAGAGAGTGTGCCGATGGCTATAGATGGGCGATCAGTTAGTACTGTTTGGGGTATCTTCGCCACATGGTAGTAATCCTCAACCACCTCAATATTACGCACCTCTTCTTAGTTCTGTGTTTGTTGGAGAATGTGAAACACATGTTAAGAATATTCTAGTAAAAATAAATGACAATGTATTAGAGAAAACTGTAATACTCTAAAGTTAGTACATATTTCAAATTTGTTCTGATAATGCCTACGTTGCTCATATAAATCCCAATCATAATTTTTCTTTAACAAGTGTAGTGGAATTATGATACGGATGGCATTTCTAAGGCCACATCAAAGGCACCAGTGAAGTTGCACGGGAAAGTAAGCTCAGATTTTAATAGAGCAGAGATTCGAGGAACTTTAATCCCTTATCCCTTCTTTAAATATGTTTCCTTTATGTCTCATTGCCATGCACATGACGCTGAACCTGGTTACAGATTAATTGTGGAGTAACTTTGTCATTGTGCATACTTTTCTCCATAAAGTTTCCACTTATTAAAGTGCTTTGTGAAACAATATTTTTGGTCATTGATAGTCCACATGAATCAACCGGTCCTTCAGCGTTACTTTACAAAGAAAGCTTTACTTTTGAATTATCATGTGTTGGGTTTAGATTCAAGACAATCCAAAATTCCAAGTATTATGACTTCAAAGTTATTACTTTATCACATTCAGTACCGTAAGCTCGTGTTGTAGTTGTTTAGGGTTTCAAGTTCAACATAGTGCAACAAATGACGATGACAACCAAAACTAAACTGCTCAAGCAACAATAGATTCAATGCCTAAGTTGACTTACGTTTGAAGGAGACAACAACTCTCCAATCCACTGTCAATGAGTCTTTACAACATATACAAAATAGTTACAAAAATAATTGGTTTTCAATGTTCAACTTGAACAAACACTAATTTCTACAAATTTTTTTTTCTCTAAAGAGAGTTACAAAAGTGACTAAGAAATTATTTTCAATTGCTCACCAAGAGCAATCCATAATTTCTCTCCTTTATCTCTCAACCCTCACTTGATAATCACTCAAGAAAACAAAGAAAAAACTTTTGATCTTTCCTCCAATAAAATCTCACTATCTAAAGTGTTTGAAATGTGTTTCTCAACCCTAGAATTTCACTCAAAATGCACTAACCCTTAACCTTAATTCTCCAAAGAGTCTCCTCTTTTTAGTTCTTACTCTAGATTACAAAAAATTAGCACAAAAACTATGGTTTTATACACATACCTGCGTACCTGCGTCTGGGGCTCAACTAGGGACGCATGAGGGTGGATGACTTGTGCTTGGTGCAAACTACAAAATGTAAAAAAACTTATTTAAAGACATTTTTCAATAGAATCTATTTTTTTAATTGAAAATATAATAATAATAATAATAATATCCCTTGATATATTTGCATGTGAAGGACATGAGATCATGATTCATAGTACTCCCTCCGGTCCTTATTATAAGAAGAAAAACCAAAAAACATCAAAACCAATACACTCATTGATTAATGTAACTTTTTGAATATTTTTACAAATATACCCTCATAAAAAATTGTGAAGCATTAAATACACTCACTAGTTTTAAAAAGACAAACATTAAATAAGGGGTATTAAAGTCTTTTAAACAATAACTACACCTTAAAAGTTGTGATATTTTCTTATAAATAAGACCAAAATTTTTTTTAAAAATTTTCTTATATATAGGACCGGAGGGAGTATATATAAAATAAATAAAGTACAAAGGAACCGAATCCCACTCCACAACTAAATTAAACTTAAACTTAAACAGTGTTATTGTTCTTTTGCTCTTTTCGTTCTCTCTGCCGTTGTTGTGCTCTGTTCTTCTTCTTCTTCTTCTTCTTCCATTTCCATTTCCATTTCCATTACAATGGACAACTTCTTCTTCTTCGCTCTAATTTGCCCTAATTCTCCATTTGTACGCATCTCTTTCCATTTCCTACTCTTCTATTTATTTATTTATTTATTAATTCTTAACTAGAAAAACGAACACTTAATTATCAATCTCATAATCTCTAGCTTTTAACTAGTCAATTTTTCCAAATTCTAACATTAGCTATTTCATCAAGAACAAGAATATCAAACACTACATTTTCTGTCAAATTTTTACTCAAACTGACTCATCATATTCTGTTTGCCACTAAAACCTAGGCCTGATGCTTTCTTAACCAAATTCTACATTTCCATCGACTCCAGAATTTACTTTACTTTATCAATGTCACACTAATTCAATTTCTTCCATTTTTTAAATTATTATTAGTGTGTCAGTGTTAGTGTAACTGCAACTAAAATTTTCAAAAACTGCAACGAAGTACTAACATTGTTTCTGGAGCATTGAGAATATTTGTCTTAAAGCAAAGGGATATTAGATTGTGTATAGTTCAATGTTGCAGCTTTTAAGATCATTCATGAAGGTTCTTTTCTTTTCACCTTTTTCTTGTCCTGGTTTACAGGTATGGGCTGGAAAAGGATTCTCTGAGTGTTTCCAAGACATATATCCTTATTATTATTATTATTATTATTAATTTTTTTTTTTTTTTGAGATTGTAGTTTAAGATTCTGCATGACAATTTTTTCCCCTTCTATGAATTGATTTTTCTTAATAATGCATACTGTTTTAGGTTTTTCAGTGAATGTAGTGACTATTGTTATGATTGTTGTGCTTGGAATTAAACAAAAGATTGGTGGCCGAGGAGCTCAGAGATCAGACATTCAGGTACTAGTAGCTGATCTTGTGATTTTAAAAGGGTTTTGAGAAGGCACAAGAAAAGTACCACAAAGAAACATGTCAAATTTATAATCTTCCCTGTTTTATATTCATAACACAGTTCTTTGCAAGCTTTCAACTCTGTTCTATACAGTAACACAGCTCATAGATTGTCCATTAATTGTCATACATTGTTGAAAATTGTCTACGAATGATCTATGTATTATAGTATATACCTGAGATAATTCTATTCATGTTTGATACTTTTGAAATGAATCAACAGATTACTCTTCCAGAGAAATTTGTCCTAGATTTTGTACCACCCATTGGAGCATGTTTTTCAGTTTTGGAAATAACATTTCTGCTGAAGAAAGAACATGATGGTCACTTTGTTCAATATCATAAGTGGTTATGTAGCTGTTCTGAGTTGTTGGTGTGGGTAAGTTGCCTAATTTTCATCTCATCTACAATGTTTTGAAGAGTTTAACGCATTTTTTTTTTGTGATCTAACTCTCCACTCATGCCAATATGTAGGCAAATATCATTCTCTTCACGAAGTGTGCAAGCAGTCACTGCATAGTCTTCAACCGTGTCTTATGTTTCTGGTGGATTCCGAAACCAATGTTGGGGATTTTCCATTTGATAACGAAGTTTCCATCATTGGAGGTGATATTGTTTTTTGGGCATGTCAAGTTTACCTTTCTTACTAGTAAATTAGTAATATGTGAAAGTTTTGATATAATTTTGGTTTCAGGTTTCAGTATGTATAATGGAAAGCTTACTTGTTCTCATGAATATATCATTTGGCATAGTTATCAATGTGATTAGGATAAAGAGATTATCTTCCAAAAGCAGGTATATACTGGTCTATCATTCTTACGTAGTCACTTATTTTTGTGCTAGTATTAAAACTGATATCTCTTTCACATAAGCAAGTTACCTAAGCCCATTTAGTTTCCCTATAAACTGGCCTAGCTGTCCTAGTAGGCAGGGTACATTACATGTCATTCTGCTTACCGCTTATTCTGATACAAACCAATAACTACAGAATAAAAATACAGGTAAAACACTTATCAATGATATAATACGTGTGTTATTGATGAAAGATAGGAATTACAGAGGAAATGGATATTCCTTCTGCCACCGAACCTAGCTTCTGCAGAGAGCAATGCCCTGATGATTTCCAAAAATGCCCCACTCTCATGCATTCCCGCTATTTGTTAACGTCCCCGCCATCAGTAACAAGCTCCTCCGTCCTCATTCTCTCTCTCTCTGGCAGCTTATTACTTCTTCCCACCATCCCTTATCCATTCTCGCATACACTTTCCATTCCTTAGGTCCATGCGACAGTTGATAGCCCAATTGTCCTACTAGCTCACTTCCCTCATAGGTCCCATTATATTCAAAATGATTTGATCTTATAGCGGTACCAAGAAAAGTGCATTCATTTGATCGCCTCTGTCATTTGTATGCAAATCATGTTTTGCTTTTGAAGCACATTGAAAGCTCTTGACTGAATCTGCTGTCATAATTTTAGTTTATTGGAAGATCCACTTCTTTCCAATGGAGGGGACCTTGAAGAAGGTGGAAATCATGACCATGTAAGTACATATTGTCAATTGCTACTCTCTTCTCGAACTGCGTTACTCACTTAAGATAATTTTTTCTGACATATATGCCTCAGGCTATATAGTCATACACTTTGAGGAGTGGAAATGTAAAAAAACTCTTGTTGAATTTGACAATGTCAAATATAGTCATACGCTTTCAACTTTGGCACTTAAATCTCCTCACTTGGAAAATTGTGTCAGTTGTTAGCTTATGCATGAAGAAATTGCTAACTTTAAAATTTTGATTTCAAAATTTGAAGTTTTTAAGATGGAACTGATGTATGGGATAACAGTTAAAATTTAACTTAGGAGTGTCATGGATATCAATTCACTAACCAAAAATAGATATAAGAAAAAAACCATTGAATTTTTCAAACATGGTAGTTAGTTACTAAGTTGGAAGTTGACAGGTTTATTTGCCAGAGACCTGAAGTTTAAGAGGGCTGCATGCATATCCCTTAAGCTATTGTTTCCTGTAGAATATTATCTTGTTGAAGTTGTCTTAGTTGTGTTCGACCATATTGTTTTTTAATGATTCAGCTCTTCTTTTTATTTGAATTTTCATGCATTTTTTCTTTTAAATTTTTCACTTGGTGTGATATGTACATATAAATAATAACTTGTCTATCGTTCATCTTGGATGTATGGAGTTCATTGATGCGGTTTCTTGTGTTTGGTGTAACCTTAGAAAATGCTTAGAAAGCAATAACGTGGCCTGTATTTCCTGTTGTTGACAATCTGCCTAAGACTTTCTGGTAAAATTACGATGATTTTGAAGATTAAAATTTTCTTAATAGATAATTACATATATAGCCTGTTTTTGAAGCACAAAATCACTCCTTTGAATGCAGTCTAACAATCACCTCTGTTTTTTGTTTTTGTTTTTTTCTTTCAAGTTTTTAAGATTGATATGCTCTCATTAGTTGACTCTTTCAAACTTTCTTTCTGAAGGGAAATAATGGTAACTTTTGGGATTTGATGACTTTCAAATTCATAAGTCCAGTAATGAATCAAGGTGTGCTAAAGCAATTAGACTCCGATGACCTTCTGCCGCTACTACCTGATATGAGTGCTTCTTTCTGTCATGATATAATTTTGTCCAGCTGGCAAACTCAAGTGAGTAATGACAGTTCAAACCCTTCCTTGTTTAGAGCACTCTGTAATGCATATGGATGGCCGTATCTCTGCCTTGGTTTATTGAAGGTATTTTTCTACGCCAAACCACAGTTTCTACCCCTGTACTAGATAAATCACAGACGATAAAATATTGAAGCTTGCGCCTTTTCTATTTATACACGATATTTACTCTATGTTTAAGCTGCCTGCTATAGACTGGTGTATTAATGCTGCCTGCTATAGACTGGTGTATTAATGCTGCCTTCAAGTATATTTTACATGTATCTAAACATATTTATTAGAAGAAAAGAATTCTTATCAATAACCAGATAAGCAGCAAAACAATTGAATAGTCTATGCGTTGCATCTGTCGTATATCCCAGTTAGCAGTGCTGATGCCTTGAGACGTGTTTTAAAGTTATAGTAGCTGAATTGATTATCATGTCAATTTAAAAGTAGGATTACATGGATTTTCACTTCAATTTAGGCGTGTGGACACCTTGACGGTTGAATTATTTACTTTTTAGTTCACATGTTATGAAAACAGGTGCAAAATCACTTCTGCCACGAAAAAAACCAAAAGATGTTCAGTCCTTATCCTGTCCTTTTTGATATTTACTTGCCTTTTGTGAATTAAATTCATGTCAATATTAAAAAATCACTTCTGCCAAGAAAAAACCAAAAATATAATCTAACTATATTTTATTTTCTTTATACTCTAGAACTTAAAGTATTTAAAATTCTTCCAGGTGATAAATGATGGTATTGGTTTTGCGGGACCATTGCTTCTCAATAAGCTGATCAAGTTTCTTCAACAAGGTTTTGCAACAAGGAATAGTTTATGTTTCACTATTGTGATCATTAAATTTTCGATTGCATCTCTAGCTTTATTAGTTCTCTTATTGAAATGCTCTCCATTTTATCACCCTTTTTGTGCACAATACTTTTATTTCGTAATCCTTGATACATAACTTCATCTGCTAATCGAAACATGGAAACAGAGATATTAGCCTCATCACCCCTTTCTCTTTGGAGAAAAAAGATCCTTCCAGCTTCGTATCAGCCAATTTGCGCAAAATATTGACATATTGGTTCAATTTTTGTTATGTCTTTCAGGTTCAGCAAGTTGGGATGGGTATGTACTTGCGCTATCCTTGGGTCTCATATCAATAATTAAGTAAGTTTGGTTATTTGCATTCATATAATTGAGGATGTTTTTCCTTTTGTTTTTATTTTTCTCATGCTTTATGTTTCTAGGCTTCACACTACTTGTATAGTTATTGCTGCTACTGCGGATGGTTCATCCTGCACTATATCAAAGTAAAGATTTGACAAACATCTTTATGGGCGATTGATTTGTTCAAAACTCATTGATACTTACATAAAAATGCATCAAATAATATTGTATAGATTAACTTATTGCTTATCATTCACTCATTATTCATTTGTTAGAATGCCTACATAATTGTGCAAATAACATAAAAATAAGAAAGACAAAGAAGTAAAAACCTATGAAATATTCCTTATCTTGATTTAACAGAAAATAAATTATCTTGGTGTATTTGATATATAAAACTATTTATGGGCAAGACTCCACATAAACAACTTAAGTTTCTAGTATAAGTGGTTAGGAAAGAGTACAACTAGTGGGAGGACTAGGAAACCTCCAAAATGCACAAACTGAAATTTTGTTAAAAAAATTTCCACGAACTTGTCCACTCTCTTCAAGCCAGATGTCCAAACACCCTTAAAAAGAAACTATGTGTTGAATATCAAAGAGAAAGGATTCTCTTAACGAACCTACACACATGTGTTTAATGCATTTTACGTGTATCGGTCAATATTTTCATGTTGCATTCCATCTGACTTTGAGCAACATACGTTGCATCTGTATGGATTTATATAAGTTCTTTGCTATATATATTCTTTTTGTTTCACTTACTTGTAGCAATTAATAAATCAGTATCATTCTGGTCTAGATCCTTTTTAGATACACAGTATACTTTTCGTCTTTCCAAACTGAAGCTAAAGCTACGGTCTAGTATTATGACTCTAATCTATGAGAAGGTATGCTATTTTGGTTTTTGTAAATGTTGAAATTATATATTTTCAAAATAATGAAATGCTGATGCTATTTTTTGATTTTTTTTTCCAAGTGTCTATATGTGAACCTAGCAGAGCGTTCAAAGTTCACAAATGGAGAAATTCAGACATTTATGTCGGTGGATGCTGACCGAACTGTCAACTTGTGTAATAGTTTCCATGATATGTGGAGGTACTCCCTTAATTTTTAACGTATTTCATCAAACTATCTTGTGTAATAGTCTCACAGGCTTATTGTCTTGTAAAGACCTTTCTGTGTTTTACCTACGATAAAAACTATTTGTATATGATTTTTATTAAGGGTTACAGATATAATTTCGGCATCAACCTACTTTCACGTGTAACGGAATTTTCTGAGTTATTAGCTGTATGTGATAATTGAGTTTTACCTAAATGTATTTGATGAAACCATCTTCTGAAGTCTACAGTCGATGTCAAATCATGAATGTTAATGTTTTAATAATGTTTAACTTGCATATATCTTAAACACTGTGGCTGTATTATTTCAGCCTGCCTTTACAAATTGGAGTAGCGCTTTACCTTTTGTATACTCAAGTCAAATTTGCATTTGTGTCTGGATTAGCAATAACCATTTTATTGATACCAGGTAGATCTGTCACTCTAACAAAATTTCAATTCATTTTTAATTTCTTTTTCACCTATTTGTGTGCATCAGTAACTGAACTGAATTCTCAGAGAAATTTATACTGTATCAATAACTGAATTCATTTCATGCATCCCAACAAGAAATCTTTTTTTTTTTAATTATCATCGACAAACATGCATTATTGTACTCACTGTCAGATTCTTATGAACACATTCCCTGCGAATGGGAACCTAAGGAATTGTGAGGGAGAGAGAATGTGTCAAACACACAGCAGCATTTTAATCTTATTTAAATTTAATTTATAACACGTTAATGTTTCCTGACACTTGAGTGATGTAACACATCACACATCACTGAACTAAGTTGTTAACCATCCTCTACACTGCAGTTCCCGTTCTCATGAATAACAGATCTCAAAATTGAATACTTAGATTAAAACAAATTAAAAAAAAAACTCATTTTAATATACAAAAATATAGTCAAGTCTTTATTTATTGAAAAAAGTAGTTTATTTATTATTGAATTTTAATTGATGCAGTGAATAAATGGATATCAACATTGATTGCAAGGGCAACTGAGCAAATGATGAAGCAGAAGGATGAAAGGTATCCATACATTATCGCTTTTCCCATAAGTAATAATTTATTTTTCTTTTTCTTTGGGGACAGTGCCCTCCTTTGCGTTTAGGGGATCTATTATCCTCTATACTCATTATAACTATTGTGTGTTTGTCTTTATAAATTTTCATATTTTATCCAAAAATAAATTTGTGAAGAATACTTGGTCAGCAGTGAATTGATTCATATTTGTTAAGAACATGATGCAATTGTTTTCTAGCAGTTGCTTACTTATTTTTCCTAATTTTACCATTTTCCTTCATTCTGTTGGGCATTAATGGACGAATATAACCAAAGCTGCTGGTACATACAATATTAACATTATGCTTTGTTAGAAATCCACCATTGATGGAGATAAGAAAGCTTGAGAGAAGAGAGAGAGAGAGAGAGAGAGAGAGAGAGAGAGAGAGAGAGAGAGAGAGAGAGAGAGAGAGAGAGAGAGAGAGAGAGAGAGAGAGAGAGTGGGAGGGAGGGAGGGAGAGAGAGAGAGAGAGGGAGCGAGAGAGAGAGAGAGAGTTGTAACAAACTCAATATTTCACATTTAATGAATCTGAACTGTTTACAGTTATTTATAGTCACAAGGACTTGAGAGGTACAGCTGGCACTCTATTAGTGGACAGCTAGGTTACAGTTATTGCTTAGCTATTTTACAGTTATTGCTTAGCTATTACATAAGCATAAAGCCTAATGACTTTATACTCTAACATTCCCCCCTCAAACTGATGGGGTCAGAGACCCTCAGTTTGTTCCTGAGTTATAAAAACCTTAATGCTGAAAGAGGTTTGGTAAGAATGTCAGCCCACTGGTCCTGTGCTGGAATATGGGAAACAATCAGGCTGTTGTTGATAACCTTTTCCTTCACAAAAAAGATGTCCAGTTCCATGTGCTTGGTCCTGGAGTGCAAGACAGGATTGTGGGCTAAAGACACAGCACTCAGGTTATCACAAAATATCTTAGGGACTTTGGTAGGCACCCTAAGTTCTTTGAGGAGAGACTGAAGCCACAAAATTTCAGCAGAAGCCTGAGCTAAACTCCTGTATTCTGCTTCAGCACTGGACCTAGCAACAAGGGTTTGTTTCTTGGCCCACCAGGAGATGAGATTGGGACCCAAAAAAATGCAAGCACCTGAGGTGCTTCTTCTGTCATCTGGATCAGAAGCCCAGTCAGCATCACAAAATCCGGTAAGAGACAAAGGCTCAGGCACAGGAGCAGGGCTGAGAAGAAGACCATGTTGAATGGTACCCTGCAGATATCTGAGGATCCTTTTTACTGCTTTCCCGTGGTCTTCCAAAGGTGCAGAAAGAAACTGACAGACTTTGTTAACTGAGTATGAAATCTCAGGTCTGGTGACTGTAGCATACTGTAAGCCACCCACTATAGATCTAAAAAATGTAGGATCAGAAACAGGACTAGATCCATATTTAGACAGCTTAGTACTGGAAGCCATAGAGGAAGCAACACCATTAGCATTTGCCATATTTGCCTTAGTTAACAGATCATGAATATACTTGGTTTGAGATAGAAGAAGAGAACCAGTGGTGGTATGATGCACCTCAATGCCCAGAAAATAATCAAGGTTGCCTAGGTCCTTGAGAGAGAATTCTAAGTGCAACTTCTGAACAAGTTGCTGAATCAGTTGTTTAGAACTTCCAGTAATTATTATATCATCAACATAAACCAGAATGAATGTGCTGTGCTGGTTAGCATGAAGGATAAACAAGGATGGATCACACCTACTAGGAGTGAAACCTAGCTTGACCAGAGTGGATCTCAGCCTTTCAAACCAGGCCCTAGGGGCTTGCTTCAGGCCATACAAGGCTTTATTTAACTTGCAAACAAGAGAAGAATCATTCCCTTCAAAGCCAGGAGGTTGGGTCATGTACACCTCTTCTTCCAAAAAACCATTTAAGAAGGCATTTGAATACACCACTTGTGAGTCACAACCAAGGTAAGTACTGATCCGACAGTAACAGGTTTAACAACAGGGGAAAAGGTTTCTTTATAGTTGTTGGATTTTTGTATGTTGGCTACATATTTGGTAAAATCAAAATGTGCAAGCAATGTGTCTTCAGAAGCTATTTTGTGTCTTTAGAAGCTGGAAATTGGATTTCAGAAGCTGGTATTGTTCATCAGAAGCTTAACTGGTCTTCAGACGCTGGTACTGTTCATCAGAAGCTGAACTGGTCATCAGACGCACTGTTCAGACGCTGACTTTTGTTGACCTTCAGAAGCTGCATTTCAGAAGCTGTATTTCTGCGTTCATTCTGTTAATTCTTTCACAGTATCTTTCGAAGATTTGTTTGAAGATTTATCCAGGCTGATGTTTCTAGAAGGCTGATTAATTCGCGTGAAGATCTTTATTGAAGATTTGTTTCTTTTATTTATGAATATATTTTCAAAGGAATCTTTGCAAAATATATTTCAGAAATATATTTCCTTCTATGAGCTTCTAAAGAATTTCAGAATTATATCTTTGAAGATTATATTGTTCAGAATTATGTGTGCTGCTGAAGACTATTTAAGGAGAACGCTGCTATTGAAGAATTGATATGTATCAAAAACAGTAATCATTATAAGAGTCTTATTGTTTTTGAGTCTGTGAGCTGTTGCTCTGTTTTGTACACCACTCATCTGTTAGAGTTGGTTTAGTTTGTTTTGAGTTGTAATTCACTTAAAGCTTTTAAGCACAAGTGATGTCTTTGATGTTTTGAAGTGTGACTTCGTACTTGATTTGTTGAAGAGTCTGATAATCACTGGGTTGTGATTACTTGATAGGGAAGTAAGTGGGTTCTTATATCTAGGAGTTCCTAGGTAGAAGTCTATACGGGTAGTGATTAAGTGATAAGGCTGGGAATAGGGGCTGTGTCTTGAGTCTTTGAATTGATACTACTTAGTGGATTTCCTTCCTGGATTGGTATCCTCCAGACGTAGGTGTGTTTGTCACCGAACTGGGTTAACAAATCATCTGTGTTCCTTTTATTTTCTGTCCTTTATTTTTCTGCTTTTGAACTGCTATTTTCAGACTCTGTTTTACGGTTCAGAACCAGTACCTGCCAGAATTTCAATTGGTATCAGAGCAGGCACCCTGCCTGTTATTGGGTGAGCTCCAGGAAAGGTTTTTTCTGGCAATATGGACAAGGAAGGAGGATTTGTTAACATGCCACTTCTGTTGGATGGTTCCAACTATGAGTATTGGAAATCTCGTATGACTGCTTTCCTGAAATCAACAGATAGCAAGACCTGGAAAGCTGTGCTGAAGGGTTGGGAACATCCAGTTGTGCTGGACAAAGATGGAAAGAAGACTACTGTGTTGAAACCAGAGGAAGAATGGTCAAAGGATGAAGATGATTTGTCTCTTGCAAACTCCAAAGCTTTGAATGTTATATTCAATGGAGTGGACAAAAACATGTTCAGACTGATCAAGCAGTGCACTATAGCCAAGGATGCCTGGGAGATTCTCAAGACTACTCATGAAGGCACTTCAAAGGTAAAGCTGTCCAGACTTCAACTTCTCACCACCAAATTTGAAAATCTGAAGATGTTGGAGGATGAGAACATACAAGATTTTTATATGAATGTTCTGGACATGGCCAACTCATTTGATTCTCTTGGAGAAAAAATATCTAATGAGAAACTTGTAAGGAAAATTCTCAGATCCCTACCTAAGAGGTTTGATATGAAGGTGACTGCAATTGAGAAAGCTCATGACATCTCCAGCATGAAGGTGGAAGAATTGATAGGTTCTCTTCAGAATTTTGAAATAGCCAGAACTGATAAGAAGGGGAAAGGTGTTGTCTTTGTAGCAGATGTTGATACTGTGGATGATGAAAGCACTTCAGAAGCTCTTGTGATGCTGAGTAAACAATTTAAGAAGTTTCTGAAGCAGAAGACAAGAACTGATGAGAAGAGCAATCAATCAAAGGGAGTTCAGTGCTATGAGTGTGAAGGATATGGTCATGTCAAGTCAAAATGTCCTACTTACCTCAAGAAACCGAAGAAAAGTTTGGTTGTTTCTTGGTCTGATGACTCAGAAGGAGAAGAGAATAAGTCTGCTAAGCATGTTGCTGCCTTTACTGGTAGATGCATGTCTGATAATAAAGTTATGGTTTCAGAAGCACTATCAGAGTCTGAAGCATCATCAGAGTCTGAAGCTTCATCAGAGTCTGAAGCCAGTGATGAAGAATTGTCTTTTGATGAATCAGCTGCCTCTTATGAAGAACTATACCTCAGAAATGAAGAAGTTTCCAAGTTATTAGAAAATCAGAAGGAAACTATCAGTCAACTTCAGTCTGAAAGATGTGACCATTTAGCACAAATTTCTGATCTCAAAGATGAGGTAACCCAACTTAATTCTCAACTTGAAAATATGAAGAAGCAAGTCAGGATGATGAACTCTGCTACTGATGTGCTAGATGAAATATTGGAGAATCATAATCAAGGGAAACCAAATGGAATTGGGTATGATGATGGGACTCTGAACAAGAAACAACAAAATCCAGTTAAAAAACTCATTCCAGCTGTTAAAACATGTGATCCTATAATGAATAAACCTAAGTTGGAACACCAGAACCAACATCAGGGATCTAAGAACAAGAAGGCATCTCACCCTTGGGTATGTCATCACTGTGGTAAAAAGGGACACATTAAGCCTTTTGTTACAAGCTGCATGGATACCCCAAACACTTTCAACAAAGAAAGTCTGAACCTGTTGCAGTCAATGTCAAGAAGGTATGGAGACCAAAATGTGCAAGTGTTGCCCAGAATTTGAAAGATAGGAAAGGAAAGGCTGTTGCTGCTGACAGCAGGCCCACTCCTGTAGCACAGAAGATTTCTGGTGCTGGACCATCTAAAGTCTGGAGCAAAGTGTTGGTTCCTGTTCCTATTCAAAAGGCACTAGTTCCTAGTAAGTCTGAAGATGGTGTTAAGCATGATACCATGTCCTGTGTTCAGAAGAGAATTGATGTTCTTCAGAAACAGTTTGCTGGGAAGAAGATTTTGAATGTGCCTGAGGCACACATCAACTGAGCAGCATCTGATGTTGTGTCTAATGAAGACTAAGCAACTTATGATGCTGAGTCTGAAGACTGTCAAGTTTGTGACTGATGTCTTGGATTTCTGTTTGTGCTTCTGGTCTGCAATCGTGTTGTACTATGCAGTTTTGTTTTGTTCTTCTGTGTGTGGATACTATGTGGTTCTGATCCTGATGCTGGTGCTGTGCTGAGTTCTGTGCTGTTAGTTTTGATGCTGATTTTTTGTGTGCTGTTCTGTGTTGTGTTTCTCTGCTCCTGAGGATTGCTGGTTGTTTTGTCAACATTGTTTGGCTAAAAAGGGGGAGAAATATGTGTCTGTTTCAGAAGTTGTTCAACAATTCAGGGGGAGTTCCTGAAAGTCTGTTTCAGGGGGAGTTCCTGAATGTTTGTTTCAGGGGGAGTTCCTGAGTGATGTGTTTCAGGGGGAGATGCTGTACCTCAGAAACTGCTGCTGTATGTTGCAGGGGGAGTGTTTTGTGTGAAATGTAGTGAATTGTTCCGCTGCTGACTCTGCTATATATGTATAGTTCTTCATGGTTGAATACTTTTGTTGAGTGAAGAACTTGTCTTTGTGGACAATTTGATTTTAGCCAAAAATTTGCTAAAGGGGGAGATTGTTGGATTTTTGTATGTTGGCTACATGTTTGGTAAAATAAAAATGTGCAAGCAATGCGTCTTCAGAAGCTATTTTGTGTCTTCAGAAGCTGGAAATTGGATTTCAGAAGCTGGTATTGTTCATCAGAAGCTGGTATTGTTCATCAAAAGCTGAACTAGTCTTCAGACGCTGGTATTGTTCATCAGAAGCTGAACTGGTCATCAGACGCACTGTTCAGCCGCTGACTTTTGTTGACCTTCAGAAGCAACTGTTCAAACGCTGACTTTTGTTGACCTTCAGAAGATGCATTTCAGAAGCTGTATTTCAGCGTTCATTCTGTTAATTCTTTCACAGTATCTTTCGAAGATTTGTTTGAAGATTTATCCAGGTTGATGTTTCTAGAAGGCTGATTAATTCGCGTGAAGATCTTTATTGAAGATTGGTTTCTTTTATTTATGAATATATTTTCAAAGGAATCTTTGCAAAATATATTTCAGAAATATATTTCCTTCTATGAGCTTCTAAAGAATTTCAGAATTATATCTTTGAAGATTATATTGTTCAGAATTATGTGTGCTGCTGAAGACTATTTAAGGAGGACGCTGCTATTGAAGAATTGATATGTATCAAAAACAGTAATCATTATAAGAGTCTTAGTGTTTTTGAGTCTGTGAGCTGTTGCTCTGTTTTGTACACCACTCATCTGTTAGAGTTGGTTTAGTTTGTTTTGTGTTGTAATTCACTTAAAGCTTTTAAGCACAAGTGATGTCTTTGATGTTTTGAAGTGTGACTTCGTACTTGATTTGTTGAAGAGTCTGATAATCACTGGGTTGTGATTACTTGATAGGGAAGTAAGTGGGTTCTTATATCTAGGAGTTCCTAGGTAGAAGTCTATACGGGTAGTGATTAAGTGATAAGGCTGGGAATAGGGGTTGTGTCTTGAGTCTTTGAATTGATACTACTTAGTGGATTTTCTTCCTGGATTGGTATGCTCCAGACGTAGGTGTGTTTGTAACCGAACTGGGTTAACAAATCATCTGTGTTCCTTTTATTTTCTGTCCTTTATTTTTCTGCTTCTGAACTGCTATTTTCAGACTCTGTTTTACAGTTCAGAACCAGTACCTGCCAGAATTTCAATAGTCAAAACCAGGCATTTGATGAAAGCCTTTAGCAACCAGCCTTGCCTTGTACTTGTTAACACTGCCATCTGGATTTTGTTTCAACCTGAACACCCACTTGCACCCCACAGCCTGTCTGCCAGCAGGGAGAGGCACAAGAGTCCAGGTGTTATTTTTCAATAGGGCCTCATACTCAAGTTTCATGGCCTGCAACCACTCAGGACTTTTCATTGCTTGCTTGTAACTGGTAGGCTCAATGTGAGTAAGAAGAAGAGTAGGCTGAAGCCTCTTCTGGACTATTCCATGCTTGCCTCTGGTAGCCATAAAATGAGTGTTGTTAGGGTGAATACGATGAGGCACAGGGGTTGAAGCAGACTGGCCACTGCTGGACCCAGTGGAGGGAGAAGGGCTACCAAATGGTGAAGGAGGAAGAATAGTGATAGGAGTAGGGTTTAAAGGGGGCTCAGGAGGAGTAATGGGATGTGGATGAGATGTAGTAGCTGACACAGATTGAGTACTAGTAGCAAAGGGAGGAGTAGTAGGAAGAGTAGGAGACTGAGAACTCTCAGGAGAAGAGGTACTGGATGAGGAGACAACAAAAGGAAGAGATGTGGGTGAGATGGAATAGTCACTGGGAGCAGGGGAGGACTCAGATAAGAACAGTTCAACATAGGGAAACCTATACTCATTGAAGACAACATCCTTTGAAATGAAGATTTTGCCTGTGGGATCCAAGCATTTGTATCCCTTGTGGGATGGTGAGTAACCAAGGAACACACACTCCTTTGAGCGAAATTCAAGCTTCTGACTGTTATAGGGTCTGGTAAAGGGAAAGCAAGCACAACCAAAGCTTTTCAAAAATTTGTAATCAGGGAATTGAAGGTGAAGAATGAAAAAAAGGAGATTTGTTGTCAAGAGTTGGTGAAGGTAACCTATTTATGAGATAGGTGGCTGTTAGGAATGCATGGTCCCAGAAGTATAGGGGTAGCTTAGCATAGGCCAGCAATGTCAGACCTGTTTCAACTATTTGTCTATGTTTCCGTTCCACAGATCCATTCTGATGATGGGTGTGAGGACAGGTCAGTCTGTGTGTGATGCATAAGGTTTGCAAAAACTGAGTGAGAGGGCGAAATTCACCACCACCATCAGTTTGCATAGACTTGATAGGAAGGTGATATTGAAGTTCAACCATTGCTTTAAAATTCTGAAATGTAGTAAGTGTGTGAGACTTTAGTTTGAGAGGAAAGATCCAGGTATAACTGGAATAAGCATCTACACAAGTCAGAAAATAGGAATAACCTCCATGAGATTCAACATATGCTGGACCCCACAAATCACAAAAAACTAATTCAAGAGGTTTATTATAGGAGGAAGTAGAGGAAACTGAAGGAAGTCTATGTGACTTCCCCAAACAACAAGCTGAACAGAAATCTAAAGGATTTTTATTAGGTAAATGTTGATTACACAATTTCATTACATTTTTGAGGACCTCATGATGAGGATGACCAAGTCTACTGTGCCAGATTTTGTACAAAGAAACAGAATTCCGACAAGAGGTACCACCAGCACTACTATTGTTACTAGATGAAGATTGAACACTATCAACATTATTACATTGAGACCTAGACAAGGGAAAACTAGAATATGAAAAACAATTATTGGCATGACAGTTGAAGTTGACAGCAGAATTTGTGGAGGTTGGACCAGCAACTGGCTTGGACACAGAATGTTGCTCAAACTGATAGAGACCATCATCTCCAAGGTATCCTCTTAGAAGAATCTTAGAAGTACCCTGAGATTTAACATAGCAAACATTAGGATGGAATTCAAAAAACACATTATTATCTTTGGAAAACTGACTGACATTGACAAGGTTCTTAGTTATGGAAGGTACATGAAGCAGGTTATTAAGTTTGAGAGTAGTATAGGGAGAAAAGGGAGAAGAAAAACTCATTGAGCCAACTGAGTTGATGCACAGACCTTGACCATTGCCAATGTGCACCTGGTCAGATCCTAAAAGAGAGACAGCATCCATAAAGTTGTGAGCATCAGGAGTGACATGGTGTGTGGCACCAGAATCAGGGTACCAACCAGAATTGTAGGAATTGGAGCTAGTTGATTCATTCCCAGTCAGGTAGGCTTGAGGAGGTGGAGGCCTGAGATTGCCAAACTGAGGTGGAAAGGAAGGTCTGGGTGCAGGAGCAGTTGGAATCCTCTGAGAGGCACCCTGCATCCAGACATTTGGAGGAACACCATAGCTACCTGCAGAGCCATAGCCACCAAAAGCTCCACCATAAGAGCCATATCCCTCAAACTGAGGTGGGACAGATAGCCTATGATAACAAATGCTAGCATCATGGCCAGTCTTGTAGCAAATCTGACACTGAACAGGACTTCTGCCAAAACTACGTCCACCTCTTCCTCTAAAACGTCCTCCACGAAATCCCCTGCCTCTAGAAGCACCATTCCTTCCACCAAAATTGGGATTAAAAAACTGAGAAGCACTGATTCCAGTAGAATTTGAAGGAAAAGCAGGATTCTGATCATAGTAGGAACTAGGTTGAGACTGATTGCCTGGACTCTTATCATCAGGATTTGCAGATTGAGTCAAGTTGACAGAAACAGAGTCTCCACCTAAGGCTTTCTTGAACCTTTCATTGTGTGCTTCTTGAGTGAGTAACTGAGACTCAAGTTCATCAAGGATATGATTTCAACCTGACTATTGATAGTTGCAACTATAGGATTGAATTCCTCAGGCAAAGCTTCAAGAACAACCTCAATTAGGTCACGGTGAGATACAGGATCACCAATTGACATGAGAGATTCTGAGATGGTGCGAATGCGAGCTATGAACTCAGCAATTGAACGCGAACCCTTGGAAATAGCACGAAGTTCAGATCTGAGTTGCCTTGAACGTGTTCGCATTTGCGTAAAACAGTAACTGTGAATTTCATCCCAAACCTGATACGAATGGCGTAGACGAACAAAGCGCGAAAGCAAAGAAGAGGAAATTGTGGAGAGGATCCAAGTGCAAAGCAAGGAATCTTGTTCCTCCCACTCCGTATACGCCTGATTCTCAGTTCCAGCCTCGCGCGCAGCATCAGTGAGAAAAACTGGAGGAATCTGAGGTGAGACAACATACTTCACCATTTTCGTACCGCGTAACACTCCTTCTACTTGTTGCTTCCATTGGAGGTAGTTTGTATCATCAAGCTTGACGGAGACTACTTGTTTGAACGTTTTCGAAGTTGCTGCAGTGATGCGTTGCGCTTCAGACATGTTCGTTTGCGTAGGAGAAGGCGTAGGAGAAGTCATGGCTCAGGATCGAACAAAAGCTCTATGATACCATGTTAGAAATCCACCATTGATGGAGATAAGAAAGCTTGAGAGAGAGAGAGAGAGAGAGAGAGAGAGAGAGAGAGAGAGAGAGAGAGAGAGAGAGAGAGAGAGAGAGAGAGAGAGAGAGAGAGAGAGAGAGAGAGAGAGAGAGAGAGAGAGAGAGTTGTAACAAACTCAATATTTCACATTTAATGAATCTGAACTGTTTACGGTTATTTATAGTCACAAGGACTTGAGAGGTACAGCTGGCACGCTATTAGTGGACAGCTGGGTTACAGTTATTGCTTAGCTATTACATAAGCATAAAGCCTAATGACTTTATACTCTAACATGCTTCTTTCAGGATTCGTAGAACAGGAGAACTTTTGACTTATATTCGCACTTTGAAGATGTATGGATGGGAACTTCTTTTTTCTAGTTGGTTAATGGAGACAAGATCCTTAGAAGTGAAACACTTGGCTGTAAGACTTTTATGCAAAAAAGCTCTTAGAAGCTGCTAAGCTAGTGTTTAAGAATGGCACAATCAAATGGAATGCTTTCCTTTTCTTCTTATTTTATTTTGATCATCATGTTTCATCTGTTTTTTATAGACTCGGAAGTACTTGGATGCATGGTGTGTATTCTTTTGGGCTACAACACCATCCCTCTTTTCTCTTTGCACATTTGGACTCTTTGCTTTGATGGGACATCAACTTGATGCTGCAACGGTATTTCAAGCTTGTTATACCTAGTCTTACTGATAAATTTTTCTCTCTTTTTAATTTTCATTTAATT
Source organism: Medicago ruthenica (assembly GCA_018208015.1). Lineage (NCBI taxonomy): Eukaryota > Viridiplantae > Streptophyta > Magnoliopsida > Fabales > Fabaceae > Medicago > Medicago ruthenica. Next base: position 105,319,929 of record CM031372.1, on the reverse strand, counting down.
ATTTTTTCTGTCAGTTGTTTAGAGATTTCATGCGGTCAAGCAAATCTTAATTGCAGGTTTTCACTTGTATTGCTTTGTTTAACACACTGATTTCACCACTTAATTCATTCCCTTGGGTGATTAATGGATTGATTGATGTGAGTCTCCTATATTCCATGAATTTTTATCAACAGAAGTAGCTTTTTTACACGTTCATTAGTTTTTAGAATGAAAAGAATCTCTAACTCCACTGTAGGCCATCATATCCTCCAGACGGTTGAGTAGGTTTCTCTCTTGCCCTGAACATAGACGGGAAGTGGGAGAGAACAGTTCCTGTTCATCATCATTCCTGAGTAAACAGCCAGATTCTATACAAGATTTGGCTGTCTTTATCCAAGACGCATGCTGTTCTTGGTCAAGTGGTGATGAAGAAGCAATAAATCTGGTGTTGAATCATGTGACTCTTAGCCTGTCCAAGGGTTCCTTTGTTGCAGTTATTGGAGAGGTCAGATCCTTGTTTGAATTTCGTTAATGTCTTTATCCAATAAAATAAAAACAGTGTCATACGCGGTAAAGGAATTACTACAATGGATATCTTATGCCTATCACATTTCCATATCACAATGCTAATAGATATTTGAAATCTTTAGATCAAAATATGAGAAATAGGTCATGATCCTACCTCTTAGTCACCTGTGTCTGTTAGAATCATCAGTATTTTTAATATTCGACAAATAAATTTGATAAATTAAATGGAAAGAAATGTAAATCACCCAATATCTGAAGCACACCCACAGTTACATTTATTTCACTTCACCAGCTGCATATGTTCAGGTTGGTTCTGGTAAATCGTCCCTGATATATTCAATTCTCGGAGAAGTGCGGCTTGATCATGGATCTATTTATTCCCATGGATCTGTAGCTTATGTACCACAGGTTTGTATGTGATTATACCATATACATAACCTCAGAATGAAATTTCTTATTTCTTTATTTCCCAAAATTCTCAGGTCCCCTGGATTATATCTGGAACAGTTCGTGACAACATACTATTTGGGAAAAGCTATAATCCCGAAAGGTATATCGCCTTCAACAATCTAATACTTTTTATTTGATTGAATCTTAGACCTATTTCCTCTGATTCCTTTGAACTTGAACTTTACAAACATGTTTTGAACAAAAGAAGTTTTGCTCTTCCCTAGTTATTATCTTCCTACTATAAGCAGGTATGCGGATACAATAAATGCATGTGCATTGGATGTTGATATCTCATCGATGGTTGGTGGTGACATGGCTTATATTGGAGAGAAAGGAGTCAACTTATCAGGTGGACAGAGAGCTCGTCTTGCGTTGGCAAGGTGCAAGCTTCCGTTTCACCTTTCACTGCACTAGCTTATATGTGTTTTTTTTATGATTTGATTATAATAAAGAAAAAGAACTAAATATTGTCTAATTGGCAGGGTACTGTATCATGACTCAGATGTTATTATGCTCGATGACATCCTGAGTGCAGTTGATGTACAAGTTGCTCAGTGGATCTTACACAATGCCATTCTTGGTCCTCTTATGAAGGGAAAAACCCGATTGCTCTGTACCCACAACATTCAGGTTGTTGCGTACTCTCTTTACATTTATTTTATGTTTATGTGTGTGTGTTGAAATTTGGAGCCTAACTCATCCTTACAAAACCGGCTTGGAAGATGAGGAGTGTCACCTCTTTAAGAGTAGATCTTGGATAGGCTCTGATACCATGTTACAAAACCGGCTTGGAAGATGAGGAGTGTCACCTCTTTAACAGTAGATCTTGGATAGGCTCTGATACCATGTTGAAATTTGGAGTCTAACTCATCCTTACTAAACCGGCTTGTAAGGTGAGGAGTGTCACCACTTTATAAACTCTTATCAAGCTTCTTATCTAACCGATGTGGGACTAAATCCACCCCCTCAAAGCCAACACAAGGCAACTAGGGCAGATCACATTAAGGGTCTGTTTGGTTCAACGGAGGGGAGGGGAGCGAGGGGGAGAGGAGGGGACAGGATGGGACGAGACGGGAGAGATTTTAATTAAAAATGTGTTTGGTTCACATGGGGAGGGGAGAGATTTTAAATTAATTTACTGTTTTACCCTTAAACTTAATTAAATAAACGATGATGTTTGTTTTTACATATAACAAATAAGAGTGATAGATAACATGAAAATAAAAGTTGTTACAACGGTGATATAACCTAATAATAATAAAAGTTGTTACAAGGATAATATTGAGATTTTAAATTAATATAAGGATAATTTTGGCCATGTAATAAAATTTTAAAGAGATCCCCTCCCCTCCCCTTCCCTTCTAAAAATTGAACCAAACACATCAAATTAAAAATATTTCCTCCCCTCCCTCCCTTCCCCTTCAAAACTCTCGAACCAAACGGACCATAAAGGTGGGATTACCAACACACCCCCTCACACTCGAGGTGGGATTTCCAACAAAATAATAAAATAGAACACTACATATAAAATAGGACAGATCGCATAAAAGGAGCCCCTTTTCTTCATAATAAAATAGAACATTATCACCCATATATTTTTCTTATGTATGTATGTATGTATGTATGTATGTATGTATGTACGTACGTAATTACACCGAAATGATACTTAAAGACTACTACAGTATTCCATAACATTTTACGAAATTTTTGTTTCTCAAAGTTCATCATAGGATTGAAAATGACTATCTTATATATCATATATGTAAGATTTTTACCTTAATCCAAAATTATTTAATCTGTCATTGAGATATATCAAGATTAATATTATCTTTGTGAAATATATAAAAATAAGAAGCGAAGTGCTAAATGGTACGAAAAAGTCAACGCAAGAAATGCAAGAATACAAACGTGTCATGTTTTTAGTTAAGGAAGAAACTTTAATCTCGGCAATTGGCGGAATTCACGGGTAGGTGGGCATGACAAAATAACCTTCATGTATTTCTTCTATTTGACTTTTTCGTGCTTTTTATCATTTCCCAAAAAAGAACTATTTGATTATAAACTTATTTTTGTTTAAAATCTTATGAGATTTGACACAAATAATCAATCTAATATGTAGTTATGTTTTAATCGTTGGATCAACAAGAATCACACTGTATCTAAAATTATGAATAGGCATAATAATCAAAGTTTCACTCCAATATAATTGGATTCCTCCTATATATTTATATTTGTTTGTGTATTATATGAGGATTAGCATAATGATGTGGCTAAATTTATATGCAGGCAATATCTTCTGCAGATATGATTGTTGTATTGGACAAAGGACACATAAAGTGGATGGGAAGTTCAGCTGACTTTCCAACTTCTTTATATTCAGAATTCTCCCCATTGAATGAAATGGATTCAACTTCACATACTCATCAGCAATCTTGCAGCACAAATTCTTCTATATCCGAGGAGCAGTCTCTTCCTGATAGAATTGTCATGCATGCTCTGGAGGGAGCAGATGATGTAATTGAAGTTGAGTTGAGGAAAGAGGGAAAAGTTGAACTTGGAGTGTATAAGTGAGTATAAACACATTGATTGTTGATATCAGTTATGTACAGGGAGCTTATGTTGTCAATTTTGTAAGTCATCTTTTGCGCTTTAAATTGTACATTAACACTTTGGTGTCTTATGCAGGAACTATGCTGCTTTTACTAGCTGGTTCATTGCCGTTATTATATGTCTATCAGCTCTTCTGATGCAAGCTTCACGCAATGGAAATGATTTATGGCTTTCATATTGGGTTGATACCACAACGGAAGACGGTCAAACAAGTCACTCTATGTCTTTCTATCTGGTAATGGGCTGATCTGTAGTGATGGATTCCATAGTACCTTTTTTGCTGGACATATTGTTGATAGAATAGATATTTTTTGGCACTGTGTATAATTCAAGAAGCAGAACAAAATACCTTTATTCCAAAACTTTTTTACGTAAAATACTGAGAATTTAATAGAACAGTAACACAGGAAAAATATAGTAAGATAATAATGGTGGAAAAGGTCTGAAATTGTATTGATAAAAACAAAGGATAACAACTGATAGAGAAACTATCAGTCCCTACACAGATGATGGAGGACCTCTTCTTTCTATAACAGAAAAATTGGATCCTTTTCCTCACTCTCCTTTCCCCACTATATAATAAACTAACTCGTGTGTTCCTTCCCTCCTTCTGCCAGCTCAGCATCTCTTATTTCTTTCCCACGTTTCCTCCAAATGTTGGGCCTACTAGTGCCAAGGCTCACTTCCTCATCCATATTCCTATCAATGCCACCCTCCTTAAGCACAGCCTTGTCCTCTAGGCTAAATTCAGGGAACTGTCCTCGCATAAACTCATTATCCTCCCAAGTGACATCCTATACAGGTTTGTCCCTCCATTTTATGAGGCTTTGAGAAACTGAAACCCCTTCCTTAGTAATCACTCTGGAGCCAATAACTTGCTCTGGACTGATGTTATCAGCATCTGGTATCTCTAATTCTTTGGGAAGCTCCCCTTGCACCTGATAGTCTCCCACTGCTTTCTTCAATAACGAGACATGAAACACAGGGTGTATCTTTGAGTGTTCAGGCAGCTGCAACTTATAAGCTACGTCTCCCAATCTTTCAATAATGTTAAAAGGACCATAGTAACAAGCAGTCAACCTCCGGTAGACATACTCTCCCACTGCAAACTGTACATCCCTTCGCTTCTTATCAACATACTTCTTCATCTGCTGTTGTGCCTTGAGCAAATGTAGCTTTAACTGGTTCAAGTGCCACAGCTTTTACCTTAGTCTCATCACCCAACAATAGAAGTAAGCCTGGGGGTTGCCTACCATATACGACTTCAAATGGTGTTTTACCAATGGAGACATGAAATGTAGTGTTGTACCAAAGATTTAGGCTGTTCATAAGCGAAACAGCGTAAATAGCTTTCAAGGCACCTGTTGATGACCTCAGTTTGTCCATCCCTCTCCGGATGATAGGCAGAGCTCATGTTCAACTGAGTACCCTGCATTTTGAACAGTTCCATCCAAAAATGACTAACAAACAGCGGGTCTCTATCACTTATAATAGTGTTAGGAACCCCATGGAGTTGGACCACTTCCTTCATAAACAGTTCCGCCACTGTCCTGGCCGTATAGGGATGTTTCAGCAAAATTAAATGACTATACTTAGACAATCTGTCCACAACCACTAACGCGGATGGTACCCTTTAGATTTTGGAAGCCCTGTGATAAAATCTAATGAGATATCTTCCCATATAGCATTCGGAATTGAGAGAGGCTGTAGCAGTCCTCCGGATGTAGTAGCAGCATACTTCTGTCATTGACAGACATCACACACCCTTACAAAGTCTACGACCCTCTTTTGCATTCCTATCCAATACAGATTCGCTACCAAACGGTGGTACGTTCTAAGGAAACCGGAGTGCCCTCCCATAGGAGTGCTGTGAAACTCATTCAGTAATAAAGGGAAGGACGGGGAGTCAGGAGATAACACCAAACGTCCCTGATAAAACAGATTCCCTGCTGCACCGAGAATCCTGGTTTCGCGTCAGGATTATTCTGCAATTCTGCTATAATCTTAAGTGTGTCATCTTGCTTCACTTCTTGCAACAAAGAGTGTCTTCTCCTGATCAACAATGTTAGCTGGCAAAGCTACTTGGCTATCGGTTTGAGGTTAAATACAAACCTAATCAACAAAGAGTTTCTTGAAGTTCCTTCTTTTTATAATTTGGAATCCCCTACTATCATTCTGTAAAGATCATGGTGGAAATATCAAGCTTAAATGAAAGTTCTTCTTTGTTGTTCATAACATTTAGTCACCGTCGGCTACTAATAAATGTAACTTTCTAATTTCAAGAATGATAATTAATGCCCCAGGCTGTACTATGTCTCTTTTGTATTATGAATTCCCTTTTCACATTGGTGAGGGCGTTCTCTTTTGCATTTGGCGGCTTACAAGCGGCAACCAAGGTACACAATAGACTGCTCAGCAAGCTTATCAATGCACCTGTGCAATTCTTTGATCAGACCCCTGGTGGAAGAATACTGAACAGGTTAGAATATGATGTCTTCAGGCCATTGCAGTTATACGGATATGAAATTTGTAGACTTCATGATTTATAATGTTTTGTGCAGGTTATCTTCAGATCTTTATACAATCGATGATTCTCTTCCATTTATTTTGAACATTCTCCTGGCTAATTTTGTAGGCCTTCTGGGTATTGCAATTATTTTGTCTTACGTACAGGTATTCATGATTTTTCTTAGTTTTTCTTATGCACTGAGATTTTGAAATTTGCATTAATTGTCTCCATCATCAAGATATTTTTATATTTTGGTTTTTTTTTGTAGGTCTTCTTCTTAGTTCTGCTATTGCCATTTTGGTATATATATAGTAGACTTCAGGTACTCATTTTGCTTATTATCATTTTCTTGGATTTAACCACTCTGCTGGTTGAACTGACCAATGCAATGGCTTCAGTTCTTCTACAGGTCAACATCGAGAGAATTACGACGACTGGATAGTGTTTCTCGCTCTCCAATATATACATCTTTCACCGAAACACTTGATGGATCATCAACTATTAGGGCATTTAAATCTGAGGTAAATGCATTTGTCATTTTACAGAAATAATAATAATAAGTAGAAATTTGTTTTCATAGATCATAACAGTTATAGGTAAGGAGTGTTATTGAATGACTTCAAATTCTTACCGCTACCATCATTTAAAAGCTAATTCAATTGTAAATGTGGAGGAGTAATCTTTGAACTATGGATCATGAGGTTGGAGAAACTTTTGCACCATGTTGAAGAACTTTACTAATAACTTAAGATGTGATGATGAACATTGTTTATGGATGAGAAATACCTATCTTTTTAAAATATTTTCCTTATTATATCCATGAACCATATGAAAAATGGTGCATAGAATTGGCCTATTGGTACTGATAATTATATGTTTTTGTGTTTCAAAAACCCACTTTAACCGTGTGAAATTTCTTGAAGAATTTTGTTTATCCATAACCTAAGATTTTACTTGTGAAAGTTTTGTTTCTTTGGTCTTCTCAGGGTATCATTTGCTTACCTTATCACCGTGTGGTGTGTTGAGATTTTCATACCAGCCTTTTGAGTTTGTGAAACTGTTTTAACTCTGGTACAATGGTCATTGTGGACAGGACTTTTTCTTTTCCAAATTTACTGACCACATAACACTATATCAGAAGACTTCCTATACAGAGATAGTGGCGAGTCTGTGGCTTTCCTTGCGTCTTCAGGTATGTAGCTTTCCTTTTGAGTTTACTGACATTTCAATGCACCTAAAGCTTTACACTTTACAAAATTAGTTGTTCAATATTATATTAGATTTGAACTTACGAAATCTGGAATATCAACTGGTTTGTTGCTAATAATGACTTTCTTTCAGTTATTAGCTGCATTTATCATCTCATTCATAGCCCTGATGGCTGTTTCCGGATCTAATGGAAATTTGCCTATCAATTTTGGCACCCCAGGACTGGTTTGTTATCCTCTTAGCAAATATCTGAATTGATCAACCGACAAATACAAAAAACTGAACATGACATTTAATTTTTTTCAACAGGTTGGATTGGCCCTCTCGTACGCAGCACCAATTGTGTCCCTGCTGGGGAGCTTCCTAACAAGTTTCACTGAAACAGAAAAGGAAATGGTTTCAATCGAAAGAGCCCTTCAAGTATGAATAAACTTATTATCTCACTTAGTTGAAAGATGTTTAAGCGTATAGACTCCAATACTTACCAGACATTAAATGTTTTATAGTACATGGATATTCCTCAAGAAGAACAAGCTGGATGTCAATACTTGAACCCAGATTGGCCAAATCAAGGAGTTATTGAATTCCAACAAGTGACTTTGAAATATATGCCATCTTTACCAGCTGCACTATGCAATATTAGTTTTAAAATTGAAGGAGGGACACAAGTAATGCATGATAGTTGAATTTTTTCTACTTTTCTTATAATCTTGGATATGTATAAAGCTATGTCTAATACCTTTAAATGACATGTACTCAGGTTGGAATAATTGGAAGAACAGGGGCTGGAAAGTCTAGTGTGTTAACTGCACTTTTCCGTCTTACGCCAATATGTGCAGGCTCTATCACAGTCGATGGCATGGACATTCAAAATATTTCGGTGAGAGAATTACGCACACATTTGGCTATTGTTCCTCAGAGTCCTTTCTTGTTTGAAGGACCACTAAGGTACTAAGTTTGAATATTTTTTTTTAAGCATATTATAACATTCTCACTATCTTTTTGGAAAAGATTTGCATTAGCATTTATTTTCATTGCACATATATTTCATGTCTACTTGATATCCTGTATTTTGAACATCTTCAAAATTCTAGGGATAACCTAGATCCATTCAAAACGAATGATGACTCAAAAATTTGGGATGCACTGGAGAAGTGCAATGTGAAAGAGGAAGTAGAAGCAGCCGGCGGGTTGGATGTTCTTGTAAAGGAAGGGGGGGTGTCATTTTCAGTTGGCCAGCGGCAGCTTCTTTGCCTTGCACGAGCACTTCTTAAATCTTCAAAAGTAAGAATGGTTGTACTATATATATATATTTTTTCGTTATAGTTTAATTTTGTTGATGATTATAGTAGTATCTTCTTAAGCAACAACTTCACTATAGCTCATTCTATGATACAAAGAAACGTGTATCTAGATATATTATGAAGAAAATATCTCAACATATATATGATAAGACTCTTCCAAATCTGACCAGTAGATTATTGTGGTGTGCTTAGGTTCTTTGTTTGGATGAATGCACTGCCAGTGTGGACATTGAAACTGCTTCCCTGCTGCAAAGCACTATATCCAGTGAATGCAAAGGAATGACGGTCATCACAATTGCTCACCGGATTTCAACTGTAATAAATCTGGATAATATTCTGATTCTTGATCAAGGGAACCTGGTATGTTTTACTTGTCTTAATTGTACTTTCGGTTCATCTACTATAGTTAATGTATGATTTAGTTCTACAACTTTTCTTGGGCACATGTTACCTACGCAATAACTTATACTAGGGCACTTGTTACCTTCATAGTGATTCTTTTCAACCTTTGTGCATTAGTTTGTTAAGATAAAAAAACTGAAATCAAAGAAAATTGACTGCACCCCACCCCCACTCTCTTCCTCCACCGTTCAGATCTTCTCTGCTGGGACATGATTTTATGCACTACTATGTAGATCTTAAAATTAACATTGCAAAATTTTCACAAAGTTGATTTACATGTCATTTGTTAATTACAATGTGAGTGTGTGTAGTTGTTTGTCACATGTTAACTGCATATTATGAGAATTGCATACAATGTTGTTGTATTCGCTGCCATTCTATAGTTCCCTTGAGGCTCAAGTTATTTACCAACATGAAATAACATCAGTTTTATTCTTTTCTTTCTTCCTTATTTTCAAGGCTGAACAAGGACATCCGCAGATCCTTCTGAAAGATGGCACCTCTATATTTTCTAGTTTTGTTAAAGCTTCATCCATGTGACCATGGAAGGCAGCTAAGGTTGGGTTCGGTCTGTTGTTGGTCTATAGCTATACGAATATCAAATTGCATTATCAGTAAATAGATGTCTGACCTATAATTTTATCATATCATATAAGTTGTTTTGGATCTTTTCTTTTAAAATATCAAACCTAAACTAGGAATACACTCTACCGGTTGTCTATACCATAAAAGACAAGTATGAGTACTTCTAATGTGTTAGATTTGCCTTTGCAAAAGGAAAAAAAATTGCATTATATAAGATTTATGATTAGCTTGAGTTGTATTATGCACAAGAATGAATTGTCATAAACATAATTCTTTTGTTTTTTTTTTCTTTCTAAACTCCAAATATAGACAATTCTCTATAAAAAAAAATGTATAACAATCCAGAGATTAGCAAAGGAAAAGAAAAAACGCCCTTTTCCAACATTGACTTAGATATTTGTGGTTCCTCTTCAATAATTGGTTCTAATCTGAAGGAATTTGAGGATCTCCTACTTTGAGAATGAGATATTTGGAGGCTTGGTGCAGCTTCACACCAATTGTGGATGGATCTCATCTCTCCTGCCATTTGAAAAATGTATAACAATCCTTTGTTGTTTGGAAGAACGAAGAAGAATAAGATTGTATTGAATATTTTATTGAAGTAAATGAAGAGACAAGAGGCAAATAATTGAATACATTATGAAAAAAGTTGGAATTTAAATAATCTTTTGCTGCCGGAAAAGGAGGACAAAACAAAGAAAGTCCAACAATGTTTTCTTTTTTTACACAAAAGTCCAACAATGTTAGAATGGATAATTGTGTTAATCCACACAAAGTTCTAAATTGGGTTGACAGAAAATTAACAATTTAGAAAGGGAGATTGCTTTGGAAAAAAGTATGTTGAGTGTGTCTCAAAACAAACATAGTTGATCCCAACTGGAAAATCTAGGATGAATGTTTTTTATAACTAAATATTTGAAAACAATTGCTAGGTTGGACGTTGTGACTGTGGTTCGAACACCGGCTCCTCCACTTGTGTGTGTGAGTTTTTAATGACTATTGTTGTTTTGTCTATCTAAAAAAATAATTTGGTAACAATTGTTTTTTTGGGTACATATTCGGTGCATTGCTTTCCCTATTTTTAGAACGATTCATGTTTGCACAACATAGGTGACATCAAACCGATAATAATGTTATAGTTACAAACTAGTCTTTTGGAATAAAACATTGTGTTTGCGTCGTGCAATGACAAGTTGTTATATATTTGGTGTGTAAATAATTTTGCCAATAATATATCAAAAGATTCATTTGGGGCTTACCATGTAAGATTTAACCTTAAAAGCATGTGAACCATAACAAAGAGGATTAAAATTGATGTTAAAAACCAGTAGATTTGATGTGGATTTAATTATGTTGAAATTGCCTGGTATTTGAAGTATGTATGAATTCTGTAATACTTACTATGTTTCAAATGGTATGTGTTTATATGATTTCGTGAGTATTGATTAAATTTATTGTGAATTAATGTGAATTGTTTGATGATTATATGTTGTCTGTTATGGATTTGATGCGTAGAAGTGGTGGGAACAAGTCATTTAGCCATTGAATCCTTAAAAATGTCAAATTATGCATAAGTATGTTAAAACTGCATTTTCTGCATCAGAATTGGCAGGGGCTATGGATTTCCAGATCTTTGGCATCCATTCCCAGCATATTTTTCAAAATTCTAGAAGTAATGTTGTCATCGATGTTCAAATGTGTGGAAGCGATTCCCAACCTCTCAAAAAACTCTAGAATTGCAGTGGGTATCGATGCCCACAAGTCTGACGTCGGTTCCTAACAGCCGTTGGGCCATTTCTCAACTTTCTGCACAAACGTTCTTTGCAATTCTAATTCTTTTGCATTCTTAAAGATTTTTAGTGTATTGAAATGACTTGGAACTTCTTAGATTAGAATACGAATCCTATTTGAATGTATGATGTGATTGATTCCCTATTGTGTGGATTGTACTTGTAATTATGGCTTCATGTACATAAACTATTGTGATTTGTTTTGAATTGACTAATATGTATTGATGTAAACCTTGATGAACATAAGGTGTGATCATAAGATCTGCGATTATGTCACTACTAGAAAAATGCAAATTAGAGACGGATTTTAGGGAGAAAAAAATCAGTCACTAATTGTGACGGTTTTAGAGTCAGATTTTCATATTCACCAAAAAAATCGAGTTGACAAACATTAGTGACGGAATAGATTAATTATCCCTCACAAAAATTCCGTCACTAAATCCCTCAAAAAATTGATGAGTTAAACGTTTGTTACGGAATTTGACACGGAAATTATCCTTCTCTAATTTTTCCCTCACTAAAACCATCACTAATGTCAACTACATAGTTAGTGAGGAAATTAATCCGTCACAAACCAATATTGATATTAAAGCCAAATTATTCACCCCAATGTTTCACTTTTAGCTTTCCCTCCTCTGGTACTAAACATTCCCCCTCTTTTATCACAAACCCTAAAATCAAATTTTTCCCCCAAATTCACTTAACCCACAAAGAGAGGAGAACAAATTTCACCTCTCAAAATCAAATCCTCAAATTTCACCTCTCAAAATCAAATCCTCAAATTTCACCTCTTTTATCACAAACCCTCAAATTTTTCCCCCAAATTCATGTAAACCACAAATCTCTCTCAAAATCAAATCTTCCTGGATCGAATCTTTCCAAAACCGAATCCTCATTAAACCAAAATCTCTTCCTGAATCGAATCCTCATAAAACTGAATCGAATTCTTCTTTACTGAATCGTAAACCACAAATCTCTTCCAAAATCGAATCGCAAACCACAAATCTCTCTCAAATCTTCACTGAATCTCAAATCTTCAATGAAACTCAGAATTTCCTTCTCTCAAATCTTTCTTTCTCATGGATGAGCTCACAGTCACGATAACCTCTCTCTTTATCTCAGAATTTATTTATTCATTTATTATTTTTATATTTTATTGCAATCTGATTTGGGTTTTGTGGGGGTTACAGTGAACTCACTCACCTTTCTGAATCCAAAAGTGAATCAGTGAACATGCTCACTCACTTTCTCTAAAACAGGTGAATCCAAACCCTTCCTTCTGTTTGTTATTAATTTTGATTTTCAATTTTGGATTTTGAATGATTGTTGTTGAAGACTGGGATTATATAACTTTTCATTTTGTTGAAGATTGGTAGTATGAGACTTGTTTTAGATTAAATTTTTGAATGGGTCTTGTGATTATGTTGTTTATAACGATATTTCATTGGATTTTTGTTTAAAAAGAATGAAGAAAGTGTGTTTGAAAACCAGTTGAAAGAGAAGGAACCATCTGATACATCTAATAAATTCTCATACAAAAATTAGAGATAACTATTTCACATACTACAGTCTATAGAGATAAATGAAAATGTAAACAGAGGTCAAACTGTAGAATCAATGTATTGTATCTTACGAATCTTAGCTTTGGCCTCTGTGTGTGTCTGTGTTGTATACTTATAGTTATATATATAGATATATAGATATAAACAACTTAGCTTTGGTGGGTGAGTTTTATGGGTGTGTGGCTGGTGGTTGTTTGTCCCTTGGCCTGCGGTTTTTCTGGTGGGCAGCAACATCTGTTTTGGCAATCTGTCACGGCTGTTGTCGCTGTTGTCTGTTTGTTTGTGGCTGTCAGCCCTGTTTTGTTGCTGCAGTTTGCTTGCTGGTGTTCAGTTCTAGGTCGGTTTCATTGTTTTTGTGCTGTGACTGATGTATGTTTAGTGTGCATCTATTTTGTTTGTTGTGGTTTTTATTTGGGTTGCCCTGTACTGCCTATGCGCTGAGGTTTTGTATGTTTTTTTCGGTTCCATCCTTCTCACCTTGAGGGGTTTGGGTGCCTTCAATAATATTGGTTGTTCAAAAATAAAATATAGATATATACTACTGCATAGTGCGTGCAAGGTGGTTTTTTAATTTTTTTTTCTATTTTGGTTGAATTACTATGTATAAAATAAAGTCAACATTTGCTTGCTACAGTAAATCATTCACGTGAGGAGTACTTTTTTGTCATTTGTCTTTGTTTTGGGGGTTCAGTTAAATCATATTGTCAAAAGTGAAAAAAGATTGCTACAATTGTTAAGTGGGGTAAACAGGAGAAGGCCAGCTTGAATGGTCAAACTCATAACTTTAACTCATCATGTCTAAAATTGTAGGTTAAATGGGTCCGTCCATAGGCTCCCTTAATATTTATCATTAATCAATAGTATAGTTGTAACACCCATACTAACCTTAACTAGTATATTAGCATGTGCGTTAATCTGATATCGGATACATTAAAATTTACAATAATTAAAATATACAAACCACTGAATGAGTACAATTTGCTCGTTTACATAAATATCCAAATAACATAAAATACACTTTCACATACGAATATAAAATCTGTCAACCTCCTGAGCTTGCCTTGACGAGCAACTGCACTCCATCCAGCGTCTTCCTGAAGATCTTCATCTGAAAACCACATGGCAACCTGTAAACCTGCACCAGAAGGATAGGGATGAGACATAACGTCTCAGTGAGCTCCTACCCTACCTACTGTTGGCAACCACAGGGAACCTAGGGTCGCCGTGCCTACCTCGGCAATCTTGGGGGAAACTACGATCGCCAAGTCTCATCTTTACTTATTTCGCGATCAAGGGAAAACCTAAGATCGCGTCATGTCTTTATCTTTCTTATACTTGTCATTTACATAATCTATGCATTTCATACTCTATTCTTATCTTAGTCTTGTACATAGTGATCTTGGGGACATCCTATGATCACATCTCGTTCACTAGGAACTACTCATCATGTCTCGTAATTACATATAAAATATACGTATTCATTTCATATTCGTATCATCTTTTCATATCACGTTAAGTTAGAAGTTAGGGTTGAACAAACAATCATTATCTTGGTTCATTTTACGGAGTGCATCCGGGTGGAGTAACCCCGAAGTACATCTCCCTTCTTACCGGTGAAAATTCCTATCATATCAGGCTAACACCGGACTCCTCTTATCTTTGTGTGGCTGATCTCGCGAGCGGTAACTTCACCGTCCCAGCTGCCATTTAAGGCGGTAACTTCACGGGGACCCCCTGTATACTAACTGACGAGCAGACAGGAGACACATTAACTTTATAGACTTGGATGTGTAGCTGCCCTCACGAGCGGTAACTTCACCGTTCCGGCTGCCATTAAAGGCGGTAACTTCACAGGAACCCCTCGTATACTAACTAGCGAGCATACGAGAGACACATCAAGCCCATCTTATAATTAATTCTCATTATTCTTTAAAATAATTGTCTTATAACTTACGTGTGGATAGCCCTTTCGGAGAAATCCCATCCGGCATAATCCGGAGTCTGATGAACACGTTATCATATTCTTTATCATTAAGTTCTTAACTTAAGTTCATATACATTTCTTATACGTTCATAAATCTTGTGCATAACTAATGCATTCTTAATTGATCATTCTTAAATGCCTAACCTATGAATAGGTTCCTTTCTTAGAGCAATAGATCGTTCTCGTTAATTCTCATTCTTGTGCGTAATTAACGCACCCTTAATTACTCACTCTTAATCACTTAACCTATAAAAGGTTCTAAGCTTGGATTCTGAATTAATCTTGACTTACACGTATTTAAGTGAATGTAGGGATTTCATTACTAAGATATGATCCCATTGCCAATCCCTCTTTATGTCCATATAACTTAGGAGTATAAGTATACATCTCCTAAGGCCATATCCCTCATCCTTCCCTATTTCCAAGCCAAAGCTCTCGAAAAAGAAGCTGGGGAAACTGAAAATCGTAGCACGATTTAAGGAAATCGGAGCACGATTTTATGCGAATATTTCTTGAAAATCAGGACATAAAATCGTAGCACGATGCCCATAAATCGGAGCACGATTTTGGCTTCAGCAGCATACAAAATTTCACTTCCTAGGCTAACCCAAACATCCCCAATCATCAAATGATCACTAATTAGGCCTCTAAAAACAAGTATCAATAAGGGTTTAACGGTGGTAATCATTTACCGCAATCTTGGCTACAAAATCTATCAAAACCGTTCATGAATTCTTAATAAAAAAAAATAAGGTTTTCAAACATCGTCTTCACTACTAAGTTTTGACAGAAACATAACATCAAAATCCTTAATTCTATAAAAGAAGGAAAATCCTATTCATCGGACTTATGGTTGCCGAGTCTACTTAAGGAAACCCACCTTTAATTCCCTCAAGCTAAGCTCCATCTTCAAGCTTTCAAAACCAAGTCCTTTCATAACTCGCCTTGAGCTCAACTCTGACCTTGAACTTCAAACACGTCCCCAGAATTCGTCTCTCGGCCAAAATACGTGAAACATATACCAAAACGACCGGGGGTTTGTTAGCTATCCATAGCAAAAAGAGTCATTTCAAATGGAGACACGAGGAGAGAGTACTAACCATTTGATTGGAGCCTCTGCAGGTACACGAGTTCATCAATTTCTGTTTTGGAATTCCAACTTCAAGCCAACAACACTTTAAATTTCTTGAGTCAAAATACTCCAATAAGTTCCCTTAATGATCCCTGAACATGTATTGAAGGCTAGGGGTCTTAATCATGAAATCACCATTTTAGGGGATGACAAGAAAAGGAGAAGAAAGTGTGATGATTCTCACTCTTTGTGCTAAGAAACTTGGAGAGGTTGAGTGAGTGTTCTTTGATGAAGAAAATCTGATTCTTGGAAGGATGGTGATGATGGATTTCTTGGCGTGGAAAGAAAGAAGAGAAGAGAAAGCTAGGGCAAGGAAAGAAATGAATTGAAGAAAATGAAGGGAATGAAGAAAACGGGAGAGAGAAGAGAATGACTCTCCAAAGTCATGTCTTGGCTTATAAAGGATAAGCTTAGAATAAAATATCCTACTTGGTTCCCATAAATATCTTCTAGGTCCCACTAGAAAATATACCTTACTCATAAAATTATTTCTTCCACTACTCCAATATCTTCATAATTATTAGTACTCACAAATAATTTATCTGGGATGTTACAATAGTAAAGGTAACAAATAAGATCTTAGGAAAAAAAAACTTAGAAAAAGAGAAAGGATAAACCTATACGTTACAATACTGCTGATATATATATTAACTGATTCTGCTACTATATGCTTACAAGCGTAAAATTTAAACGGAGAGCTACATCTTAAATATATACTACCTACTACATAATGATAAACTTATGTTATGCATGCGTGGGATATCTCTCTATTACAATATATATCGGTATATATGTGGTAAGAAATAAGAAGGATGTGTTCCTACCACGTTAAGTCTAAAGCGATTGAAGTCACCGCTAGTATGGTAATCTAGCTATTCAGCTCAGCAACTTCAAGGGGAATTGAAGTGTAAGTTTAACCAAAAGAAATTATGCATGAGGCAACAACAGTAATTGTTGCACGTGTAAGATGATGTTTTTGGATCTGAAGCATTGATCAGGGACGACAAATGTAGTGACATATGAGTTTATTTCACATTATACCCAGGTTATGAAAACATGTCTCATGTACCAGATTATGTTCAGTATTTTGTACTCGCCAGACAGTACTCATACTACTCAGACAGTAGTGTATCATATTTTCAGTTATGTGACATGTATCAATAACCGTTGTATGCGGTCATTAATGTTTAAGTGAAAAGGCACCACTCAAATCAGGTTTGATGATACCGAACGCGTTTTAGTTGAGAACATTCAAGAATCTTGAACTCAATGTTCAGAAATGAGAAATAAGTTTATAATACCGATAAAATGTAACCGTAATTATGTTATGGGATAATGTATGCTCAGGGAATAAACATGAGTTAAGAATAAGAATAAGGTCTCCAGTTGATGTGGTATTGTCTCAAATATTTTTTTAATTAAGTATGATGTCCCGTTAGTCGGACGAAGACGATGACGTACTGTGTACCCGCTAGTAGTGTACGCGTACTCGAATATGTATGTAAATTATGTGCTATGAATTGTACCATATGATGATATGTGAGACGGCGTATACCACTCATCACTTGGAAAAAGCTCCTATAAGCTTTGGATATATCGGTATATAAGATATTAACGCTACGGTAAGAATTCGAGAATAAGTTGTGCCAAAGATGATAGAAGATTATCAAACTCCTGGTAATGAAGAATGATTCCTAAGTCATTAAGATACGCGTTGACGTCGTAGACTAATTGAAGCGGAGCACGAGTAATCTGTAAAGTTCCGCCAGCTCTTGAGAATTTCATAGTGGAAGTAATGGTTATATTTGTGATAAGTAGAACACCAGATGTCCGGAAGAAAGGAGCAGGTACTAGAAGTAATGCCTCCTACTTGTATTTGGGTAGTGGAGGTAGTTGCAGTAATCGTTACTTCCGTTTGAGAGTACCCAATATCAGATATCTTTCAATGCAGGGATGATTCTATATGAAGAATGGTACGATTATAGATGTAAGATGCCGTCATACGAGGCGAAAGACAAAGATAAGAATTCATTGGAATTAGTTGTAGTGCAATAGACCTTTCGAAGAGTGGGAATAGTTGAGGAGTATGAGAACGACCTGAAGTCGCCAGGATAAAATTATGTGAATAATGGAAGAAAACTTATTAATTCAATGAGAGTATTCAATATTTGATAACCTTAAGTTGGATTTGCACAAAGTGTGTGAACAAGGGACATAGTCAAGTGAGTCGGGTATATTGGTTCAGACAACCACACATCCTACTAAGTAAGAATTATGAAATGCACATCAAGCCTTTCAGTTAAGGAAGAGATTGTCGAGTATTTTCGACTTATAGAATTGGAAACCATGGCCGTGAACCAGTTTTAACCAGCCAACTTTAATCGAGGTGTAAGGATAAACTACGTATCATACCCTAGAGTAACCATGGAATCCCGATAAGCAAGTTGAATGAAAGAATTGGCTAGTAGAGAAAGAAGTATGAAGGATCTATTCGTATATGGTCTCAAGAGAATTCTAAATTTCGAGGACGAAATTTCCTTAAGGGGGTAGAGTGTAACATCCCGCTTAAGACTCAGATATTTGTCAGTATTGAGACGATGTACCAAAGATATTTTAAGTGAAGGGCATTTTGGTAAATTGAGGCTTTAGGCTATATATAACATATAAACCCCATTTTCCCTTCATTTTTCCTTCCCTTTCTCTCTATAGAAATCTTTCCTCTCCCTTCTCTCTACTCCTTCACGCCATCCTTCCTCCTCCTTCCTCCAATATTCATCAATTTTCATCTCTATCTCTCAATCCTTATATAAGCTCAAAATTTTGGGAACTTTGAGACAAGAGAAACTAGAGGAATCAAGAAAGGAAGGAAGAGATCAAATCTAGGGTTTGAGGAAAAGCTTGGCAGAGGATCAAATCAATGTTATTAAGGTGAGTTCCTTTAGATTAGAACCCTCCTTGGGTAGTTTATGAGGTTTTTGTGGGGTGAGGAAAAAAACTTGGATTATTAGGTTTAATTCTTGTTTTGTTAGTTCCCCTTGTTAATACTTGTTATGTTATGACCTTTCTAGCCAAAAGCCCTAAATTTTGATATATATATATATATATATATAGACTTGCTAGTGCTGAGAATTGGTTATGGTTCGTGTTGGAATTTTCTGGAAAAGCTACAGGGCCTGGCACCACTGAGATTCTCGTGCCACGATCATATGCATCGTGCCACGATCAGATGTTTCTGGACACCATCGTGCCACGATAATGCATCTCATGCCACGAGAATGGCAGTGAGGCACCCTTTAAAGAAATGTGTTTTTATGGCCAGGAAAATGTCTTTGTACATACAGTAATGGAAGAAAGGGTCATGAATGTATCATTGTATTAACGCATGAGTGTTATACGGTGTTTAAAACACTATCAGAGATTAATATAAGTTGAACTCAGGTGTCATTATGACTGGTGGATAGATTTATCCATAGGTATCAGATAAGTTAAGGGTTTAGAATTTTCAAGATACCGTTAACCAGGCAGAATAGAGTGTACCTTAGACAGTGGTACAAGGCTTTCCCAGTTACAGGTACATTTACATGTACACCAGAATGTGCCTCAATTGTTCACGTCAGAGTGACATTGTGGATACACGTAGCAGATCAGATAATTAATCATAATTTATTAATTAAAAGGTTAAATTGTGTCTCCGTTGTTCTCTTCAGTTAGAGAGCACGGGGGTTCCGGATACAGCTGGAATGGGCAGCAACCATCCGCGAGGATAACCACACAGCAGGAGGAGTCCGATGATTAGCCTCAGATAGGAATTTTCATCGGTTAGCAGGGGAATATACTTCGGGGTTACTCCACTCGGAGGCATTCCATAAAATCAACTCAGATAATAATTGTTTGTTACACGCTACCATACTAATAGTTAATATCAGGAAAATACTTTAATATGTTCAGGCAGATATCAGTTACCAGAAAGTGATCCTAGTTTTCCCCTTGATCACTGAGTTAGCAGAATGTAGTCTAGTTTACACGACTACACAATATAGCAGTCACAGACACGTATAAACCCGAAACGGGTTGAGATTAGAAGGTGGCAATCATAGGTTTTCCTTGAGGTTGCCACACAGCCTAGGATAGGTGGAGCTCACTGAGACATTATGTCTCATCTCAATCCATTTGATTCAGTTTTAGGTAAGCAAGAGGTTCGTGATGATGTTTATCAAGGAGAAGCTGAGTGGAGTGCAATTGCTCGTCATGTACTAGCTTAGGAGGATATCAGTAAAATTGTATATATACATTTAGTGGTATTTGGTTAATTGTATAAAACGAGCAACATTTGTATTCATTCAGTAGAATCTTATTATTATTGAAAATTTTAATGTATCCATTATCAGATTTAATATGCATGCTAAATATTCTAGATAAATTTAGTATGGGTGTTACAGTAATGATGTTGATCTTGAATGATTTAGATGTTATATGTATTTGTTATTTTCATTACCAATTAATTTTAGCTTGTTGGAACCTTTGAAATCACATATCTTAATGTTTAAGTGATTGATCTACACTAGTCTTAATGTTTCAGTGACTGATCTACACTAGTTATTCACTATTCAGTAACATTTATATCAGCAAAGTTGGCCAAAATTGTATGCTAAAGATTGGTTGCTAATTAGCCACTAAACATGTAACATTTTTTCAAATGTTACCGATAATACCCTCAAGTGTTACTAAAACCATTTAGTAGCATAGGTTTTACCCAACATTTTTCAAAAGTCATTAAATGTTAAGTAACATTTTTTTGTTTAGTAACATTTGAAAAATGTTGCTAAATCTCATATATGATTTACTGTGTTAGTTTTAGCAACCCCTAATTAGTTTTTCCAATTACTGTTAGTGTTGCTATAATAATAATAATAAGTTTTGTATAAGAAAAGAGGACAATAATAATAATAATAATAATTAGTGTTAGCGACCTTTGTAGCACCAATATTTCTGATGAAAGGTGTGTTAGTGTTCGACACCAATAAAACACTGATACATGTGATTACATTTAATTAATTTATTTTCTTAAATTTTTATTGTTGTTTACATGTTCGTATCAATGTTGTGTTTGTGTCTATGTAAGTTTTTATTGTTGTCAACATGTTCTTATCAATGTCGTGTTTGTGTCTATATTAATAATTTGTTACTAAGATACCGTCGTATATGCAATTTACTACCAGCAGTTCACCTTAAATGGAAACATTCGTATAATTTGGCATTAAACAAATAAATAATTGGTCAAAAAATAAATAAAATGTTAACATGTGCTCTAGGGCATTTGTTAATGTCCTAGAAATAGAAATCTTGCATAGGAAATACGGTAAAAGAGAAAACTCCACTCAAATCAAGCATTATCAATAACATCATGAAATAGTGAATGATATTACAAAAATAATGTTAAGGTGTAAAGTTCAGTTGGATAATAAATACAACTCCAACTACTATGACAATTTAGTGCAAGAAAGACAGCAGAAGAATGCCCATTTCTCCAATGAAAAAGGACAAAATAATGCTTCCATGAAAACCAGGTGCTGATTTGTTTTTCAAATCAAGCCATCTGGTCCTATAGTATACATGATTTAAAACAAAAAAGTTTAAACAAGAACGTAGTTCAAGCATATGGAAGTATAGTCTTAGCAAAAAAAAACTAAAGCAATGTCATTTAGGAACTAATCATTCATCAATTTGATCCTTCTTCCGAGGTTTGCGGTATGTTTCATCAATGGCTTTTGCCACAAGATAGTGCCAGCCACCTTGACGATGTTAGGTCCTTTATAATTCTGAGCAACATAAACTCCAATGATTGTTCCTGCTATAGAAGAGAAGCAACTATTGATTATACCAATTGTTGCTCCAGCAACGTTAGGATCAGAATTAAGCATGTCAGCATCTCCTAAAAACTATTAGGGTTAATAGGCTTTAAAACAAGAACGTAGTTCAAGTATATGGAAGTATAGTCTTAGCAAAAAAAACTAAATCAATGCCATTTAGGAACTAATCATTCATCAATTTGATCCTTCTTCCGAGGTTTGCGGTATGTTTCATCAATGGCTTTTGCCACAAGACAATGCCAGCCACCTTGACGATGTTAGGTCCTTTATAATTCTGAGCAACATAAACTCCAATGATTGTTCCTGCTATAGAAGAGAAGCAACTATTGATTATACCAATTGTTGCTCCAGCAACGTTAGGATCAGAATTAAGCATGTCAGCATCTCGTAAAAACTATTAGGGTTAATAGGCTTTAAAATAAGAACATAGTTCAAGTATATGGAAGTATAGTCTTAGCAAAAAAACTAAATCAATGTCATTTAGGAACTAATCATTCATCAATTTGATCCTTCTTCCGAGGTTTGCGGTATGTTTCATCAATGGCTTTTGCCACAAGACAGTGCCAGCCACCTTGACGATGTTAGGTCCTTTATAATTCTGAGCAACATAAACTCCAATGATTGTTCCTGCTATAGAAGAGAAGCAACTATTGATTATACCAACTGTTAGCCCCCTTCCTCTATTTGGGCGAATTTTGGTTTAACCCCCATAAAAAAACTTGGAGATTCCCACTTGAAATATCAAGATTATTTGGTTTACACCCCCCAAGCCATCTGACTGGATTAATGAGATGATGTGGCATGCTTATGTGTAGTTTTTTTTAGTTTTGATTTTTTTTATCTTCATGTGGCATACATGTCATTATTTGATTACTTCTTCATCTTCTTTCTCACTCTCTTTTTCAATCTCCTTCTTCTATCATCATTTTTCCATATTTTTTTTTCTTACTCTTTTACTCCATCTCCCTTCAATCTCTTTGCTTCCTTGAGACACAAACCCCAAATCAATAACAACAACACAACATCTTCTTCCCAAACCAACAACAACACAACATCAACAACAACAACAACAACAACACGCAACAACACAACAACAAACCTAGACAAAAGAACAACAAAATAAACCCTCTCTCTCTCCGAATAGAAAAGAGGGACAAAGTTTAAAATAATATGGAGAGAATGGAGACAAAACAACAACAACAACAACAACAACAAACCCTCTCTCTCTTCGAATCTTTGCAATTTTTTCCCTGGGTTTTAAAGTTTTGTTGTGTTTTGACTTGTGTTCAACAACTCATCTATAACAACACAAACCTAAAAATTCATTAAAAAAATCCAAACACAACAACACAACCGATCCAAAAAAAATCATTTTTTTTTACCATATTGAATAAAGTTTTGAGTTTTTATGTTGATGATTTTGTGAAATTGGTTTTGAATTTATGGGTTTGGGGAAAACATAGATCTTGAAATATTTTGAATAAAAGAGAAGAGAGAAAAAGGAGGAAGAGAAGGGAACATAAGAGTGGGGACGAGAGAAGAGAGAATGGGAAAAAATAAGATAAGAGAGAAGGGAGAAAAGAGAAGAGAATAGAAGGATGGTTCTGGAGAAGAGCGAGGAAAAGAAGAGGAAAATAATTTATTTTAATGTTTTTATTTATTAAATTAAGTTTTTAATAAAAGAAATTCAAATGGAATAAAAAAATTTGGAAAAAAAGCCAAGTCAACGTGCCACCCGTTAATAAATGCATAGTCAGCATGCCACATAAGCTAATTTACACAGTCAGATGGACTTAGGGTTCAAAACCAAAGAATCTTTAAATTACAAGGGGAAATCTCAGAGAAAAAAAATTACAGGGGGATAAACCAAAATTCGCCCAAATAGTAGGGGGTGAAAGCCTATTAACCCAAACTATTATTTCCAAAAGTGGTTTTAGAGTAAATTAATTTTACTTGAAAATCCAACACCTAACTAGTTTCAGGTACAACAAACAAGGCATATCGCCAGATGCTCTGTTTAGGGTTTTAGCAGATAGCTTTATAGATATAAGTCCAAGTTCAGGGCTTTTTTAAAATGGAAATAGGCTTGACGACTTTGTGAATTATAGCCTAGACCACCTTTCTTTCTTCTTCTGTGAAATAATAGACCAGGATTTAAAACAAAAAAGTTTGATTAGAAATAGAATATACTCCTTTTAAAATGAAATATAAGTAAAAATTAATTTTGAAAAGTTAAATTTATTTGATCCAAATTTTATACCTAATACACTTTATTTTTCAACAAGCTTTTGTTCTCATGGAACGTGTTAGCATGATGGATAATTTTTTTTTTTGCTTTGTAGACGAAGTGACAAGCAGCAAACTCACAATTGACGGCGAGATTTAGGATTTGAACTCAGTTAAGGTGTCCGGTCTAACAATATCAGCATTCTCAGTTGAGTTGGCCTTACGAGACACCGTAGTGGGTAGTTCAGAAAATACAACTTTTTTATTTTGAGAAAACGAAAGAACACTAATTATTTTCTTTAAAGGATGTAAAGTTCAATTTTTTTCCCCTTATATATGAGATCAGAGGGGTATAATTCATTTTAGAGAGATCATATAAGTACAATAAAAGAAAAAGTCGGCCTTACGAGACACCGTAGTGGGTAATTCGGAAAATACAACTTTTTTATTATTTTGAGAAAATGAAATAACACTAATTTTTTTTTAAAGGATGTAAAGTTAAAGTTTTTTCCGCTTATACATGAGATCAAAGGGGTATAATTCAGTTTAGAGAGATCATATAAGTAAAATAAAAGAAAAACAAAAGTTTTTTTAAAATGACAAAAAGGAAAAAAAAAACATGTATCTTTCATTCAATCTGCTAACTTTTAAAAGAGGAAAATACTATCACTCCCAAAAAGGTGTACAATTACATGTATAATCCTCCTCTCCAAAATATTCATTTACATTCAGCCTCAATTCCTAACCCTCAAATTAACAAACGCATAATCACTTTTCCTATCACACCCACTCTAACCCTCTTTTTCTTCTTATCTAGCTTTGCCAATGGATTACTACAACATACTGAAAGTGAATTGATACGCATCCAAAGAGGCATCCAAAGAGGATTTAAAAAAGCTTACAAAAGACTTGATTTAGTATTTCACTTTGACCAAAACCCTCAAAACAAAGTCGAAGCTGAAAGCAAATTCAAGTTGATTTGGAAATCTTATGACAACACACTCCTCTAACACCTACCGTCCGCTTCATTGGGTCGCTGAGAATGTCATAAGCTTTCGAAATCATCTTGAATTTGCGTTCAGCTTCGACTTTTCTTTGAAGGTTTTTGTCTAAGTGAAATACTAAAAATTAAAAATCTTTTGTAGGCTTTTCTTAAATAGTCTTCAGATGCATAACAATTCACTTTTAGTATGTCATAGTGTTGGAAATTCCGCCTTAATCGTGGTCCGCCCCTAGTCGCCTAAATTGCGACCTTTGGTTAGCCTTCATTGCTGCCTCCAACACCTTCATTGTGTTGGCTTCGAGGGGGTGGATTTAGTCCCACATCAGATAGATAGTACTCTTGAGAAGAGTTTATAAAGAGGAGACACTCCTCACCTTACAAACCGGTTTTATAAAGATGAGTTATACCCCAAATTTCAACACATATCCATCGGCAATGGAGAGGTAAGAAGACGGAAAAAAATAAAAAGGGTTGGAATGGGTGTAAGAGAAAAAGTGATTATGAGTTTGTTGGTTAGGATTTTGGGGCTTAATGTGAATGAATGAATATTTTGAGAAGATGTGTGTACACACGATGATATGAATGTCATACATGTAATTGTCAACTTTTGGGAGTGATATCACTATATTTTCCTCTTTTGAAAAGTAGCGGAATGAATGAGAAGATACCAGGAGTCTGTTTGGCAAGGCACAAAAACAAGCTTATGTCTTATAGCTTGTAGCTTATAAGCTTGTCTGGCAAAAAAAAGACCTGTTTGGTAACAGTCTTTTCGTCAGGAGCTTATAACTTATTTCTGGAGCTTATAACTTATTTTTCAGACGCTATTTCAAGTAGCATTTGAGCTTATAGCTTATTGTTTTTTCTTCCTCTTTTACCCTTACTATTTTATTTAAATACCAGTTTTACCCCTTATGTTTTATTATAATTTAAAATAGAAAATAAATGTATTAAATACAGGGAATACCAACGATCATGCAAAGAGAGATAAAAATGGTTTCTACTGCTTCTTCATTCTCTCTGTATCATCATTCTCCTTCTCCACCATTCCTCCATTGTTTCTTCTCCTTTCTTCATCCAGGTTTGCGATTTTTCCTCTATTTTCTTCAGTCTCTGTATTGTTGTTTAAAAGAGTTGTTTGATTTATAAATAGATTGAAAAACCCTAAACCCCAATTTATTTTTTTATTATTACTGATGAATAGATTAGAATATTTGTTCTTTGATGTCCAATATTATACATATTTTGTGTCTGGATTCTATATATATTTGTGCTTTAATGTCTAATATATGTGCAAAGAATGAATTGAATATGCAAGTATTTTTGAGCTCGGTAGGTTATATATATAGGTAGTTAAGGAATATTAGGCGATAAATTTATTTTTATTATTATTTTGGATTAATATAATTGTAGTTAAGATTATCTTAATTCGTACTTAAATGACAATGATATTGTTGTTGTTGTTGTTGTTGTTGTTGTTGTTGTTGTTGTTGTTATTATTATTATTATTATATTATTATTATTATTATTATTATTATTATTAATGTATGTTGTTCTTGTCTTCATAAAAAATTGAATGATATAAAAATATTTTTTTATGTCATTTTACATCTATCAGCTAGTTGAACCGCCAATTTTACCAAACACTTCAATTAGCTTATCAGCCATAAGTCATCAGCTATAAGCTATCAGCTATCAGCCATCAGTCATCAGTCATAAGCTATAAGCTAGCTTATCAGCTACCCGCTATTTTTGCCAAACAGACCCAAGGTTTTTTTGTCTGGTTTTTCCTTTGTCTTTTTTAAAAAAAACTTGTCCATTTATATTTTATTTATTTGTATAACTATATAATCACCCTAAAAAGAATAATACTCGCAAAAAATTAACTGTACACCCTAATAATTAGTGTTATTTAATTTTCTTAAAATAATAAATTAAATAGTTGTGTTTTCTAAATTACCTATCTCAACCTAACTCAACAGACAATGCCGATATTGTTAGGTTAGACACCTTCACTCAAGTTCGGATCTAGAACCTCGGAGTTTTGTGTTTGGTTGCCACTTCATCTTTAAAGCCAAAACAATACTCATCTCATCGTGGTAACTTGTTGCATGAGAATAAGAGCTTTGTTGAAATATAAAGTGTATAGGTATAAAGATTTGAACCAATTACATTTAAATTTTTAAAATTATTTTTGCTTATATTTCAATTTCAAAGACATATTTGGTCCTCCCTAAAAAAAAAAAGACATATTTGGTCCTATAGTATCCACGATTTAAAAAAAAAAAAAAAAAAAGTTTAAACAAGAACCTGATTTGTTGTATGTTTCCTCGATGTCTTTTTACATGAACAAACAGTGTCAACCAACTTGGCGATATTAGGTCCTTACAATTCTGAGAAACATAAACTCCTGATTGTATCCATTGTTGCTCCAGCACTATGAATTTCTGCTACCACAAGAATCACTTTCGGGATCAAAATTAAGCAAATGTGCACCTAATTATACCTATTGTTTTTAGAAACTTTCAATAAAATTTGAGTTTGACATATTAATTTGGATGCAGAGAAATGGAGGCACATATAAAACAACAATAATAATAAACATCTAACTAGGTTTTGAGACACATACGAGTAGATAAAAAATTCAAAGCCTGTCAAATTACAAATAGAAGTTTTTTTTTTTTGAAATAAAATTACAAATAGAAGTTGTAGATAAACAAATAATCAAGACAAGATACAAATTGTTACACAAATAAGATAATACGATAAAGAGAAAACTCCAATCAAATATTATCAACTAGACTTTCGACCCACGCGTTCGCGCGGGCTATTGTAAATCTGTAAACTCAACCAAGTATTTTAATCAAGTCAAGCAACGTGTATTAAAAATATCATTATAGAATATTACGTTGCATCAAAAAAGTGTGATGAAAATTTAGATAAGCACGTAGGATGGTCCATAAATAAACTAAAGTATATTCTGAAAGATCTCTTTATAAACTACATGTCCATTTTGCTCAAAAAATCGTACATCAAACCAAAAAGAACAGCTTAATACGGACACATTTGTATGAAGTAATACTTATCTCATGAAATTAACATCTACACAATAAAACTCAAAGGTTCTAATGTGGTTTCTATTGCTTGCATACCTTGGGCGCATGGAGGCTCCCTTTTATACTATCATATCGCAAATGGAGTAAGTACGGAATACCCTTGAGCCACTCAATGCTCATTCAATGCCTTCATTTTTATTGGATGGGTGCATTGAGCATCGCATCTATGTCTATCCTAATTTAGGTTCTACAATAACTTAAAGTGATATGATTTATGGTTGGAGGCATTGAGCACCGTTCCAATTATTATTATGACAATGGATGACATTAAATACAATATGGTGCATTGAGCATAGGACCTACCATAGGACCTAACTTACATGTGGCCTTCAATGCCATTATGCTCAATAGGGTTAGTTAATTAATACCTACAATAGGACCTAACGTCTAGACCTATTTGTGTAGCTGAAAAAACGGCTGTGCAGAGGACCATTTATTGCGCCTATGGCTATGAGTTACACGCCCAAGGCAAAATGGCGGTCGGGTTCAATAAGCAAGGCAAGACAACATTTAATTAAGGCAATTGAGGCATTAAGGTTCCACATAGGCGGGAAATGAAAGCCAAGGCATTAAAGAAGGAAAATGGCGGGTTAGGGCTTGTAATTAGGGTTAGGGTTTTGAAGCCATCCAACCACCTTTCTTTTATAGTAAGCTAGACGTTCGACCCGTGCGTTCGCACGGGTCTGATGTAAATCATTGATCGACATGCAATTATTTTAATCAAGTGATACAATTGTTGAAAAATATCAAAGTGTAATATTAGATAGCAAATAAGTGAATGCATATGAATGGGGATTAAGATGTGTCGTATAATGACAATTTTCTCAAAAGCGGTACATCACACCAAAACCATTAGGATAGACAAATGTGTGAGGGTTAAGATGTTCCGTATATGATTACATGGTCTGGAGTAGTCCACAAATTAATCACCATACCCTGAATCTAAAAATCAATCTTTCCACCAACAATCTCTGCAAATTTCGCGATCTTTGGTGCTTTTCTTGCGCATAAAAAATTAAATGTCCAGGCAGTTTGATTAGTATTCTTCGATACTGGAAGCCAATGAAAACATGCAAAGGTAAGTTAGTCGTGAGCAAATACCTTTGGCAACCATGGTTGCGTTTCAAAAGAGGATGAGAAATGAAGATCTTTATTCTACTTCCCTATCGTATCTTAATCAGAATATCAGTTGGCAGTGACTGTTGAAACCGAACTGGATACCAAATTTAAAGGAATGGCAACATGACCGCCCATATCACTTCATGTGAAGGACAATGAAAAACACGAAAGCACAAAGCATTTAATGATGTTTCCCAGCTCCAGGTCCCAAATGCGTGCTTAACATTTTGTCACCTGCATTCATGGCTTGTGAAAACCCTAGCCCTGGTTGGACAACATATGTCTCGAGCAAACAAAAATTTGGTGGTGGTTGGCTGCCCATTAAAGTGTATTGGTTAGGGAAATATCATACCTAAGTAACCTAAAATCTTGAGCACACAAAATTGGCACATGGGATTGAAATTTTCGACATCCTACACCAATCCATGAGGTCTCCTATATTAATTTTGCATGGAAGCAAGAGATATAGCCAACAAAGTAGACCTTGAGCAAGAGATTTCGCATGGTTTGACTTTTTTGTTCCCCTAGACCAATCCATGAGTTCTCCTATATTTATTTCTCATGGAAGCAAGATATATAGCCCACAACATAGACATTGAGCTACCAAAAGTTGGTAGAAGATGACTGTCCATTAAAGGCTAGGGTTAGGGAAATATGCTAGCCAATTAACCTATACCCCTATCCCCTACCGTGTTTTAATGAGCTTAAAAATGGGTAGTGGTTGGCAAAATGCATTAAAGTCTATAGGTTTCCATGGGAAATATCCTAGGTAACTATCATTTACAACTTTATCATACTTAATTGGCACCTGGGTTGACATTTTCGAGCCCCTACACAAATTAATTAGGGTCTTCTATATTAATTTAATATGGAAGCAAGAGATATAGCCCACAACATAAACAGTGAGCAACCCAAAAGAAATTAATTTTGGCTGCCTTGAGAGAAAAAAAACCGCACCACCTGAATCAATGCATAGGTAAGACCATAAGCAATTAATTATGTCTGCCTTGCCTTCTTGTAAAACGCGTGCACCCCCTACATTTAATAAGATACGGTGCAGGTGCATCAAGCAAGGCAATGAAGCATTTATTCCAAGCAGTTGGGGGTTAAGGGTTGACATTGGAGGGAACAGATGTGGGAGGGAAAGGAAAGGAAATTAGGGTTAGGGATTGTGGGAAATCAGACCACCTTCCTTTTATATTAAGTATGATAACAACATCAGATAAAGAATTAAGCACATCAGCATCTTTTCCAGTCACAGAATCGTGGTGCAGAAAAATTTCGATGGAAAATCAGTTCGGATAAAATATAAATAAAGAGGAAAACAACCTGGAGTGAATGAATTTTCTCATTGGCCAACAACCAACTGCACCTGCGGCAGATCTACTTTGGTTTATGAGTTGCTGGCTTTGTTTATAGATGCTATCCCGACTAGTTTTTTTAAATATATAAGGCCAATGATTTTTTAGATGTTCATTTATCTAAAAGTTTTTCATATCAACACCCCAATATCTTTTTTTTTTGCAAAACACCCCAAAAAAATTATTTACACTCAAATCTATTCGAAATCTAATCATAATACTAAAATTGCTCTTGTTTATATGAATCTTTTGAAAAATAGGTTTTCATTTCTCAGTATAATTTTTTATCTCTCTCACAAATATTTATTGATATATGACCAAACTGGATGAAAGATTAAATTTGAAACATAAAGAGCTTGTTTGAGTCACTTTTGGTTTTTAGTTTTTAAATTTTGTCTTAAAAGTTGTTTTTATGAATAGAAGAAAAAAGTTGTTTGGTAACTTAACTTTTTAAAAACTGTTTTGAAGATGATGGGGGATCCTTCAAAAAAGACACTTTGATGCTCAAGTCAGGTTGGGTGCTTGCAGATAGTAAAATGAGTGAGTATTAGTATAGATTGATAAATGATGGTTAATCGTATATGGGGATGAGGCCCCGTAATTATAATGTTTTGTATTCGGCGTATTGCTCCTTGTTGTTTTCTATCTTGATCTCTCCTTAGTTTTGGCACATTTTGTTACAAGTCAAATTCGAGTGATCGGAGTAACTGAACCGAGATGGGCCGGGGGCACCCATATGATTCAAGTGAGTCACTATAAGTAGGAACTAGTCAAGTAAGTTTGATGACATGTTTTGACATAGTAACTTTGAGGTAGGCGATGGCGCCTATTTGGTTCTAATCTAGTCCCCATATGTAGGAATTGCTTGGTAGTTAAGTGTTTATTCCTTCAAGGCAGTGGAACGCGTAAGCACTCTGGTGATATTAGAGGTGGAAGGAGGTGGTTCCATTATGATGTGAGAGATTGTCATTTTATCTTGTACACTGCTTTGAGGTGATGCAGGAAGTCGAATCTTGTACTGCACCACGTGGCCTGGCGAGGCGGTTACCTCGATGGATTTTGACTTGACCCATTTATCGGGCCTTCTTGCCTTATTCTTGGTGGGACTTAGTGTTGTTCGACCCAAACGATGATTGGGTGGGGACTTTTAGTCATGTACAAATTACAACCACTATTGTGTTATTTTGTGCACTTTCTAAATGAGATGGATTGAGGAAAGCAAAAAGTATATTTATTTTTTTTTGCAATTACATCGAGGTCAGTAGGCCAAATTACAGTGGAATACGCCAACTAAAATGACAACCACCTATGTCATGTCTTAGAAGGTTAAGACAACCTCTTGGAGGATAACTATATATATATATACACACACATATGTGTGTAGCAACTTCATATTGTAATCAACTTTATTGAATCTTTCCTACAAACAAAAAAATAATAACATTAAGACTTAATAATTTAAAATACTACACTTCAAATATAGTCACTAGTGGCGATATATATAGTGGCCGCGTGTGGCGTAGCAGTGGCAAACCCCTACAGTGATTGTCGTAGCAGTGTGGAATCAAATAGCGGCTGCTTCAGCTACTATAGTGGTGGAGTAGAGCGTAGTAGATAGCAGCCACTTCAGCTGCTATTTGATTTTAGTAGGAAATTTTCAAATTAACCAAATTTTTAAAACATTTTTTATGGCATTTTGGGGATTTCGTAAACCGTAACATTTTTCAACTCTTTCTCTCTTTTCACCTATACAGTGAAACACACTCTTCTATCTTCCAACTGGAAAAAACGGCCTATGGATCTCTTCTCTCTTTCTCTGTTATTTTTTTCTTCCTCTATTTTCTTTTGTTTTATGGTTTCTCTTATTTTATGATGTTTTTTATTTGTTCCTCTGTCTTTTGTTTTTTGGTGTTTTGATTTATGAATGCTTCATGATATTTGAGTGTTATATTTAATTTTATATTAAATATAAGTTTGTTTATACTTTATAGTATTATTCATGTGATTTGTCCTAAAAACAATCAAATACCAATGAACGCTACTTGTCACACCACTATATGTTATCCCGTTATCCCATTTTTGGGGTCGACAACTACACACCGGTATCAAGGATTGACTCCTATGATACACTTATATCATAAAGTCAAATATACAATTTGTTATAAATTTATAACATACCTAAATTGCATTCCACTCTATTTGAATAGAAACATGTGGATTACCTTCTTCTACAACATCATCATCTTCAAAACTTAACCTCTTCTAGTGACTGTTGATCTCATCAAGTCGAATATAGTTCCCTAAATTCAATTTCTTATAAATTACACAAGCACAAGGCAACCCATGAGTCCATCATATTTCACAACCACAATTTTTGCTATATGAACCACATTCCTTTACCGGAGATGCTTGTTTATAAATGTAGTTCAAAGCAGGTCTAGAAATGCTATACTCTAAACTCTTGTACAATTTATTGCCTTGAAATTTATGTTCCAAAATAGCAGAACTTCTTCCAAAAGTAGCTTCTAACTCAGTAAACTGCATTGTTAACATGTCATGTATTGTTTCCCAACCTTTTCCCATACCACCCTTACTATCCTGCAAATATTCTTTCAATGTACCATGAGAAGATTCAACCCTGTTAGCTGTTGTGTTACAAAAATGCATAACATGATCACTTCACCCATTCACTACTTTTTCCTTCAAAGGTTCCAATATAGTACTTTCAACATAATTCAGAAATTTTGGAAAATTTTCTAAAACCTTTCTGAAGTGTAACAGTACATCTGGATATAGCTCCTCAGATGGAGATTTGACTATAGCTTTCTAAGCATTCATGATGGTATCAACCAAATCCGAGGAATTCACTTGTCTCCCTTTGGAATCTTTGACATTGCAATCTAAAATGCATCTAGCTCTCACATTATTTAAAATATGAAATTCACACACTAAAGCAGTAGATCTTGGAAAAAATTTGGCAACAACATTCATCAGTACGGTATCCCTGTCAGTAACAATTACCTTCAACATATTTTTTTACACTTCAACAGATTAGCACAATCTTGTAGAGCTCAAGTGAAATTTTCTTCTTTTTCATGGTCAAAAAAGCAAACACGACATTATATGTCCTTTCAGTTGAGGTCAAACCAACAATATTCTCAAACAATGACATTTTGTATTGATTGATTTTATAAGTCGAATCCATCACCAATACAATAGAAAAGGTGTTAAATAATTTCACATATTTAGGATGTGCAAAAAATATATCTTGTATAGAATTTTTGACCAAATAACCATTTTATAATTGAAAACATGGTTGTTTTCCTCAAATTTTTTGACCAGGTTTTGCATATTTGTTCTCATATCTCTGATACTCCTATTGTATCTATGACATGCATTGTAAATTTACTTGGCAACCGTAATATTGTCTTCCCGTCTACCTTTCAAATTCAACAAAATATTTTTTGGTTTTATTAATTTCCTTGTCATATCACCAACAATCGTTATCTCTTCTACAGTTAAACGACCAACGTACATATGATCTTCTAACTTTAACTTCATCTTATGATTATGTAATCCTAAAACAAGATCCAGACTCCAGAGTTTTTCTGCACTAAAATAACCACACAGCCTAAAAGGACATTCTCATTTTGACTTCTTTTTTGTTCCTTTTTACTCACCATTTCTTTCACAACTTAAAACAAGCTTCAGTTTTCTGTGTCTGTAACCACTATCAAATTTATCTATTATAAGTGTGAACCTGACCTTTATTTCTTGACAACGAGCCCAATTAATCATCTCTTCTCGATCTTCATATTTCTTTTTTCTCTTTAGTAGCAAAATATTCTGCAACATCAACGGAAGAGTCCTCTAAATCTGGCTTTGAAACAACAAGTTCAACCATATCTATGTATGCACAACGAAATAAAATGTGTAAAAAAGTTCATTAAAATAATAAAAAAATGTGTAAACAAATGCATGAAAATTATAAATGTGTAAAAAATGCATTATGGTGCTAGGTGGTCATAGAATTCGTTGAATTCGATGGCAGCCACAGGGTGTGCTATGGTATCTATCTAGGTGTGATTGAGGGTATATGTGTAAACAAATGCATTTAAATAATAAAATATGTAAAATAAAAGCATTAAAATACTAACAATTTGTGTAAATAAAAATTAGGAAAAATAAATCAAAACATAACCTCCAGTAGATAACTACCGGACGGTTCATTATGTAACAATCAGATAATCTCTAAGACAGAAAAACAAAAAAATTATGCAGAAATTGAATGCGAAAGGAAGAAGTAAGATTTACTCGAAGAAGTAAACTTATGCAGAAATCGTTAATTGTTGGAATGTTTGTGATGGAAAAATCCAAACTTGGCCAAAATTCATAAGGTTTAGAAGAAACTTCAAATTGAGTACAAAAGAGAAAATAAAAGTATCACAAATGTGTTCAGTCGTATAGAATGATAATTTTGGGAGATACGTACCTAAGGAAGGTGTCCGATAGTTATCTCCAGAACCTCCGGTAGATACTTTTCATATGTATAAACTAGGGGCAAATCCGGTATTTCAGGAGGCATTAGAGATTTTGGGGGCCTTAAAAGAAATATTGGGTTTAAATTTGACTCAATAAATAGCAATTTGATGTTCCCACATCAAAGTTTGCTAACAAACACTAGAAAATTACACATTTAATCTCATCGGCAGTTAACTGCCGCCGGCTAGACCTCATCGGCAGTTAACTACCGTCGGTTTTGAATTCAGCGGCAGTTAACTCCCGTCGCGATCTTGATATTGTTGATTACAGCAACCTACTCCTACTCACTTTTTCATCATCACCTTTTTTTCCTTCTTCAATCAAAACCCTCAAATCAATTTTTTTTCCACAATCCTTGTCCAAAATCATTGAAGCAACAATCCTAGAAGGTTTCAACACACTTTTGATCGACGTCAAAAAATAGCTAATGCATCTTTTAATCGGTTTAGATTTATTGATTTTTCTGTCATTTTTCGCCAAAACCTGACATGCAGTGTAGCGACAGTTAGCTGCCGATGTATGGCTTCATCTGTAGTTAACTGCCGATGGAGTAGCGACAGCTAAGTGCCGATGGGATTGTTGAAAAATTCCACTTGCTGCCTATTTTTTTGTTTATTTTTTTAGGTTTAATTAATTTTGAAATTCATGTTATTGCAATTGTAAGTTGTTTATTCATAGTTATGTGTTGAGACAAAACCTATTTTTTGTCGATAATCCCGGAGATGTCACACCGCCTAAGGTTGAAGCCAAACCAAATATTGATGGAGATTCAGTCCATGTTGAAGCTTCATTATATGTTGAATTCGGTGTCGTCTCACTTGATGCCAACGAAGTTGACACATCTCAATTTTTTTCAAGCGAAGTTAAATGGAAAGATAGAGATGACTTGCTTAATTGGGTATGTCTTCAAGCAAATAGGGCGGGATTTACAATTGTTATACGTAGATCCAGTTTGATCAATCCAATGTTGCAACTGTTGTGTGAAAGGAGTGGCGAACACAAAGTGCCGAAAAAAAGATTGAAGCATGGGGCAACCGGATCAAAATGTGGGTGTATGTTCATGCTTCGTGGATATCTTAGTAGCGACATAAATGATTGGAGATTGTTTATTCTTAATGGAGTTCACAACCATGAGATGAAGCCAAGTTTGGAAGGACACATGCTTGCGGGTAGATTAAGGGAGGACGACAAGAAGATTGTACGTGACTTGACCAAGAGTTTGGTGCAACTAAAAGATATTTTGATAAATTTGAAGGGAAAAAGACAAGAGATCATGGAAAATATCAAACAAGTATACAATGAACGTTAAAAAATATTCAAGTCAAACAGAGGTAATAAGACGAAGATGCAGTATCGAATCTCAAAGTTGGAGGAGTACAACTATGTTTATTTCACGAGAACACAAAGTGAGAGTACTACTATTCAAGACATATTTTGGGCTCATCCAACATCTGTTAAGTTGTTTAACAATTTTCCATCAGTTTTGGTTATGGACTCCATCTATAAAACCAACATGTACAAGATGCCACTATTTGAGATAGTTGGGGTCACCTCGACCGATATGACACATTATGTTGGTTTTGGATTTTTGACAGTTGAGAAAGAGGACAATTTTATTTGGGTTTTACAGACGTTGCTTAAACTTCTTAACTCAAAGAGTGATATGCTTAAGGTGGTTGTGACTGACAGAGATACATATTTGATGAATGTGGTAGCAACCGTTCTCCCTGAAACTAGTGCAATACTTTGTTATTTTCATGTTGGTAAAAATGTTAGAGCAAAGTGCATCACTGATTGTAGAGTGAAACCGAAGGATGGGAAAAAGGTGAAGTCAAGTGACATAGTTAACAAGGTAATGAGAGCAAGGGATGTTGTTGTTGAATCACCTACTCAAGAGTTATATGCAAGTGGGTTAATGGAAGTCCGAAATGTTTGTAAAGATTTTCCAAAGTTTCTTAGTTATGTCGAGAGCACAATATTGGATGTTGTTAAGGAGAAAATAGATAGGGCATGGACAGACTGTGTCTTGCATCTTGGCTGCAGAACCACCAACAGAGTTGAAGGGGCTCATGGTAGACTGAATAAATATTTGAGCAATAGTGTGGGTGATTTGGGTATTTGTTGGGATAAAATACATGATATGTTGGTGATCCAGTTAACTGAGATACAAACATCATTTGGGAGGAGTTGTACTATATTGGAACATAGATACCAATACGTCATTTTGTACTCTGGGTTGGCTCGTTATGTGTCTAGAACTGCTTTGAGCTTTATTTTTGAGGAAGGAAAACGTTCCAAGGAAACCTTGTGCATGGACAAAAAAAGTTGATGTTGTGTGATAAGGACATCGTATAGGCTACCTTGTGCATGCATCATTACGATGAAAATCCGTCACAACAAGCCTATTCCAT
Organism: Medicago ruthenica; assembly: GCA_018208015.1. Lineage (NCBI taxonomy): Eukaryota > Viridiplantae > Streptophyta > Magnoliopsida > Fabales > Fabaceae > Medicago > Medicago ruthenica. The sequence continues at coordinate 105,282,240 of CM031372.1, read as the reverse complement.
CGGATGAGATACACCGACGTCATTGGCAAAGGTTATGTATGGGTGAAGAAAGTAATGAATATGGTTTTTCTGTCGTGGAGGAGTGGAATGGTATTTAGGAACGTCTGAAGAAAGTCCCTTATCAAATGAAACTAGAAATCAAAGAGGTTTTGCGTCAGTTGGCATTTCCAGAAGCCACAATGTTGTCTCATCCTCCAAGAAAAGTACCAACCAAGGGAGCCAAGAAAAAAGTGGAAAAAGTGAGGTGTAAAGCAACATTGACAAGTCAAATCCCTTCTTCGTGGGAGCGTGTTGATTCCCAATTTTCGTATAGTCAATCGTCACCAACTATGTCATCATTTCCTAAAAGAAAGGGTGCTCGTATTGGCAAAGCATCACGTTCCCAACTTCCAACACCTACTCGGTTTCCTAAGTCAATTCCGGTTCCAAAGCCTATTCCGATTCCAACGCCTAATAATGTTTTGAGCCCTATTGATTATATACCAAAATTTATTGTTCCATTTATTGAAAAAATTGTGGATGTTAAAGGTGATGGGAATTGTGGTTTCGGGCTATAGCCGAGTTCTTGGGTTTGACCGAAGAAAGTCATATCATGGTTCGTAGACATCTTATTCAAGAGGTGAAAGATCATAGAAATGATTATGTGTGTGTATTTGAGAGTGAGGATCGTTTTAACTACATCTTAAATGGTTTGCATCCTCCCAAAAATAATGGTGGTATTGCACTTGTAGATAAGTGGTTGACGTTTTCGGACATGAGTCACATTGTTGCAACTTATTACAATAGGCTTGTAGTGGATTTGACAAATCATGAAATCAGAACTTCGCAATCTTTTTTCCCACTTATAGGGGTGCCACCGCTTAAGCAAAAAACCCCATCATGTGCCTTGGCTTAATTCCCAATCATTTTGTTCTTATTTTTTTGAAAGATGGTTGTCCATTACCTCCATCATCCACGGAGTGGAACATACATGAGTGAAGAGACATCGAGTTGGGAATTTGAGTATTTGGATCAACAAGCTAGGTTCTGACACCTCATGAACATTGAAAAAAGAGAGAATCCGCCCCCACCAAAAAAGGAGTCAAACCAAGCCAATCAAATTTAGTGTGACACTCCTGAAAAAACAAAGGAAGATGAAGATGATTCAAGTTATCGCGGAAGATGAAGATGATTCAATTTCACTTGATGCGATATAACTGATTTTTTTGTCGGTGTTCATACGCCAATTTTTTGTGGTCAATATATAACTAACATTATATATATATATATATATATATATATATATATATATATATATATATATATATATATATATATATATATATATGACTTTTATAAGGTGGAATATGCACCTACTTTTTTATTGGTTATTACGTTTCATTTAATTTTATTCTGATGTTTGATGTTTCATAAACTTTTGTGAAGTTAAACATGTCTGAGGTTGCACAAATTGAAGTTCATGTCCGGTACTTTGCTTTCAAAAAGACAATTAAGGTTTTTATAACTCCGACCGACACTATGGATGAGTTGAAGGCACAACTTAACAAATATTTTGTCTATGTTGGTGAAAATCATCATACATGTCATGTATTTGTTCAGATGCCATGTGTAGACTTGGTGACTGATAAAGATGAAGACATGTGGAAAACGGTCTATTTTTCTCAGGTTGTTCGTGACGATAGCGACGTTGGATTTATGTTTAGAAATATGGTTGAAAATAATATATTATATCTTTGTGTTCGTTCCAAGTGCATATGCCAAGAATGTCAGTAGAGATTTCATGTAATGTTATGTAATGTGTTGTTGAATTTCAAACACTCTTTATGTTTTGTTGAATTTCAAACAGTCATGTAATTTTAACGAAATGTCGAATTCATTTCATTTTGATCAATTGTGAAAGATTATGTATTGTTCTTGCTTATGACTGATTATAATTTGTGTATGAGTTGTGCTACATTTGGAATTGTAGTTTTAAATTACAGGTAATAAATAAACCAAAATTTGGCTGTTTGAGGAAAACAAAACCTACTGTCAGCATAATTAAACGCAGCAGTTAAGTGTCGATGATGTTATATTGATAATTTGATGATGTTTGTAAGTAAAATTAGATGTGGGAACAACAAATTTCTAATAAATATGGATTTTTAAACCAACCCAAACCAAGACAACTTAATTGGGGCAATAGCCTGACCCAATCCAACCAAGAAGATCAAGGACCCAACACAGCTATGCGCATATAAATACAAACCTCAGCAAAATCCTCCCCTTTGTCTTTACTTTTTACTCACTCGCTCTCTACATAAAACTTCTCTCCCCTTTCAACATGTCCGGTTACGGTGCACCACCACCGCCCCAATCCTACGGCGCGCCTCCCCATAGCTCCTACCCGCCACCAGCATACGCAAGCCCGTTCGCGTCGCTACTGCCGTCCACATTCCCTCCTGGTACCGACCCTAGCATCGTGGCCTGCTTCCAGGTGGCTGATCAGGACGGAAGTGGTTTGATCGATGATAAGGAATTGCAGAGAGCTCTGTCTTCTACTAATTATCAGAGCTTCAGCTTGAGAACTGTTCATCTTCTTATGTATCACTTCACCAACACTAATGTCAACAAGATAGGTACCGTACCCTCTTCATTCGTAGCATTCTGATCTGTTAAAATTAGGGTTTGTTTTTCCGGCACGGCATACGATACTAAAATGTCCATTCTACCCTTGATCTTACGCTGCGTTTTAAGTAATTAATTAATATTGTATTTATTTTTCTTAACCACTAATTAATTACTTTACTACTAATTAAATGTGAGTATATCAGATAGGACACAAATAAAAAACAGGGACAATTAACCTGCATGCATGGGAAACACGTGTCGTATACGTTTGTGGGTTGGACTTCTGACTCTGTTCTCGATGGGACCCATTCAATAGTTTATTATAAAATAAAATAAAAAAGCGACAAAATGACTAATTGCAGTTTATACATTGGTTCAAACCTTTCCAGTTTCAATTCATGCTGGGTTCAAATAATTTGATCAGTGACAAAATCTTAACTCGAAAATTAAAATTTATTTATTGCTTGAGATGTGGTATGTGAAAATGTTTATTACTGATGTCATATCTGCTATATATGCTATGGAGTACTTTTGAAGAAAATAGATTAAAATTTGTATATCTATTTTATTAGGCAATTTATTCTTCCTATCATAATCTAATGGTTGGTACCTAATTTTTCTGCTATTCGACTTCGTAATGCAGGACCAAAGGAATTCACTTCTCTGTTTTACAGTCTTCAGAGCTGGAGGGTATTTTCTCCTTTTTTTCCTTTTAAGTTTTCGCCTAGTTATTCTTAATTCTAACCGTAGTCTGTGTTTGGTTAAAATTTATCTGGAATCACAATTGATATATGATGGTAATTTTGCACGCGGTTGAAAATTTTATACAAAGTTTTACATCAAATTTGTCATTTGAGGGAAAACATACAAACATACATTACTTCTCTTCAGTGAATATTATGGACAGTGTTCTTCTAACTAACTGTTGTTTCAGGGAATATTTGAGACATTTGATAAGGACAGGAGTGGCAGGATCGATTCAAATGAGTTGCGAGATGCGCTGTTAAGTTTGGGTTATGCTGTTTCTCCTATGGTATTGGACTTGCTCGTCTCCAAGTTTGACAAGACTGCTGGCAAAAACAAGGCTATTGAATATGATAATTTCATTGAGTATGGCTTTCCTACAACTCTTTTTTTTTATTGGATGCAAAATTGTTTATATAATTAAAAAGGATTTTGTCTTGGTGTCTTCTTTTTCAAAACTACAATGTTATTTTATTATGACTAGAAACAGAAGAAAATTTTAACTATAAAACCTTCAACACTCGTTTTTTCAATAAAAATGAATGAGGTAGCAATTAATTAAAAAAACAGAAAATTGGAAAGCAATTGTCATGTTTTTAATACTCCAATCGACCAACAAAGATTTGTTAATTTTTGTCGATTATTGTTTCCATTTGATGTCAAATTTCTTCATCTAAAATGGGTAAAAAAACCTTTAGTGAAGTTGAAATTTTCTGTGTATATCAGAACTATGATTGTGTATCCTTATCTGTTTTGATATCAAATCTAATGATAAATTGATTCTCTTCCTTTGTTTACTATTGCAGGTGTTGTCTTACTGTGAAGGTGAGCTATCGAAAGACATTGTTCTGTTATTTCTCCAATTTCCGCAATTAAAATTACATCTTACTATTCTTATTGAAAAGTACTTGGTATTAAAAGCAAATAAGCAAAATGAAACTTATGAGTATCAGGGCTTCGGTAGCATAACATCAGACATTGCTCATAGAACTGCATTCACACACACACACAAACTTTTAAATGTTTGCTGCTACCTTTTTGTTCGAACTTCTGTGTTGAAATTTTAAAATATTGTTGTGAGGAGGAGAACAATGACGATGTTTGGTATGTTATGGATACGTTTTCTTAGCAAATGGACATGTCCGAATGATGTTGTTTCTTGGTAGTCAACTCTAAGAGAATACTACAAAACTACGAGTCCTTTAAGTTTCTTGTGCTATTTAGTTGATACATGAATGAAACATAATCAACCTGGTCTAACGTAGGGAGCAGGAAATCAAGCTTATGGTATGTTCCTCGTGGCAAGATAAAATACCTCACTTTTGACTGTGTGTATTGCAGGGACTAACGGACAAATTCAAGGAGAAGGATACTGGGTATACTGGCTCTGCAACATTCTCCTATGAGGCGTTTATGCTGACTGTCCTGCCATTCCTGATAGCTTAGGATAGAATGGTGTATGTCAGTTGACCATGTTAATTGCCTGGGGCTGTAATTTGGTTTGGAGATGGATATGTGTGGTTGACTGAATTGCTTTGGACAGTTTATAATATGCTTTTGTTCCCTGCTGTTTAGTTATAATTGAACTATGTTTAATTAACAATGTTTGATGTCATTTTACTTGAGTGATGAGGTGTTCTGTACAACACTCATGGATGGAACTTTTTATTTTGTATTCAAGTGTGTTAAATGATTCAATTGCTTTGATATCTAATCGTTACAACCATACTACTTTTTACATATCAATTTTGGGTGAATTTGGCAATGAGGTCTTGATGCAGAATCCAAGTACGTCACGTGCAATGCAAGGCCAGATCTAATTGCTGACCAAAGCAACACATAACACCCACAATACAAAGCAACCACTGCCGTACAAAGGCAACACTGGTAAGTACAAACTAGAGGCAGTGGCGAAACCTTAAACGAAATCAATTCTCAAACCTTTCGATTTCACAGTTGAAGAAACCCAGGATGAAGGTTGAAGAACCATAAACCTCTTGTCAGTGGAACCACAACAGATCTAAAACCACCGAATGTCTGTACCACAAATCATAGAAGAAACACAATATTTAGATCTTTTCTTGGAAGAAAATAAGCATCTCCTTCCATTGTATAATTATTTGTTTATAAGTCATCATCATTCTTATTTTCCCTCTTTTTATTTCATTATGATTTTCACCGCTGGTGCCAAATATTTACTCTTTGATGATTTTACTAACCCTTTTTCACACATTTTCTTAATTTATATTTTGGACAAATCCATCTCTATATTTTTATTATTAATTTTTGGATCTAGCAGGTTTTCGCTGCATACTTTATCTAATAATTCTTAAATATGTGATGGGATTTTTCTTCCTAGTTCTAAAGTTACCAGTACATGACATAGTTTTCTACAAACTAATTCTATAATATCACCATCTTTTAGTTTGTGTAGCTTTGATTGCTTTCGTCAATAAATTGTTTGTGAGGAATGAATAATAGGAATGTCAATGATTTCTTTCAATTGTTTTCCTATAAAATAGAGAGCTTTAATTGATATATATTCCAAGTATTAGTAAAAAGGTGAACATAATCCGATAAAATTATTTCCTATTATCATGTCTAATCCTGTTTTTTGTTGGTATACTGTAGGTACCATAAATAATCTAGGGTTAAATAAGTAAATAGTCTCCATAAATATACCAACATTTGATTTTAGTCCTCCTAAAATATTTCTTAGGCTTTTGGTCCCTCCAAAATTTTTCATCTATGAAATTAGTCCCTGCTCTACATTGAGAACAAAGACTAATTTCATGGATGAAAAATTTTGGAGGGACCAAAAGCCTAAAGAATATTTTATGGGGACTAAAGTCAAATGTTGGTATATTTAAGGGGACCATTTACTTAATTAACCCAATAATCTATTTTTGATATTTAAAGTAATTATTGTGGCTACTCAATTTAGTGGATGAATCCATCCATATGCTATTTGAATTTTTAAAGTTTTTTTTTTATTTTCCCATTTACTAAATAATTTTTCTTCTATACAAATAATTGCTCTTGTATATCTATGTAAGCTTCAATTTCTTTATTTACTTTTTCAATTGTAATTTAGATATACGTAATATTCAGATTCTACATTACATATCCAACCTACACATTTATTCTTTCTTTACTTTTCGCCAATAGTTCAAATAGATCAAAATACAACTGAAGTCATAGGATAGTAGTACAAGAAGTACTTAAATTCAGGACAAAATACAACAAAAACACAAAAAGTATAAATAGAAAGGAAAAAAATTACCAATCCTCCAAACATGACACCGAGATCTCCAACTAATAAAACTATCTATTTCACACATATTACATATTTGTATATTATTTAAATGAGCTTCTTTCTCTTGTAAAAGTTTATTTACCTCAACCTTATGTTCGAGGGTATTATATCCTACGAATTTCATATATTAACTCTATCATCAATCTAACAAACTGTTGATTACTTTCTATAATGCTAGTATACAGTTGCCAACTTTCAACATTAATACTTGTTAAGAATTTAATACATTTCCTGTTGTTCTAAGCTATAAATTTTTTAACATCCATTAGGTTTATTTTAGTGAATCTATCATCCGTTTCGATATAAGCATAATCATTTCATTAGACCATCTTTGTAATACCTCTTATGTATTTCTTATATAATCTAAGTGTGGTAGTTGTTTAGATTTAGTTTATTGGGGTTTAAATTCATCTGAATTTTTTCTCCATTTTCTACTAGCTCTCCTATAAATTTTAGGGTTCATGGTTTTATCCTCATGTTTTTCCCAAGAACTATGCGATTCCATTATTCTTCACATTTTCTTTTTTGTTTTGAATTACTTGATTTCCCCTTTTCCATGAATATTTGATCAAAACCTAATTCTGATCCTATTTTTGAAGAACTATAATTCAATAATACTTTTTCATTTTCATCCTTAGTTTCTATTTTTTCTACTCTTGCTATTTGTTTATTTTCTTCTTTAATTATCTTTAGTTGTTCCATTATTTGTTAAATTTCTTCAATATCATTATATCTTTTTAGAGCTTCGATATACTCATTTTTATTCCCTCCATAACGATACTAGTTTTATTGACGTAGATGATATTAAGAGTAAATTACACTTCACTCTCCTCAAAGATGTTTGAATTACACTCTTCTCCCCTATTATGTTAAAATATACACTTCCCTCTCCTCTTATTCTAAACATATTAAAAAACATTTCACTCCCCTCCCCTGAGAGAAGCTTGAATTACATTCACATCACCTACACTTTACTCCCTTAATATTTTTTTTATTTCTAATAATCTAGCAAAAAATATAATCTAACACGCTTCAAAGAAAAATAGTATTTTGTGGGTCCATTCAATATAATAAAAATTTGAATACATATTTTTTTTGCTATTTTTTATTCACAATTTCATTAGTATATAGTTTTAAACCCTATTTTAAAATATGAAACATCACAAATTAAAATTAAAATATGTGAAAAATTACTAAAGTCGATAAAGTATGGTTATTTAAAATTGAATTTTAAACTCTAAATTATAAAATAATAAAAAAATAATTAAATTTAATTATGATTGACATTTAAATTATAAAGAGTTGAATTTATTTTTCTTAAATGGTGGTTCAAAATTTGTATATATTATAAAAAATATTTATTTTTGTTAAAATATATTAAAGTGTAGTGCATATTTAATTATTAAGGGAGAGGTTGTAATTCAAGCATCTTATAGGTGAGAAGAATATAAATTTTACTTTTTAAGGGAGAAAAACGTATATTTTAATTTACTTTGATATTGATTAAGAGAAATGTTGAAGTGCACGAGAACATCTGTCGTGCAAGACCGGCGATTGAGTTGGCAATTGGAGTCCCCACTTTTTAAGTTCTGTTTCATATACAAAATGTCCAATTTAACCCTAGATTTGTTGTATGGAGTCTGGACTCAAATTCTTCCTTTAACCAACACATCAAACTCCTCTGTCTTGAGTGTCGTTCAAGAAGCAGCTATCGGCGGTCACCTCATCACCACTTTTAAGAATGTTTTGAAGAACCTCGTTCACCAATTTTCCAATCTCAAATTCGTCTCTCTCGGTGGCATCTCATTCGATGATGTTGGAGATGAATCTGATCATCAGACTCTGATGGTCTCCACCTCACCAATTTCAATTTCATTCAAGATTGGCTTCCTTCTAATTCTCAATCAATTAATTCGCTCTATGTCTCTCATTTCTGGGTTCAATCTTGTTGGAGATGTTCCCATGCCTTATCCATGTTAGATTCTCAATTCCATTTTTTTTTTTGAACGACCAATATATTAACACAGTCAACCCCTTGAGAAAAGGGAGAAGCTGCCAGTCAGAAAATACAAATCCCCCAGCGCATAAAGCCTACAGGGACTGCCCCAAAAAAAGGAACCGAAAAAACCTCCCTACAGCAGCTACACTCACAGAGAGTACAAGCTGAAGGCAGAGACGGAACCAAAAAAACAGAGGAGAAAAAATTGCAGCAATACCAACTCATCTTGCCTGCACCAAAAACAGCCATATTATGGCCAGCAACACCACACAGAACCGCAAAAACCCCACTGCCTACCTCAACAAACAATCACGAGGTTTCCAACACCATTCATAGTATAAACTCGATCCAATTTTAAGCAAATTCAAGCTCCAAATCCAAGAGAGAACTTTGATATTATCTACCACCTCCTCCACCTCAAAAGTCCCATTATTAAAAATAATGTCATTCCTCACCTTCCAAATCATCCACAAAGTAGCATACCAAATTAAAACAAAACCATGTCTAAGTTTCTTGGAAGACACCTCTTTTGACCAACATTCCAAATGAACATAAAGATTATTTGGAACAATGAAGTGGCATTGGAGCCAACACATAAGCTTTTTCCAAATCCTTTGCACCTCCTCACAATGAAGGAAAAGGTGCACCTCCGTTTCCTCCAACCTCCCACAAAAAACACAACTTCTAGAGCTCTCCGCTTCCAAAATCCCTCTAGCCGCTAAGTTCACTCTTGTTGGAATCCGGTTAATGAGTATAGCCCAAACAAACGCCACCACTTTCGAAGGAGCCCTACTCTTCCAAAGATAAGCAAAACCCCCCCTCTTCCAATCAATTAATTTCACCATCTAACAACAACAACCCCTCAAGCAACTTATAGCAAGAATTCACCGTAAAAATCCCTTCTTCTCCCGGTCTCCACCTCCAAACATCACCTCCCTCACCTATCGACACCCTTTCCAACAAACACAATAAACTTTGGAGGATGTCCCTTTCCCACACAAAAAGATCTCTACGCCATGTAAACTCCCAAGTCCTCATCTCCTCACTCCTATTACACACCTCACCCACCTTAATATTCTTTTGATTCGAAATTGCAAAAAGTCTCGGAAAAAGATCACATAGTACCCCTTCAGGCATCCATCTATCCCTCCAAAAACTCGTGTCCATACCATTACCCAATTGTCTCACGACCTCCGTTTTGAACCAAGGTACACCACTATTACCTTCCAAATTGATCAAATCTTTCCACCAATTTGATGCAAATCTAGACCAAGTACCACCACTCCTTTCCCCCAACCTTCCCACTTGCTCCCCATATTTATCCTCAAGCACCTTCTTCCATAATGAACCATTATCATTAAGGAGTTGCCATCTCCACTTAGCAAGAAGACTAAGGTTGACTAATTTAACATCTCTCACTCCCAATCCACCCTTATTCTTTGGTTGGCAAACTCGCTTCCACTTCACCCAACATAACCTCCTACGCCCCCTCCCTCCACCCCAAAGGAAATTCCTTTAGAGTTTGACAATTAATTTCACCACCCTCGCCGGCATTTTGAATAAAGAAAGGTAGAAAATAGGAATCGAGTTTAAAACCGAGTTAAGGAGAACAATACGTCCTCCCAACATAACCTCCTACGCCCCCTCCCTCCACCCCAAAGGAAATTCCTTTAGAGTTTGACAATTAATTTCACCACCCTCGCCGGCATTTTGAATAAAGAAAGGTAGAAAATAGGAATCGAGTTTAAAACCGAGTTAAGGAGAACAATACGTCCTCCCAAGCTAATGTACCTATTTCCCCAAGAAAAGAGCCTTCGCCTTAATTGTTCCACCAAAGGATCCCACATCTCCACTTTTCTAGGATTAGCACCCACCGGAAGACCCAAATACATAAAAGGCAAATATCCTTGCCGGCAATTCAAAAAGGAACACGCCATCTCCATAAAATCCGGAGCCACATTCACACCAACCAAACAGCTTTTGTGGAAATTCACTTTAAGACCGGAAACCATCTCAAAGCCCCGCAACAAAGCCTTCATAGTCCATAAATTCTCTACACTAGCTTCACCAATACAAATAGTATCATCCGCATATTGAAGATGTGATAGCATGACTCCCCCCCTCTTTACTTCAAAACCTTTAAACAAGTTTCGATCTACCGCATTCCTCATCAATCCACTAAAGCCTTCCGCCACAAGAAGAAAAAGAAACGGGGCTAACGGATCACCTTGTTTCAAACCCCTTTGGATATTAATTTCATCCGTTGGGCACCCATTCACTAGAATCGACATACTCCCGTCAAAAACACACGCCTTCATCCAAGCTCTCCATTTATCACAAAAACCACACCTTTTCAACATATACTCCAAAAAAACCCCAATCAACCGAGTCATACGCCTTTTCAAAATCCACTTTAAGAATTAAACATTCTTTATTCTTTCTTTTTGCTAAATCAACCACCTCATTGACAATCAAGACCCCCTCCACCAAATGCCTCCCTTTTAAAAAAGCCTATTGTGATGTAGAAATAATGGAGTTCATCACCTTTGCCAACCGAGCCGCAAGTACTTTTGAAATCATCTTATATAAACTTCCCAAAAGAGAAATAGGCCTAAAATCCTTCACCTTACCCGAATTCTTGACCTTTGGAATTAAAGTTACAAAATACGCCAATAAATCTAGGGTTTGCTAAAATCTAGGGTTAAATTGGACATTTTGTATATGAAACAGAACTAAAGTTACAAAATACGCCAATAAATCTAGGCCTAAAATCCTTCACCTTACCCGGATTCTTGCTATGTTTTAATGTAAACTTAAAAATTATATTATTATTAATTACTCCTATATATGCTGCTAGCTTGTTATTAAAACTTCTATGTTGAAATTTAAAATATTGATTTCAAGAACAATGATAATGTTTGGGGTAATATGGACACGTTTCCTTTGCATTATCATTAGTTTCCAAGCTCCTATGGTTTCATGTTTGAATGATTTTGTTTTTTGGTAATCTAAGAGAGTATTACACAGAGTAGTTATTAGCGGTCGATAGCGTCGCTACAGCGGCTGCGTGTGGCGTAGCGGCGACGAACCCGTTACGGTAATCGTCGTAGTAGTGCGGAATCAAATAGCAGCCACTTTCTGATACTATAGCGGCGGAATGGAGCAAAGCGGATAGTGACCGCTTTAGCCGCTATTTGATTTTAGTAGGAAATTTCCAAATTGACTCTATTTTTAAAACCTTTATTAGGGAATTTTGAGAATTTTCGTAAAACCTAACATTTTTCAACTCTTTCTATCTTGTCACCTGCGCCACAAAACACACTCTTCAATCTTCTAACTGGAAAACACGACCTGGGGATCTCTCCTCTCTTTCTCTGTTCTTTTTTTCTTCCTCTGTGTTTTCTTTTGTTTTATGGTTTCTCTTGTTTTATGATTTTTTTTATTTGTTCCTCTGTCTTTTGTTTTTTGGTGTTTTGATTTATGAATGTTTCATAAGATTTGAGTTTATAAATTTTATATTAAATATAAGTTTGTTTATTCTTTATAGTATTATTTATGTAATTTGTCCAAAAAATAATCAAATATTAGTGACCGCTGGTCATACCGCTATATGCTATCCCACTTTTGGGGTCGACTGATACGCACCGCTATCCGGGATTGACTACTATAGTAGTTTAAAAGCACATGTTCCATTTTGTGAAGTTTCTTCTGCTATTTAGTTGATACATATGAAACATAATTAAGCTGGTTTTATTTTCCTAGTATATGAACCGTAAGTTTTCCTCTAATTTAGGGTGTTAGAAATCAAGCTTGTGATATGTTCCTTGTGGTGTTTTCCTCTAATACCTCGCTTTTGATTGTGTGTATTGCAGGGACTAATGGACAAACTCAGGGAGAAGGATTCTCAGTATAGTGGCTCTGCAACATTTTCCTATGAGGCGTTTATGCTGACTGTACTGCCATGCCTGATAGCATATGATAGTAATGGTCGAATGAGTTACTTTGGACTGCTTATAATATGCTTTTGTTCTCTGCTGTTTAGCCTTTATGATGCATAAATGAGCAATGTTTATTGAACAATGTTTGATGAACAATGGTTAATGAACCATGTTTGATGTCATATGACTTGAATGATGAGGTGTTGTTTACAACACACATGGATTGAAATTTTTATTTTCAGTCAATGTGAGACATTAATTGGTTGTGTATAAATTGCTTTGATATTAAATCATTATAGGTATACTGTTTTTCACATATCAATTCTGAGTGAACCCGATCGGAAGAAGTTGAAGACATAGTGGAAGAGATAAAAGTCTTGTCATGGAGATGTGACAATATTAGAATCAAAATGCCGTCTTGTCTCTTCTATGAATGATGGTGTAATCCTAAAGATTGTTTGAATAGGTGATTTTTTGACGTTTCTTTGATTTTAGTTGTTGGTAGTGTCGTGGGCCTTTAGGTGGAGGTGCTTTGGATTGTGGCTGGTGTCGAGTGGCGTTGTTTTCGTTTGGTGTTGGTTGCCGGTTGGTCTTTCTGAGTCAAAGTAGGGTCTCAGCGGTTGCTTTTTTGAATATATATATATATATATATATATATATATATATATATATATATATATATATATTCTATGTCTTGGCAAAAAGGTCAATATAATTGGAGAAAATTATTTCCTATTATCATGTCTAATATTGTTTCTTGTTGGTATATTGTATATACCATCAACAATCTATTTTGGATATTTAAATTAATTATTGTGGCTACCCAATTTAGTGGATGAATTGATTCATTTGCTATTTGAATTTTTAATGGTTTTTCTAATTTTTCCCATTTACTAAATAAAGTTTTTGTTGCTATGTAAGTTTCAATATATATATATATATATATATATATATATATATATATATATATATATATATATATATATACACTACAATTAGTATCACTTAATTCATCTTGTAAAGGTTCCAATAATATATTTTATATACTTTAAGATTTTTTTTCTTTCGTCCTTATGAGCTTAACTCACTTGGTAAGGATAATGCATAAGGTATGTAGGGGTCAGGGTTTGAACCCCGGACACCCCACTTATTCACCTTAAAAGTGAATTTTTCTAGCCACTAAGATACTTGACAAAAAAAAAAAGATTTTTTTCTTTCTTTGTTGGACATTCATTTGCATAATGACCTTTTATATTTCATATCCATCATACACATTTTTTTTTTCCTTTCTTTTGGACAATATTTCCTAGGTTTTGTTTCTTCTTTCTAAAATATTATTTCCTAGTATTTTTATAAGCCTTTTTCTTTAAATGAGTTTTTCTTAATTTTGGTTTTCTTCTATAATATTTTCAAATTTGTTGATTACAACCATAATTTATTTTGGTACAACTACAACCATAATTTTTAGGTTGCTCCATTTCTAGTATGTCAGAGAGCAAATTGGTGTTCTACCTTTATTATATTTTTTTGGTTTATGCTCTTTTAAGAATAGTTGTCTTAATTCGTTATATAAAAATTGGTGTTCTAACTAGAAACAAATTGGTCTTAATTAGTTTATGCTCTTTTTAGTTTATGCTTGTAGCAACTGGATGATATGATTATGTCATAATTTTTAGGTTGCTCCATTTCTAGTATATCAGAACAAATTGGTGTTCTATTTTTTATTTTTTGGATCAAATAGCTTAGTGGCAATTCATCAAAAAAATATTTATTCACAAAAAAAAAATTGCCTAGTGGATAGACTCCCACACTATAAGTGTCAAGAAATAAAAAATTTGTGTTTCGAACCTCGACCACTGCATACCAATGTTCATTGAACTACTAACAGGGCTGCACTTGCAGGATAATTGTTGATTTTTTTTTATCATTCTAGTATATTGTGTCCAAATTTCATCATTAATATTTGTTAAGAATTTTAATGTTATGTAAGCTATTAAATTTTAACATTCATTAGGTTTATTTAAGTAAATCTATCATTCTTGCTAAAAAAAAAGTAAATCTATCATCCGTTGCTATACGATTAATCATATCATTAGACCATCTTTGTAATACCTATTCTAGATTTCTTATTCAATCTAAGTTAAGTAGTTTTTATATATATATATATATTTAGTTTCTTGACAATGGGGTTTGAATTCTTATGAATTTTTTGTCCATTTTCCACTAGCTCTCGTATAACCTTTACAATTCATGGTTTCATCCTCATGTTTGTTTTCTAAGAACTAAAAGGATTCCAATATTCTTCTCGTTTTCTTTTTTGTTTTGAATTACTTGATTTCCCCATTTTCACAAATATTTCATCAAAATATAGTTATGATGTTATTTGTTTATTTTCTTCTTCAATTATTTTTATTTGTTCCATTAATTGTTGACTTTCTTCAATATCATTATATCTTTTTAATGCTTCTATATATTCAAGTGTTATTCCCTCCATAAAGATATGATTTTATTAACATAGATGATATTAATGGTTCTTGTTGAATTACTTAGTTTTTTTTAGGAACGAATTACTTTTAGTTGCATTTTACTATATTTTGTTTATTTTCGCTTTCTTAAGAATAAGAAAGTATGAAGAAAATGAAAAATTTGATGCATTTGGGTAAGTTTTAATGAAAAGGAGTGGAAGTTGAAGACCAAGTCAATACAAAAATGGTTGAAAGGTCAAGAAAAACCTCAATATGGTCGTAGCCAAAATCCCAAGTCCATAGCCAGAAGTGAGAAGGAGAAAAGATAAAAGCACACAAGTTTGAGCATATTTCGGCCGCCCGTAATTGTGTATTACGATTGTAATGGCTCGGACTCTTGAGAAAAATTCGTTTACACTTTTCTTGATTGGGAAATTCTTGTTTACTCATCAATAAAAGGTGGGTAATACTACCCATGTTGAGTTGGACCAATCAAAACAATGTATTTATATAACATTAAAAATAATAGAAAACAAACAAATAACTTTGATTGGTGCCAACTCAACATGGGTTGTGTTACCCACCTTTTATTGATGGGTACCCAAGTTGTCACCTTCTTGATTTGAAGGGTTTTGTTGGCCATTGAAGCACGAACGTGGCCTATATATCTTTCCTTCATCTTATGCCATAACTAGCATTAGTTTTGTAACATCTATTTCCACATTCTATCAACGTTTGAGATCTTTTTGTTCTTGTTCTTGTCTACAATAAGTAGACCCCCTTTATCTTTAGATTGTGGAAAGAAGTCACGATGATAGACTTTCCATAAATCTCAAGTCTTTCTTGTTGCAATGATTTCAAGAACTTCTAGTTTTATCCTATTATTTTTAAAATGAATTATAGATATGATTGTTTTGATCTTACTTATCAAACAATCATGTGGTTATAAGGCTTAAATGCAGTTTTTCCCCATTATGTTTCAAAACGTTGCAATTTTGGCCCCTTAATAAAAAAATAAAAAAATTGCCCTCTATCTTTAAGGAAATATGCTCTTTTGACCCTACAACTTTAGAGAAATATTCTCTTTTGGCCCTCTATCTTTAGGGAAATAAGATCTTTTGGCACTTTATCTTTACAAAAAGTTGCGATTTTGGCCCCCTGTTTTGGGACATGTGGCGTCTTCTCAGTAGTTTTGCAACGTTTTGCAAAGTTATGGGGTAAAATTGTTATTTTTTTGTTAGGGGGCCAAAATCACAACTTTTTAAAAGTTAAGGGGTCACAAATGCATTTAAGCCTATAATTATCCGAGTAGAAGTTGATATCAACATAAAGGAATGGATGATTATAACATTATAACTCATAAATTTAGATATCAATCGAAGAAGCAAAATGGAAGGTTGATGTCGGATCTATAATATAAATTAAAGATTTTTTAAACATGAATATAGTCTAGATTATCTTTGAGGTGTAATAGGGTAATTAGACTTAATAGACTTTGTTGATGGTTCCTCCATGAAAGTAGGGTTGATTGTTGGTTCAAATCACAATTATTCCACGGCAAAAAGGAATCATAAGTACCATTAGTTTACTAACTTTTAGAATCTTAATTTTCATAGCGACAAAGATATTTTAGATATAAATTTCTATACTGTGATGGAAACAACGTACAATCTTAAGATGTTTTTACTATTATTGTTAAACTTCTATCAATTTCTACCACCTAAAAACCAAATCATTTTAGCAATGGGAATGAAAATTAGTTTTCGACACCAATGAAAATTTTTATTAGGCGACAAGTTCACTACAAGAAATTTGATTATTACTGGCGGAATAAATCTCTCAGTAATGAAAAAAATCCCTCAGTAATACACATTACTGGCGGATTGGTGACAAAAATTCTCCCTCAGTAATACTGGCGTCAGTAATGTTACTGGCGAAATTTTCCCTCAGTAATCGTATGGGTGATCTGATGAAGCATTACTGAGGGATTTTTCCCATCCGCCAGTAATTACTGACAGAAAAATCCGTCAGTAATGTATACATGAGATTCATCCAGTTAATACTGACGGATTTAATCCTCAGTAATTATTCGACCATTAATACTGGCTGATAAATCCGCCAGTAATCACAGTGCAAAAAAACAATATTGACGGAAATATCCGCCAGTAATTCGCTTTTTTTTTTTTTTTTAAAAAACACTTTCACTGTTTTATTTAAATCATTAAAATAAAATTAATTATACAGAAATAAATTAAAGAATTAATTTTTTTTTTGGATTTGCAAACTTTTACCAACTCTCACAAAGAAAAAATACAAAGGCACCGATAAAGACGGAACACCTTGAACCCATTTGATTATTACTGGCGGAATTAATCCCTCACATACATGCAAATTGAAGGAGTCAATATATTATAAATAAAATTTTAAAGATTTTTATTTTTAGAGTCAAGAATTTACTGTAATACTACTTCTTAAGAAAAAATTACGGTACTAACACAATTTTTTTTCCTAAATTAAATCTATATACACTAAAAAAATTACAATTATTAAACAAAAAAAATTCTACAATTTTAATTTGACTACTAACCTTGTGCCAATTAGAGTCTCACTATAAGAAATGCTTCCACCAACACCACCAATAAACTGCTTAATGTATAGAATATCAACTATATAAAAATTTAAAATTTATCAATATTAAAATAATCACAAAGATAAATTCAATACATCTAACATTATTAAAAAAAATAAGTCTTTAACTTGATGAGAAAAAAAATTGTTTAGAGGAAAGTTGAAGAAATGTAGTAGAAAGATGTTAGAGAACCGACCATTACTGACAGATTTTCTAGTTTTACTGACGGATTTAGTTGAAAACATTACTGGCGTTACTGGCGGATTGTTTGCATTTCTGACGGATATTTAAATCACATTATTACTGGCGGATTTCCGTAGTTACTGGCGGATTGGTTACATTACTAACAAATTTAATTCCGCCAGTAATGCAAAGGCAAGAGTTGTTGTCTCACATTATACCATTAGTGGCGGAAAAATTCCGTCAGTAATGCAAAGGCAAGAACATTACCATTACTGACAGATTTAATTCCGCCAGTAATGCAAAGGCAAGTTCGTTATTAATATTACTGACGGATTTTTCCTCAGTAATGAAAATCACTGAATTATTGAGGGTTTTTTCCGTCAGTAATGTTATTGAGGGTTTATTTTATGTTATTGAAGGTTTATTCCGCCAGTAATTACTGAGGGTCTAAATCCCTCAGTAATGCAATTTTAAATTTGTTAGTAATATGGGGAATTCTTGTAGTGGTTGTTGAGAGTTCTAGTCAAGGATGTAAATGAATATTCATGGGCGTGAATATTATGATTATCGTATCCGTCCCATTGAATAAATATGATATCCATGTCCCCTATATTTGTTAAGAGGGTAATCTACGAATTTTAAAGTATCCACATGTATATAGAAATACCCATGAATAACATTTTCTTAAAAAAAAAGGATTTTTGTTATTTTCTTTTTATAATTACCTAAAATTTAACAACAAAAGTCTGTCACATTCATAAAGGGAAATGTTAACTAGTGCCCATACATAGTAATATCTATACATTCATTTTTCACAAATAAAAAAGTTAGTCACATTTAACAAAAACAAGGTTTCTTGATTAAAAAAAATATAAATAAATATTATTGGTTTGTTTTAGAGGAGAATTGAAGCATTGCGTAATAATACGGTATAGTATTAGGTTTTTTTACTAAAGTTGAAAGGTTAATAAAGATTTATGTAATTTAATTAATTTAATAGTTGGTACATATATGGACGCAGTGGCGGAGCCAGAAAATATGAATAGTGGAGGCACCAATATATATATATATTATTGAAAACATAAACATAACTTGCAAGAAAATGTAATTGCAGTTTTTGATACTTCAGCTATAGAGGGTGCAACACATTGAATCGAAGTGAAACAACACCGGTGTGCAATATTTTTTTATCAGCAGAGTCTGGTTTCTAGGCATGTCAAACGAACAACACCGATGCACAACATTTTTTATTAGCAGAGTCTGGTTTCCAAGCATGCCGAACGAAGTGAGCATCTTAAGTTTCACCATTAACACAAATTTAAGCTCAACAAATTAATAAAATATGTTCCATCTCATTACATTAATAAATAAAGGGTATGTCTAACTAGGGATGGCAAAATGGGTTGGAACCGTCGGGTTGGCCCGTTTAACCCGCCGTTTTTAGCGGGGTGGGTTGAGATTTTGAACCCGCCACAAGTAGGGTGCCCGCTCCGCCTAACCCGCTAAAAAGCAGGGCGATAACGGGCGGGGCGGGTTGGCCCGTTTGGTTGATATGTTAATAAAAAACTCTCTTTTTCACTTCTTTTTATTTATAAGTCACAATCAATTTTCCAATTTTCACCTCCATATATTGGGGGAAAAAATTCAATTAATTTTATCACTTTTGTTTTATGATTTTAGCCTCATATTTTTAACTGTTAGTTAATTGATAACTCATGGAGTTTTTATTTTGAATGTCTTATTGATTTATTATAGAATTTTAGAAGATGTAATTTATATGTTTGAATAATTATTTTCATATTTTTAGTGTAGTCATTTGTTATATATTTAGATTTCTTTAAATTGGCTTTAAATTTATATATTTTTACATTGTTTATGTGAAGATTTTAATTATTATTTTTTTAAAAAAACATGGACGGGTCAACCAGCCGGTCCGCCATAAAACGGGGCGGGATGAGATTTTCAACCCTATTTCTCTAGTTGGTCCGCCCCGCTCCGCCCCTTTTTAGACGGGACAGGGCGGATTGGCCCTTTTTGCCATCCCTATGTCTAACCTGTTAGAGCAACTAAAAAGGGAAATTTTTTATTGAAAACAACAATATTTATGAAAAAAATACACATTTAATATTAGACACACAAATTTCAATGCAAACTTGCTTTTTTAAACTTCTTAACATGTGTAAATTTGAACATGTTAGAAAAACCCATAAATTAATTATAAATTATAAATGTATAAGATTGGAAATATGAAATTAAAATTTACAATATGGGTTTAACCTTTAAAAGATCAACAATGAAAGAAACTATAAGTGAGTGAGGTTTGTTGTTTGTATTGTATGTAGTGTTTGTGTTTCTTTTAATGAAAATTTATTATGGATGTGAGACAACTACAAGTGAGATAAAAACAAATGTCTAATTAAATTGTGAAAGTGTGTGTACCTTGTTCTATGTGAGTGGAATAGAGAAGCTTCTAACATTTCAATTGGATGATAGATGAGTGTGGGCTTCTTGGTCAAAATTTCAACAGAGTTAATATATATATATATATATATATTTATGGGTTAATACCGCTTTTGGTCCTTGTAATATGAGCGAATTCCGGTTTTAGTCCCTGTAAAAAAAAATAGATTCTGTCCCTATCATTTCAGATTCTTCCACTATTGGTCCCTCACTTAAACTTGTCAGCAGAATCTGCTTACATGTCTAGCTGACTGTGTAATTATATTATTTTTTTATTTATTTTTTAATTATAATAAAATGCCACCTGTGTAATTGTATTATAAACCATTTATTTTAATTCAGAAAACCATAAAACAAAAATAGAAATTACAAAACCCTAGGATATGCTTTTAGTCCCTCCATTATCTTCTTCTTCCCGTCAGTTCCTCTTCTTCTCTGCAAAACCCAGTCTTCCCGTCCGTTCTTCTTCTTCTCCAAAACGAATGGCCGGAAAACCCAGAAAACGATAATCGTCTGTTCTTCTTCTAGTCCGGTCGAACTCGATTGAATACAGTGAAGCAAAGCAAGTTTCAAGGTATGTTTCTTGCCACTTTTTTTTATTTTCAAAACAAACGGCCATGATTTCTTTCCTTTTTGTTTACAGAGACAGGACTATTCAATGTAGTTTTTCACCTTGGTGGTGAGTTTGTATGAGAGAAAACAATGTTCTACAGGGGTGGGTTGCAAACTGTGATTACTGGGCAAGATGAAGATTTATGGAGTTATTTTGAAGCTGTAGGTTTGGTGTTGGGATGGAATTATGCTAAATCTACATTTAGTTTGTGGAGGAAGATAAAGGGAGTAGATGAGGGTTTCAAGCATGTCTTACTTGATGATGATATTAAAGCTGTTGGGTAACATGCAATGAGGACAAAAGAGGATGGACACATATATGTTGAGCACAATGTGAGTAGTAACAGTGAGAAGGTATCTGAACCTAAGTGTATTGGAATGAATGAAGCTGATGACAATGGTGAGGATAACAGTAGTGAGGATGAAGTCAGAGGGATAAGGTTTGATGATAGTGAAGAGGAGAGGGTGATTGGTTTGGATGATGAGTTTGGTGTTATTGAAGTTGAAAGACCTGCAAATGGAACAAACAGGATTGAGATAGGAGGGCAATCTTATAGGTTGAAGACTGTTGCTAACAAGTCTCCAGGTAAGAAGAATGTTGGTGCTGGTAAGTTGAAAGTGAAATTTCCAGTTTCATGTACATGTGGGTCTACAAGTAGGCTTGATGAGGAAGATGAGTATGTGTCTGATGAATTGGGCAGTTCTGATCCTGATGCTTCAAATGATGAAAAGGGTACAAAGTATGAGAAATTTAGGAAGGAACAATCGAGCAAGAGATATCAACTCAAGTTGGGTATGGAGTTTAACTCTCTGCAAGATTTTAAAGATGCTATTACTGAATGGACTGTTTTAAATGGTTACCAACTTAAGTTTGTGAAAAATGATAAACAAAGGGTGAGGGTAGTGTGCAGGGGCAATTGTGGGTTTTTAGCTTTGTGTAGTAAAGTGGGGGACAGACACACATACCAACTTAAAACGTGGATAGGGGACCACTCATGTCCAATGGTTTTAGATAACAAGTCTGCTACTTCCAAGTGGGTATCCAAAGCTGTCATCAAGAAAATACAATCATCTGACAAGCTCAACATTAGTCAAATTATGAATGATATGAGGAGAGACCATTCAGTGGGCATAACTAAAGGCAGGGCATGGAAGGCAAAGGAAATTGCAAAAACAGTGGTTGAAGGTGATGCATCAAGACAATACTCTTTGTTGTGGAGGTATGTTGCAGAGCTAAAAAGGGTATGTGCAGGAAACACTTGTAAAATTAACATGGAGAGGCCAATTCCTACACTACAACCAAGGTTTAGCCGTTTCTACTTTTGCTTTGATGGGTGTAAAAAGGGATTCACTAGTGCATGTAGACCTTTCATTGGTATTGATGGGTGTCATTTGAAAATAAAGTATGGAGGTCAATTGTTGGTAGTTGTAGGGAGAGATCCAAATGATCAATACTTTCCTTTAGCTTTTGGTGTGGTTGAGATGGAAACAAAGGATTCTTGGAGTTGGTTTATTCAGCTTCTGCTAGAGGATATAGGACAAGACAAAAGATATGTATTTATCTCAGACCAACAAAAGGTAAATATAAATATGAAATTTTCCTTTAGCTTATTATGCTTTCAGTTTTATATAAGTATAGATCTGTAATAGGGATTTGATTCGATCTGCTTTTTCTGTATGATTTATGCAGCAATAGGAATAAATCTATAATATGTGTGAATTTTTTTTTGTGGGTGTGCATATTACAGGGACTCATTCCAGTTCTTGAAGAGATGGCTCAGAGTATTGACCAGAGGATCTGCTTAAGACATTTGTATGCTAATTTTAAGAGAAAGTTTGGAGGAGGAACCTTGATTAGAGACTTGATGATGGGTGCTGCCAAGGCTACATATTACCAAGGGTGGGAGCAAAAGATGGATGAGCTTAAGAAGGTGGATGAAGGTGCATGGGATTGGTTGATGCAACATCCCACTAAAGGTTGGTGTAAGCATGCTTTCAGTTTTTATCCCAAGTGTGATGTGATCATGAATAACATTAGTGAGTCTTTTAATAGTACAATCCTGTTGCTAGGGATAAACTTGTTCTAACTATGTGTGAATGGATAAGAAACTACCTAATGAATAGGATGGCAACTGCTGTGACTAAACTTGATAAGTGGCAACATAATGTAATGCAAAATCCTAGGAGAAGGTTAGATAAGGAAGTAGAATTTAGTGGTCAGTGGATACCTACCTGGAGTATTGCTGAGAAGTTCCAAGTTAATCATAGCTATAATGGTCAGCAGTTCATTGTTGATGTTGGAAAGAAACAATGTTCATGTAACTTTTGGGAGTTAGTTGGAATTCCTTGTAGGCATGATGTGGCTGCACTTAGTTATAGAAAACAAAATCCTGAAAATTATGTTGATAGCTGTTACATGAGAAAGGCTTATGCACTCTACTATAGTTTTAGTGTGTCTCCTATAAATGGGGAAGAAATGTGGCCACATGTGGAAGTTGAAGACATGCTCCCTCCTGATTTTAAGAAGGGTCCTGGTAGACCTAAAAAGCTAAGGTCCAGGGAACTGGGTGAAGGTGGTGCAAGATTTAGGAGGCTTGGTGTAGCTTATAGATGCACTACTTGTGACAAATTTGGACATAATGCTAGGAGATGTAAAGAAAATCAGAACACAGATGCACTCAAAAGAAAGGTATTGTTTAAAGAAAGGTATTTTTTTACTAGTAAGTAATTTTTTAATTCTCATGCATATTTGACCAAATATACATGCATTTTTTCAGAGAAAACCTACTAAAAATGGTCCTGCAGATGGAGGATCTGAAGTAGAAGAAAATGGTAATGCTGAAACTGTGGTTAATCCCAGTCCTGAAAATGAAAATGGTAATGCAGACAATGTTAATCCCACTCTTGAAAATGAAAATGGTAATGCAACTGATGAAACAATGTTAATCCCATTTGCTGATGCTTATGATGATGCATTTTTTGATCAAGTCATTGTTGACAATGCTGATCAACTTGATGCTGCTGTTGACAACGTTGTGTCTCAGCCAAAGCCAAAGCAGCAAAAAAGATGCAGTGAGAGATTGAAGACAGTGAAGAGGCTTAAGAATATTAAGGGTCCATGATGTTCTGCTGATCAGCCTATGACAATTGAACCTGAGGATGAAGCTGGTGTTATGACTTAAGAGGATACTGATAATGTTCCTGCAACTGCAGCTGTTAATGAAACTGCAGCTGCAGGTGCAAATGCACCTGATGCAAAACTTGGTTTATGTCTTAAGGCAATGAAGTCTTGGGGGGATTTATCTATGATGTGAACTTGATGTACTTTTTTTTGAAACTAGAATTGTCATATTCTGTTTTAACTTGTAATGATACATATGCACTTTAAGTGCTTTATTTTGTAATATGATGTGCTTTATTATGCTATATTATGTGCTTTATTATGCTATATGAAACTAGAGTATGAAAAACCTCAGAGTCCGAGTCTGAAACTTCAGAGTCTGTGTCTGAGTCTGAAACCTTAGAGTCTGAGTCTAAAACCTCAGATTATGAAACCTCAGAGTCTGAGTCTGAAACTTCAGATTCTGAAACCTCAGAGTTAGAAACCTCAGATTCTGAGTTTGAAAAACCTCAGAGTCTGAGTCTGAAACCTCAGAGTTAGACACCTCAGAGTCTGAGTTTGAAACTGCAGATTCTGAAACCTCAGACTCTGAGTCTGAAACCTTAGATTCTGAAACCTAAGAGTCTGAGTCTGAAACTTCAGATTTTGAAACCTCAGATTCTGAGTCTGAAAAACCTCAGAGTCTGAGTCTGAAACTGCAGATTCTGAAACCTCAGAGTCTGAGTCTGAAACTTCAGACTCTAAAACCTCAGATTCTGAAACCTCAGAGTTAGAAACCTCAGATTCTGAGTCTGAAAAACCTTAGAGTCTGAGGTTTCAGACTCTGAAACCTCAGATTCTGAAAAATCAGAGTCTGAAACCTTAGAGTTTGAAACCTCAGACTCAGAAACCTCAGAGTCTGAAAAATCAGAGTCTGAAACCTCAGAGTTTGAAACCTCAGACTCAGAAACCTCAGAGTCTGAATCCTGAGACTCTAAAATGCAGCTGTTAATGCAACTGCAGCTGTTAATGCAACTTCAGCTGCACCTGCAACTGCACCTGCAACTGCAAATGCACCTGATGCAAAACTTGGTTTATGTCTTAAAGCAATGAAGTCTTGGGGGATTTATCTACACAATAGTTGTATTGACTATGTTGTGTCTTATGTATTGACAGTGTTTGAGTCTATGATGTGAACTTGATGTACTTTTTTTTAAACTAGAATTGTCCTATTCTGTTTTGTGGTCTACTAAGTGTGCTTTATGTGCTTTAACTTGTAATGATACATGTACCATTTAAGTGCTTTATTTTGTAATGTTACATATGCAGTATTATGCTATAATCAATCCAATATTATGCTATAATCAATCCAACAATCCAATATTATGCTATATTTGAATCCAACAATCCAATATTCATAACAATTTGAATTTAGAAAAGTTTAACTTGATTGATGAAAGTTAACTTGAAATTACATTAAACAAAAGTTTAACTTGATATTACAAAGCATACATAATCACAAAAATTTCTAATTCTCAAGAATTACATCAACCTACAAAGTCAATTTGTTCAACAATTGAACCAGATTGACATTAAGCTAATTTAAATGCAATTGCAAAAAACACCCAAGAAAGTAGCAATGCCATGAACAACCAATTGCTCTTATTCTTCTCAGCCTCAAATTTCTGCTTTATCTTCAGTACCTTCTTCGACTAAAGCTCCTTGCCTATTTCTTGTCCACATTCTTTCCCAAAATCTTTCCCAAATTTTTTCAGAAATTTTGTAGTCATATTACACTGATTGCAGCCAAGATTGAAACTAGCATTATCATTCTTTGGGGAAAATCCATTTCTCGCAAAGAACATATCCAATTCGTCATCCCATATGAAAAGTTCACAACTTTCCACATCATTCATGTTCGAATTTCTACATTTCCAGAATCTTCTCTTAGGGTTCTCAACAGTGTTTGATACCCACATCTTCATCACTGCATTACACCCACAAACTGGAAGTGGAAGATTTCCTCCATTTGAGTTCCCAACACTCGAGTTCTTACTCCCACCCATTAGAAACTGCATCTAACCCTAACAAAGGAACAAACAGTAGCGATAAGGAGAAATAGGAACAATTACAAACGAGTATGAATGCAACAAATACGATTTGAATCAAGTGTAAGAAGAAAAATGGCGTTTGGCTTTGATTTGAAGAAGAAGAACATGGGGGAAGAAGAACACGATGAGAAGGAAGAAGAAATAAAAAGAAGAAGAAGAAGGAAAATGATTTTAGGGATTTTAATTGGTTATATTTATTTTTGTTTTTAGTTAAATTTAAAATCAAATAACAATTACACAGGTGACATTTTATTATAATTAAAAAAAATAAAAAAAATAATATAATTACACATTTAGCTGGACACGTCAGCAGATTCTGCTGACAAGTTTAAGTGAGGGACCAATAGTGGAAGAATCTGAAATGATAGGGACAGAATCTAATTTTTTTTTTACAGGGACTAAAACCGGAATTCACTCATATTACAAGGACCAAAAGCGGTATTAGCCCTTTATTTATCTATGAATAACAAATTTTATGCGCGGATACCGCGGGTGCAGATTTTGTTTGTTATCCCTAGTTCTAGTAAGAAGTTGTTCTATTACTCAAACTTTTTTTTGAAGGACTCAATTTTTTTTTTGAAAGACAATATAAAAATGATTTATAAAATTGGTATTGCTAATTTTTTTCAATATGTTTTCCACGCTTCCTTAAAAAAAACAAAGGTTTTTTATGATTGTTGTTTTCAAGTCAAACATGCCTTTGTCAAGACGAAATTTGACCGTTGATTGATTATTTTTATTTCGGTCAAGGCTGTTGACTGATTTATTATATTATTTATTTTGTTTCTTTTCTTTTTATATTAGAATTATTTTGATTTTTACTGTAATAACACTGTTAGGTTTTCTAAACAATCAAAATTGGAGCCCTAAGACGAACCTGCCTACATACCGACCCCAAAGGAACTGATAACGGTGGAAGCAACCGTAGAGTCCCTGAATACGGTCCTCCCTAAGGAACTGTAGATTGAAATCCTTTTTAGGGTTGAACCAAGCAATCTTCTTGAATTGAGGCGTGTTTGCAAGTTGTGGAATTCACTAGTTCTTGATCTGCAATTCATTACGAATCACAAGAACAATTTGTTTGCGGACATCTCCATTTTATTTGCTAAGGTCGTGGAACACTGCGAGGCTTTCGAACAGCAAAATATTATATTTAACCCTGTCATGCTTCAAGAAGAGGATGAAGATGAAGAAGATAATGAAGAAGAAGAAGAAGAAGATGAAGAAGGAGGTGTAGGAGGAGGAGAAGAAGAAGAAGAAGAAGAAGATAATGAAGAAGAAGAAGAAGAAGAAGAAGAAGATGAAGAAGGAGGAGGAGGAGGAGGAGGAGGAGGAGGAGAAGAAGAAGAAGAAGAAGAAGAAGAAGAAGAAGAAGAAGAAGAAGAAGAAGAAGAAGAAGAAGAAGAAGAAGAAGAAGAAGAAGAAGAGGGAGGAGGAGGAGGAGGAGGAGGAGGAGGACGAGGAGGAGGACGAGGAGGACGAGGAGGAGGACGAGGAGGACGAGGAGGAGGAGGAAATGATTTAATCTTTGCAGATAAATGCAGTTGCTCAGTTGGATATTCTTTTGGTGAAACTTCGGATTATCAAAGGGAATATGGAAACTATGAAAGTTGATATCCAAATCCAACCTGTGGAGGATAGAATAAAGTGTCTCCGAAGCTTTATGCGAATTTATCTCAACTATGCAAGATCTACATCCTCTCACCTTTGACTGGTAATGGTTTCGTTTTGTCTTTACTCTCTTTTGAAATGTTGTAACTGTTGATTTATTAGATTATCCTATATGGTTGCTTCTTTTTAGCTTCAATTTAATCTAAATCCACAATGAGAGTAAAAATTAATTAGTGATTCTGAAGCAATTGTTAGTGTTCAGAGTTAGTTCTTAATCAAATGGGTTAGATGAACTGAATGTGAGAAACTGAACAAGAATCCTTCTTTGACCTGATACATTGCCTTCTTCATGTTGGAACAACATATATAACTTATTCTTGCTATATTTTAATGTGAGATGTAAAGTTGTACTGTTATTATTCCTATGCTGCTAGCTTGTTAAGTTAATTTATTGTGCTATTTAGTTGATACATGAATGAAACATAATCAACCTGGTTTTATTTTCCTAGTATATGAACTATTAATTTTGGTCTAATGTAGGGAGCTGGAAATCAAGCTTATGGTTGTTAGTTTGTTAATTCAAGTTTGTTAGTGATGAAATCATGTTTAGTTGGTTAATCACATTAGATTTTTGTTTGTTATTGATTAGTTACCAGTTTCCTAGAATTTAGCTAAAGTTCTGAGTTTTAAAGTCTGAGGTTTCAGACTCTGAGGTTTCAGATTCTGAGGTTGCTTCAAGCAATCTAGCATAGCTTTTGTATATAAGCCAATTCACTTGTACATTCTCATCAATCAATAACACAATTTCATTTTCTCATTCTTCTCCTCTCATTCTCTCTAAATTCACCAAAAATCAGAAAACCTCTAAGATCAAAATAATTGCTTAGAAAGCAAGTTTCATAGCTGCGCTAACAAATTGGCATCTAGAGCCTTTGGTTTCGTTCTAAGGGGTAATCAAGATCTTCAATCACGTAAGTACATAGAAGAAACGCTGAAGGAAGTACCATGAATGGTAGCAGCAGATTCAACACTCAACTTCCAATTCTTGAAGCACGCAATTGGGAAAGATGGAGTGCAGTGATGAAGAATATGTTTGGAGCACAAGATTTGCTCTAAATTGTGCAGAATGGAGTTGGTGAGTTAGCTGTGAATGCAACAGAAGTGCAAAGGAACGCACACAAAGATTTGAAGAAGAAAGATTGCAAGGCTTTGTTCTTGATTCAACAGAGTCTTGATGAAGCAAATTTTGAAAGGATCTCAAAAACAGTTAGCTCAAAGGAAGCATGGGATATTCTTTCAAAGTATCATGAAGGGGATGATAAGGTGAAGTTGATTAAGCTTCAATCATTGAGGAGGAAATTTGAATTGATGCAGATGGAAGATGAGCAAAAGATTGCAGAGTACATCTCCAAACTCATCAGTGTTGTGAATCAGATGAAGGCTTGTGGAAAGACTATGACTGATCAACAAATTGTTGAGAAAATCATGAGGACTCTATCATCAAGGTTTGATTTCATAGTTGTGGCAATTCAGGAATCAAAAGATGTAAAAACCTTGAAAATTGAGGAACTGTAGAGTTCACTAGAAGCTCATCAATTGATGGTTTCAGAAAGAAGCAGTGAAAGATCAATTCAACAAGCCTTACAAGTTCAAACTATCAAGAATGATGGTTATGATAGGAAGAACTACAAGAAAGGGAAGAATAACACTAAGGGAGGAAACTGGTCTAAAGGCAAGAACAAAGAAACTGACAAAAGTGAATCTTCAAAAGAAAGAAACTCTAATCAAAAGAAGAGAAATTTTGATAAGAAGAAGATTCAGTGTTTCAAATGTGAGAAATTTGGACACTTTGCTTCTGAATGTTGGTCTGGTAAGGGAAAACAAGGTCAGAATGATGAGGAACAAGCTAAGATTGCACAAGATGATTCAGATGATTCATTATTATTGATGGTTACAACAACTAGTACTGAGAGCTGCAATTCAGAAAGTTGGTTCTTGGATACTGGTTGTTCTAATCACATGACTAGAAACAAAGCATGGTTGAGGGAAGTTGATCATGGAAGGAACACAAAGGTGAAACTTGCAGATCATAGTACATTAACTTCAGAAGGTATGGGGAAGATTGCTATTGAAGGAAAGAATGGAAAAGTAGCAATAATTGAAGAAGTTCTCTATGTCCCTGGAATGCAGTGCAATTTACTTAGTGTTTGTCAACTCATTCAGAAAGGAAACTCAGTTACGATGAAGGACAATGTTCTGAAGTTGTTTGATAAACATCAAAGGTTAGTCTTGAAAACTCCCCTTGCAAAAAATAGAACATTTCAGACCAATATGAAAGTTGTAGAGTTGAACTGCTTATCTGCAATGGTAAAAGATGAAGATAGCTGGTTATGGCATTATAGGTTTGGCCATCTTAATTTTAGAGGTCTTAATCAACTGGTTGATAAGGAAATGATTCTTGGTGTACCAAAAATTGAGATACCTAACATAGCCTGTGATACTTGTTTGTTGGGCAAGCAACCTAGAAATGCATTCAGTTCAAGTACTGCTAATAGATCAAAGGAGCTACTCAATGTTGTGTACTCATATGTATGTGGTCCTTTAGAGGTTCCTTCATTAGGGGGCAACAGATACTTCATCAGTTTTGTTGATGAGTTCAGCAGAAAACTCTGATTATATTTGATTAAGACCAAAAGTGAAGCATTTGATATGTTTCAGAAGTTCAAAATCTTAGTAGAAAAGCAAAGTGGAAAATCTATTAAGGTTTTAAGAACTGATGGTGGTGGTGAGTATACCTCAAAAGTATTTGAGAGATTTTGTGAAGACAATGGTATTATACGTGAAGTAACTGCTCCTTATACTCCAAAACACAATGGTTTGGCTGAAAGAAGAAACATAAGTCTGCTTGACATGACCAGAAGTATGTTGAAATTGAAGAAGATGCCTAATACTTTTTGGGGAGAAGCTGTAAGAACTGCAGCCTACATCTTGAATAGATGCCCCACTAAGAAACTGAATCAAATCCCTGAAGAAATTTGGCTAGGATGCAAGCAGTCAGCTAAACACTTAAGAGTTTTTGGCTCCTTATGTTACAAACATATCCCTGATGCAAAGAGAAGAAAGTTAGGGGATAAAAGTTGTTGTACCCTAATTTTGTCCAAGCTTTTTTAAAAAAAAAAAGTCAACAAAAAAAAGAGAGAAAGTCAAAGTCAACCTTTATTTTCTTTTTTTAAAAAAATAAATAATAAATAATAATTAAAATGTTTATTATTACTAATTATTTTTTCTTCTTTTTACTTTTATTATTATTATTATTATCATTTCTTTTATTATTATTATTACTTTTATTATTATGTTTGTTTAACAAAAAAAAGAAGCAAAACAAAGAACAAAAGAAAAAGAAAAGGAAAGAAGAAAAGAAAGAAAAGAACACGTGCCTGGCACAGGTGTTCAGAAGCAAGGAAAGAAGAAAAGAAAGAAGAGCTGCACGTGCCAGGCACATGCATTCAGAAGCAAGTGGCTGCCCCAAGGGCAGCACTCATCCCCTTCCAGTTTCCTGCGCCCTGACCTTGCTTTCCAGCACCACCTTGCCATTTTCTTCTCTTCCCCTTTATCAAAACCAGTCAAGGATAGCTGCAAAACTGCTTGCCCAGGTCTTGAAACTGTTGCCCCTGTTCCAGCATTTCTTCCTTCCTCTGTGTGCAGCATCCTTTTCCATTGTTTCTCCCAAACTCTGCACAAACAACACACTACTTTTCATGTTTGTCTTCTCAAATTTTCAAAGATTAATCCCAAAAGGCATCACAAGTTGCAACCAGCACCCTGTTTTCCCATGTTTCCAGCAATTCCTATCAAAATCAGCTTCAACTGGTTCTGAATTCAGCCAAAGTCTTCACCATGATCACAAGGCAAGGTCACTTCCTTCCTTTTGCATTAAATGCTAGCCAAAGTCTAGGTCTTAGCACACAAAACAACCCTGCTGTTAAGGGATTTTTCATGATTTCAAATGATGACATTTTTGCCTATATAAGGAAACCAATGCAGAAGGTTGTTAGTTGAGTAACAAAAGTAAGTATTTTATATTATCGTCTCTTCAGGGATTGGCGCTATCTTGAGCCGTTCAACAATCGTTATTGTTTTGAGTAGGGGGTTTGTAACTTGTTTGCATATAAACTAATGTAATCTAAAAGCGGAAATAAAACGACAAGTAATAGGGAATAAAAGCGTTGAGATCGGAGTTCATCAATCTTGCATCGAATATAATCTAAAAATCATGCATATGAGTTCTAGCGTTTTAGCTAAAATATCACGTATCACTCGACAACGTCATTCGTGTCCAAATGACGTCGTGAGATCGATCGTATCGTTTAATTGACGATTTCTCAATCTATCAAACGATCCGAAAGCATTACATTCCGAACTTTATGTGATTATCAAAACCAAATTCCATGTCTAGAATTTCTTATTTTGATAGAAGATTATTCTAAACCTAGATTCAAAAGTATTTGTCAATAACAATTAAATCAAGCATGAGAATGAAAAGCAAGAATAACTTCAATAACACATAAATTGCTAAAATCATATATTTGCATAATCAAAGATTACATCTAAGCTAGATAAAATACCTCCAATCCCAACAAAGGAAAGTTAGTTGTTCATTTTCATGACAACTGTACAAAAGTTTAAGGAAAGATGAAGATCCAAGCCTAAGTATTGATTTCCCAAAGTCTTAGTTGATTCCACAATCCCTTCACTCTTGCTTCTTGAAGATCAAAGCTTCTAGCCCTATTTTCTATCTAAAAACTATATCCTAAAATATTACTAAACTGTAATAACAATGTTCTTAGCAAAAAAGTATGAAACAAAGCTTAAATACTAAAAGCTGAAAGTGACATCTCGCTCGGCGAGATTTCACTCGCCCGGCGAGTTGAGATTTCTTCACCAGTGGTTTTCAGCCACGTCTTCAAGTAGCATTAAACCGCCTTGGATCTCGTTGGGCGATGAATATTTCGCTGAGCGAAATCAAGTTCCCCTGCTCCTGAAAATCCATGCCTGAGCTCGCCAAGGACTCGCCATTAGCTCGTTGGGCGAGTTTATCAGATTCTTTTCTTCTTGATTCTTTGCTCAAATCATGTCTTGGCTTGCATTTTCCTGCACAAATGGATGGGGAAAGAAGTAAAAGCAATATTGGGCATTTGATCAGTGATTATGAGCTTTTCCCATGATAACTTGCAAAACAAGCTACTTAAGTGCTTAAATTAACTATGCTTTTTAACTCAATTTTGACACTTATCACTCTCCCCAACTTAAATCTTTGTTTGTCCTCAAACAAAGGACTCAAAAGAAATGGAAAAATCAAGGCTTTGGACAAAAGTACAATACATGCAAAGAAATGAAAAGTTTTCAGATGACAAAATTCAAATGTGGATTGCGTGGACAAGTATGAAGTTTCTCATTAATCTAGATATATACTATGAATATGACATAAGTTCTAAACACAAAATTCATATCATACAATGCAAAGCAATAACATAATTAACAATGAACCACACCTAACAAACTTCTTTGAAAGTAAATAAAACAAATTGAAATCATGAAGTGAGGGTTTTGAACACTCATCCGGCAAATCTGCTTACAACCTGATTAAGTTATGTGTCCATCCGAATATCATCTCAAAAAGCATAAAATCATAGATCAAAAGGTCTTTGAGGGTTGTAACTTGGCTTGGTTTCCAAAAGAAATGTCATATGTGGGAAAAATTGAATTCAAATGGCCAAGCATAGAGGAACATTCTTTCTAATTACACAACTTCCTCCAAAATCTCATTATCAACCCTTGGTGATATACAAGTAGTACTTTGATCTTGACAACTTTTTCTATTTATTGAATTTTTCTCTTTTTTCTTTTCTTTTTCTTTGTTCCTTTTCTTTCTTTTTTCTTTTTTTTTCTTTTTCTTTTCCTTTTTCTTTTCTTTTTCTTTGATGTCAAGATCAATTTTCAAAGTTCACCACTACTTGACATACACTACCTCCCTTTTCTCCCCAACTTATTCAAAATGATACCCTAATTGAATGTTCCCTTATCAATAGGCAAGGGACAAATAAACATGATGGTTAAGAGTTCAAAATGAAGGTAAGAATATCAGAATCCATTAGTGATTTAACTATGAACTGGATTTTGAAAAACTTGGGCAAATTCACTAAGCATTGTTTTTATGAATATTGACAATTCAAAGCTAAGGATTCTGATTTATTAGGCTCAAATGGGGTTATCAAATACTCACTCTTTCACTGGGTAGGCTTTTTGTGGTCAAGTGTTTCTTCTCATTTTCAAAAGAATGCCTTGATCATTTCAGTGCTTTCATACAATTCAAAACAATTATCAGATTTAACATAAAACAATCGAGTAAAACAATGAATGCCGGTCTCCTGCATATATGTAAAGCACTTGAGGATTCCTCACATTTAGGCTAGTTCTAAGTGGTTCACATAATAAGCATGTTATCGTGTAAAACTGTATGAGATAAATTTGTTCAAATTACTCATTTCAAATTCAAGTACACACCTAGAAAAACAAGAAACAAGTACCTTGTCTTTGCACTTTGAAACAATTTCAATCATTATCATTATCATGCATCTGATACTTTGCAGTTAAAGAGCTTATCAGTAAGCCTCGCTCAGCGAAGTAATATCTCGCTCCGCGAGCATGACAGGTTTCAGAATTATCAAAAAAAAAATGCAGCATTTCAAAAGACTTGTCAATTTTAGCTTCACCTATGGTTACTTGAAAGCAGTAATAAAGCAAAAATACTTACAAAATTGGGTTGCCTCCCAACAAGCGCTTGTTTTACGTCGTTAGCTCGACACCTGTTTTGTTAGGGTGGCCAAAATGAGATGGACAACACATCATCCTTAGTATTCCTTTGCTTTGGGAGGAATTCCATGAACTTGAAGTATAGGTGATGTGGAGTCCAAATCCTCCCTATCCAGAATTTGATGAAGAAGGAACAAATACTATCTTTTACAAACTCAAGTTCTACCTTGCTCACTTTCTTCCCCTTCTTCTCACAAGTTTCTTCCTTGTTAAGAAACTGTTCCGTTTGCTCAATATCCATCACTTCTTCACTATCAACAGTTCTGGCCTCTTCAGATTCTGACCTTTCTTGAGGAAGTTCTACTTCGTGTGGTATCTCTATTTCTTCCACTAATTTCCTTATACCACATCCTTCAAACTTATATCTTCCTCACTCTCATCAACATCTTCTTCAACAATCTCTCCGAATTTAAGAGTGGATTGATTGTTGGTCTGAACATCCATGATTCTTGATGAAAAATTTAATTGAACTTGCAAAAGTTCTAATTGGATTGATAACGCTCTCAATCTTTGGTTGGTATTTTGCATGTTGATCATGGATTGTTGCATGAACATATTCAAAGTATTTTCCATTCTTGACATTTGTTCATCTTCAGACGGATATTGTTGATACTGTTGATAGGATTCATACTCAAATGGAGTATAGAAGTTGAAATAATCATGACCAGCCATGATTTCCTTTATGTTGAGAATCTGAAACAAGTACAACTAACAAGAAAATTTTCTTTGTATAACAAAGAGGGTTAATGCACACAAAATTTAACAATGTACAAAAGAGAAGAAAAATATTAACAAGAATATATACAAAAGCTCAAAACAATACAAATTGTTGCGATGCTCAAAATATGTAAACACCAATCCCCGGCAGCGGCGCCATTTTGTTAGTTGAGTAACAAAAGTAAGTATTTTATATTATCGTCTCCTCAGGGATTGGTGCGCTATCTTGAGCCGTTCAACAATCGTTATTGTTTTGAGTAGGGGGTTTGTAACTTGTTTGCATATAAACTAATGTAATCTAAAAGCGGAAATAAAACGACAAGTAATAGGGAATAAAAGCGTTGAGATCGGAGTTCATCAATCTTGCATCGAATATAATCTAAAAATCATGCATATGAGTTCTAGCGTTTTAGCGAAAATATCACGTATCACTCGACAACGTCATTCGTGTCTAAATGACGTCGTCAGATCGATCGTATCGTTTAATTGACGATTTCTCAATCTATCAAACGATCCGAAAGCATTACATTCCGACACTTTATGTGATTATCAAAACCAAATTCCATGTCTAGAATTTCTTATTTTGATAGAAGATTATTCTAAACCTAGATTCAAAAGTATTTGTCAATAACAATTAAATCAAGCATGAGAATGAAAAGCAAGAATAACTTCAATAACACATAAATTGCTAAAATCATATATTTGCATAATCAAAGATTACATCTAAGCTAGATAAAATACCTCCAATCCCAACAAAGGGAAGTTAGTTGTTCATTTTCATGACAACTGTACAAAAGTTTAAGGAAAGATGAAAATCCAAGCCTAAGTCTTGATTTCCCAAAGTCTTAGTTGATTCCACAATCCCTTCACTCTTGCTTCTTGAAGATCATAGCTTCTAGCCCTATTTTCTATCTAAAAACTATATCCTAAAATATTACTAAACTGTAATAATAATGTTCTTAGCAAAAAAGTATGAAACAAAGCTTAAATACTAAAAGCTGAAAGTGACATCTCGCTCGGCGAGATTTCACTCGCCCGGCGAGTTGAGATTTCTTCACCAGTGGTTTTCAGCCACGTCTTCAAGTAGCATTAAACCGCCTTGGATCTCGCTGGGCGATGAATATTTCGTTGAGCGAAATCAAGTTCCCCTGCTCCTGAAAATCAATGCCTGAGCTCGCCAAGGACTCGCCATTAGCTCGCTGGGCGAGTTTATCAGATTCTTTTCTTCTTGATTCTTTGCTCAAATCATGTCTTGGCTTGTATTT
Organism: Medicago ruthenica; assembly: GCA_018208015.1. NCBI lineage: Eukaryota > Viridiplantae > Streptophyta > Magnoliopsida > Fabales > Fabaceae > Medicago > Medicago ruthenica. The sequence continues at coordinate 105,245,607 of CM031372.1, read as the reverse complement.
TCCTGCACAAATGGATGGGGAAAGAAGTAAAAGCAATATTGGGCATTTGATCAGTGATTATGAGCTTTTCCCATGATAACTTGCAAAACAAGCTACTTAAGTGCTTAAATTAACTATGCTTTTTAACTCAATTTTGGCACTTATCAACGGTTATAAAATAGAGAGTTTTTTAATACAATTCAGAGAAGACAGGGATTTTCATACAGAAATACATTTGGTTTTTAGGCAATTCAGAGAGAATTTAACTGAATCTTTTGAGCAATTTCTGAGAGAAGAACACAGAGCAATTTAAACATAGTTTTAACACAGTTTAACACAATTCAGACCTGATCTTTGAGCAATTGCAGAGAGAATTCTAGAGATTTGTTTTAGAGAATTTAGAGCAACTCAGAACCAGAAGGAATAGCCAAAATTCCCAACAACCTTTGAGAGCCAGAAGCTCTGTTTTCTGTTTCTTTCTTTGCAAATAATCATAAACAAACCAAACAATCAAAACAACCACTAAATATCATACAAAGAGTGAAGAACAATAGCAAAATACCATTGTTATTGCTGTTTGTATACTTCAACATTTCCAGCTTTGCAAAAACCATAATTTTCCAAAGCCCCATTCATTTTCTTGCATCCCAAGCCTTGGCTAGGAATTTGTAAGTCATCCTAAACCTTTTTTATCTTTCATCTGCATCGCTGTTTGCATTTATTCTGGTTCCTTTTGATTCAGCATCTTTGTTCTGCATTCTTAGTGTTTGTTTAACTCATTTTTAAACTAAAAACATCTTTTGAAACTCCAAAGAAATCTCAAAGTTTGCAAAACACCAAAACAGAAGTGGTTTACTTCTTTTTCTTATTGAATTCGAAAGTTTTTCACCCTTTGAGGTTCTGAAAATCAGAATTCAGAAGCTTCTGAACAGTAGTTCAGAAGCAGCTCCTGAACAGTGCTTCTGAAGCTCAGAGTCTGAACAGTGCGTCTGAACAGTGCTTCTGAAGTTCAGAGTCTGAACAGTGCTTCTGAAGTTCAGAGTTTGAGGGTGAACAAAATTCAACGTCTGAACAGTGCGTCTGATGGTCAACAAAAGTCAACGCCTGAACAGTGCGTCTGATGAACAGTGAGTTTGAGGGTCAACAAAAGTCAACGTCTGAACAGTGTGTCTGATGGTCAACAAAAGTCAACGTCTGAACAGTGCGTCTGAACAGTGCTTCTGAACCTCAGAGTCTGAACAGTACATCTGAAGTTCAGCTTCTGAAGCAGCTTCTGGGCATTTTTAAGGTTCAGAAGCAGCTTCTGGGCATTTTTTTTAAGGTTCAGAACTTGTCTTTTTTTGAATTTTTTTTGAAAGATTTAAAACTCATTTTTTTTCAAAGTACAACCAAGTGTTTTGGCTTTTATTTGGAATTTTCTAAGTTTTAAGCAAGTGTTTTTGCTTTTATTTGGGATTTCTTAAGTTTCAATAATAAACTTGAATGAAAAAGAGTGGTTTGACGTATGTCTTTCCATTCCCCGATTGAACAAACACTTGACGTATGTCTCGTTGTTTGGACAATCGTCATTCTTTTCAAACTTCACAAAAAAATACATTTTAAGTTTCAACAATAAACTTGAATGAAAAAGGAGTGGTTTGACGTATGTCTCTCCATTCCCCGATTGAACAAACACTTAACGTATGTCTCTTTGTTCGGACAATCGTCATTCTATTTTCAAAAATACAAAACGTAAAACGCATTCAACACACCAAAACTAAATTTTTGGCCCCCCATGGTCAAATTCAACCTAATTCTTGGTCCCCCGTGACCAATTGAACCTTTTCTTGGTCCCCCGTGACCAATTGAACCTATTCTTGGTCCCCCGTGACCAATTGAACCTATTCTTGGTCCCCCGTGACCAATTGAACCTTTTCTTGGTCCCCCGTGACCAATTGAACCTATTCTTGGTCCCCCGTGACCAATTGAACCTATTCTTGGTCCCCCGTGACCAATTGAACCTATTCTTGGTCCCCCGTGACCAATTGAACCTATTCTTGGTCCCCCGTGACCAATTGAACCTATTCTTGGTCCCCCGTGACCAATTGAACCTTTTCTTGGTCCCCCCTGACCAATTGAACCTTTTCTTGGTCCCCCGTGACCAAATGAAACTATCTTTGATCCCCCGTTCTTTAAAATCAAGAATACGATCAAAAACATCGTTCTTTAAAATCAACCAACAAACAAACATGTTCTACCAAAGAACTACGTAGCTTTGAATTCTCCATCGCACCAGGAGATACGTAGGAGCAAGATCCCATTCTTGTCAAGCACAATAATAAAAATTATCTTTTTTCCCCTTTTCTTTCTCCCCTTTATATATTAAAGCATAGCAAGCAAACCTTTAAAAACACTTTTAGCCTTAACTAACTAGGATGTTCCCGTTGAGTACAACGGATGTGAGGGGTGCTAATACCTTCCCCTTGCATAATCGACTCCCGAACCCGTTAATGGTTGCGATGACCATCCTTTCCACATCGCTAACGGTTTTATCAACGTTTCCCTTTAAAAATAAAAACTTTGGTGGCGACTCCGCAGTCTTTCCAAGCGTCTTTTTCAGAGAGCGCACAGCTGGCAACTCCGCTGGGGGAATTTCCTCACTAGCGAGTCAGGCCTATCCTAGTTAGCTCTTAGGCTAAGTGTTTTTTTGTTTTGCTTGCATGTTTTTGTTTTATTGTCTTTATCTTCTTTTTTCTCTTACATCTATATCTATGCTTCATTTTGCTTTATGTTCATGTTGTTATGCCAACTGTGGGTTGTCACATGAGTGAAGCTCTATACCCGAGCTTTGAGAAAAAATTAAGATAAGATGGTGTTGTGTAGTGTCTGGCCTTCCTGACGTATGTCTTGTAGGGCGTTGGACGTGAGAACCCCGCCTAGAGTAGATTCTCTTGGAAGTATGGTTGTATTGCGAGTATTTGCAACAGCAACTATAAGTCCTTGTAGGATCCGTGACTCTATGGACCTTTTAGAAAGAATCTCTAGAACCTACATGTGAGAATGGGGGGATGTAACATCCCGCCTAAGACTCGAATATTTATCAATGTTGAGACGATGTATCAGAACTGTTTTAAGCAAAGGGCAAATTGGTAAATTGTCAGTTAATGAGTTAATTTATATGGTAAATGTGATATCCCGCTTATAAGTGTCAGTTATCAGTATTAGAGGTAATTAAGGAGCATGGCAATCTTGTAATTATGGGCAATGGCAATTTGGTGATTATTTTAAAAAGGAGGATTATAAGAAAAGAAGGGTAAGATATTTTCTTACCACTTTCTTCATTCTTTCCACCCTTCCATTTTTCAGCCTCTCTTCCTCCCTCCTTCTAGTTACACGCCTCACCCCTCCTTCCTTCACTCATCAAGATTTCATTCCAATTCATGGGAGAAAGAGCATGCTAGCAAGCTTGTGTGGAAGCTAGTACAAGAGAAAGAAACAAGGAGATTTGAGGAAGAATCAAGAGAAAAGGAAAGTGGATCAAGCTAGGGTTTTAAAGTTGAGAGCTTGGCAAGGAAGCTAGTAATCAAGGTGAGTTCCCTAGGGGTTTTAGAACCCACCATGTCAAGTTTTAATGAATATTTGTATGATGATCAAAGTTATGAACATTTGAGCCTAATCCTATTTTGCTAGCAATCCTTGATTATTACATGTTGTATTCTGTTGATAAGCATTAGAAATTATCCCTTTAAAGTTGTATGATGCTTGGGCATGATTGGATAGACCAAAAATGGTGGAAAACATGTTTTGAACTAGCCCTATGCTGTCACGATTTTACAGGCAGAAACCAACACGAATTCTGGGCATGGAATCGTGACACGATTCCAAAATCGTGTCACGATTTTGAAGGGGACAGGATTATGTTGTTTTTCAATTTTACTTGCACCGTTTCGGCTATCCAATACTGCTTCGGGCTCAAGGAACAACATGTAATGGTTAAGCATTGCTATTTAGCATCTAAAGACCTATCCTTGGGAATGTTTAGATCATTATTATAGATTGAGGATAGGCACATTAGTGAGAGAAAGGATGCCTTAATCCACAAGTTATCATAGAGAGGTATAAGACCTAGTATTGAGTTTAACCCTCACTAGGCAATTCTCAACACTCAATTAAGTACAAGCAAGCTAAGAATGTGATAGTATTCAAGTTTAGAAACCTATTATAGGTTAAAGAGAACTAAGATGGTACTTATCATGTACCAAGCACAAGAATGATATTATGCTTATAGTTAAGAACCTCTAGTAGGTTAAGTTTTACAGAATGCATTAGATATGCACAAGAAATATGAAACGTAATAGAGACGTCTATGAACATTAATGATAAAGAATATGATAACGTGTTCATCAGACTCCGGATTATGCCGGATGGGATTTCTCCGAAAGGGCTATCCACACGTAATTTATAAGACTATGTTAAACGTGTTCATCAGACTCCGGGATACGCCGGATGGGACTCTTCCGAGAGGATTGTCCACACGTATGTTAAAAGATTAAGCATGTCCAGCAGGCTCCGGGATACGCCGGATGGGACTTCTCCGAGAGGGTTGTCTACATGCAAGATGTGTCCAGTAGGCTCCGGATTATGCCGGATGGGGCTTCACCGAGAGGGTTGCCTACACAAAGATAAGAGGAGTCCGGTGTTAGCCTGATATGATAGGAATTTCACCGGTATGATGGGAGATGTACTTCGGGGTTACTCCACCCGGATGCACTCCGTAAAATGAACCAAGATAATGAATGTTTGTTCAACGCTAACTTCTAACTTTATGAGATGAAAAGATGATACGAATATGGAAATGAATGTGTATACTTTATATGTAATACGAGACATGATGATTAGTTCCTAGTGAACGCGATGTGATCATAGGATGTCCCCAACATCACTACGTATAAGACTGAGATAAGAATAGAGTATGAAATGCATGAGATAAGACAAGTAGCGATCCTAAGTTTTCCCCTTTGATCGCGAAATAAATGTAAAGAATGACAGCGATCGTAGGTATCCCCAAGATCGCTAAGAGTAGGCACGGCGACCCTAGGTTTCCCCCGTGGTTGCCAACAGTAGGTTGGGCTGGAGCTCACTGAGACATTATGTCTCACCCCAATCCTTCTGGTGCAGGTTCATAGGTTAGCAGGTGTTATTCATGAAGATCTTCAGGAAGACGCTGGATGGAGTGCAGATGCTCGTCAAGGCAAGCTCAGGAGGTTGACAGATTTTATATATGTATATGAACGTGTATTGTATGATATTTGGATATTTATGTAAACGAGCAAATTGTACTCATTCAGTGGTTTGTATATATAAATTATTGTAAATTTTAATGTATCCGATATCAGATTAATACGCATGCTAAATATTCTAGATAATTTAGTATGGGTGTTACAGGGGAAGTTTTGAACGTTCCTATGCCACACCCCTGCATACCATAACATTTGCATCCATGAAAATGATTTTTGCATATACATTTTCCTTCCCAAAAAAAAAGGGGCATGTTTTTTCATCTACATCGCATACATGCATTTTCATGCATTTTAAAGAGAAAAAACACTCGTATCATTCCCAAAAAAAAGGGTACCCGACCTGGTGTACCGTGACGTTTCTGATAAGATCCCGAGCAACTGGAAGGCCATTGAAATTCCGGAAATCATTTCCTTGTCCAAGTAATTTATCATGTTTCTTTTTTTAAAAAAAAAAGGGAGATCATTTTGCTCTGCCCAAGGCAAATGATTAACTTTGTGGGACCCCCATGTTTCAAATTATTTCCATCATTAATGAAATTGCAGTTTATATTCAATAGAGTTCGTTTTTCTTTCGTTCTTAAATAGCAATAAATTTTCGCAACCCTAAAATAAAAAAATCATGCTCATGAAAATCCATAAATACACCCACCAAAAATAACACTGCTACGATCCCTTACGACTTCGATTTTCCAATTAACCAAACGGAAGGCGATGACGAGGATGATTATGAACCTCCTGAAGGATTGTCCAGGCCTGGGGATCAAGAGGATAGGGTAATACAATCTTACCAAGAGAACCCTCAAGAGATTGGTATCACAGTTTTTCCTCTGCGGGGGCACACTCTACAAGAGAAATTATGACATGGTCTTACTCAGATGTGTGGATAAACGTGAAGCAGTCATGCTCATCAAAGAAATCCATGAGGGGTCCTTCCGAACCCATGCCAACAGACATGCAAAAAAAATAATATAAATAAATATCCTAAGGGCGGGTTATTACTGGCTAACTATGGAGGCCGACTGCTTTCACTACGCCAAGACATGTCATAAGTGTCAAATTTACGCCGACAAGGGGCACGTGCCACCGACACCTCTGAATGTCATGACGGCACCCTGGCCATTCTCTATGTGGGGCATAGACATGATTGGAATGATTGAGCCAAAAGCTTCAAATGGACGCCGGTTCATCTTGGTTGCCATCGACTATTTCACCAGGTAGGTTGAAGCGGCTTCTTATGCAAACGTGACCAAACAAGTGGTAGCCCGATTCATCAAAAAGGAAATCATTTGCCGTTACGGCACCCCTCACAAAATTATCACAGATAATGGGGCAAATCTAAACAACAACACAATGAAGGAGTTGTGCAAAGATTTCGAAATCGAATACCACCACCCTTCCCCATACCAGCCAAAGGTGAACAGCGCAGTAGAAGCAGCCAACAAGGATATCAAGAAAATCATCCAGAAGATGGTAAAAACCTACAATGACTGGCACGAGATGCTTCCTTTTCCACTACACGATTACAGAACGTCAGTTCGCACGTCCACTGGGGAAACCCCTTTTCCCTTGGTATACGGTATGGAGGCCGTGCTTCCCATTAAAGTTGAAATTCCCTCGTTAAGGGTCTTGATGGAAACAAAATTAGAGGAAGCCGAATGGGTCCAAACACGATTTGACCAACTGAACCTCATAGAAGAGAAGCGTCTAACGGCATTGTGTCATGGACAGTTATACCAGAAGAGGCTCAAGAGGGCATTCGACAAAAAAGTTCGTCCTTGAGAATTCAGGGAAGGAGACTTAGTGTTGAAAAAGATATTACCCATCCACAAGGATCCCCGCGGGAAATGGACTCCTAGCTATGAAGGACCATACGTGGTAAAAAAAGCTTTCTCTGGTGGAGCCTTAATCATCACCACTATGGATGGAGAAGAGTTTCCCCTCTCAATAAACTCCGACGCAGTCAAAAAATATTATGCCTAAAAAAAAAGAGAAGGAACAAAGAAAAAGCTCGCTAAATCGAAAACCCGAAAAGGGCGGTTTAGGCAATAGAGAGCGTCCTGGTAGATCGAAAACCTAAAAAGGCGGTCTAGGCAAAAATTAAGGACATCAAAAAAGGAAATACGCCCCAGTGGACTGAAAACTCGAAAGAGCGGTCCAGGTAAAAATTAGGGGTTTCAAAACAAAAAAAAAGGGGCAAGACTGCAACACATGAGGTCCGGACAGAATTCAAGAGGGAAAGAATCAATCTCGTTATCATCTTTCAGAGGCGAGGTATTTCGAAGTCATAGGGAAAGTAGCACGTGAAACCCAAGCAAATCTCCATTTGCCTTTTTGTTTCTTCCTTTTTCTCTATCTCAGTAATCACCTCTTATAGGGATTACATCTTCATGTATAGTATCCCATGCAAGGGACTAAGTTGCATTGAATAAAAATCATCTTTAAGCCTTTTCATTGTTATGCGTCCTTACTTGCTCGTAAAATGTGTTTTATTCATGATAAATAATGCATTGAAATATGAGAAATAACATAAAAAACTTGCAAAAAAAGAAAGTTTTTTACTTGGACGTTAAATGTCGAAGAATTTTGTGGGCCCCGGTATTGCTTCAAAGGACTCAAAGCCTGAAACTCCTCATCAGTCATTTCAAGATTGTTACTCTTCAGCAGAAACAAGTGTGTGGCTCACGGTACGTGAAACGCAAAGATCCCGGGTGTCGGAGGGACATAATTCCCTAAATAAAGCATACCCCACATTTCGTTCATCCACTAAGGCTGGATATCGATCAGTTTTCAAAATGATCCTTATATCCCCAGTGAACTCACAAATAAAGCCCAACGATGCTTGGCACCTAATCACAAATAAAGCCCAATTTTCATTGGCATTCCCAAACACAATTTCCAAATAAAGCCCAATTTTCATTGGCAATTCCAGTCACACCCAAAGCCCAATCGTCATTGGCACTCTCACTCACATTTCTAAACAAAGCCCAATTATCATTGGCACTCACAAACATAATTTCCAACAAAGCCCAATCGTCGTTGGCACAATCACAACCAAAGCCCGACCTTGCTCGGAATCCAATCATAATCCCCAGCGTTCAACATGACATCTGTTTATCCCACATGTCAGCACAGTGCATGCATCATATCAAACTCATTCATTAGCATGCATCTCATATTCATATCATGCTTTCCCTCACAATTTATCATGCTCCCCAGGCTAGTCTAAGCACCCCCCGAGGCGACGACTTGTCTGTTAGATCTAAGCACCCCCTGAGGCAACGATCTATTTATTTTTCAGTCTAAGCACCCCCCGAGGCGACGATCTATTTACCTTTCAGTCTAAGCACCCCCCGAGGCGACGACTTGTTTTAGATCTAAGCACCCCACGAGGCGACGATCTCTTTATCTTTCAGTCTAAGCACCCCCCGAGGCGACGACTTGTTTTAGATCTAAGCACCCCCCGAGGCGACGATATGTTTGTGTTTTAGATCTAAGCACCCCCCCGAGGCGACGATCTACTTGTCTTCTAGATCTAAGCAACCCCCCCCCCCCCCCCCCCCCCCCCCCCCCGAGGCGACGATCTATTTTATTTCCCCACGGTAGTCTAAGCACCCCCCCGAGGCGACGATCTATCTGTTTATTTTTCAGTCTAAGCACCCCCCGAGGCGACAATCTTTTTATCTTTCAGTCTAAGCACCCCCCGAGGCGACGACTTATTCTAGATCTAAGCACCCCCCGAGGCGACGATCTGTTTATTTTTCAGTCTAAGCACCCCCCCGAGGCGACGACTTGTTCTAGATCTAAGCACCCCCCGAGGCGACGATCTTTTTATCTTTCAGTCTAAGCACCCCCCGAGGCAACGACTTGTTTTAGATCTAAGCACCCCCCGAGGCGACGATCTATTTATCTTTTAGATCTAAGCACCCCCGGAGGCGACGATCTTTTTATCTTTCAGTCTAAGCACCCCCCGAGGCGACGACTTGTTCTAGATCTAAGCACCCCCCGAGGCGACGATCTATCTTTTTACCTTTTCAGTCTAAGCACCCCCCGAGGCGACGACTTGTCTTCTAGATCTAAGCACCCCCCCGAGGCGACAATCTATCTTTTTACCTTTTCAATCTAAGCACCCCCCGAGGCGACGACTTGTCTTCTAGATCTAAGCACCCCCCGAGGCGACGACTTGTCTATTTTACTCTTAGTTTATGCACCAATAACCAACCCAGAGGTGACCCTGCATTTACTTTTGTGTCCATTGCTTTCGCATTTCAATATTTTCATTATTTACTACAGTCTTTTCTCACTTTAAAGGACAAAATTTGGATCCTTTTTACTTAATTGCTCTTCACAAAGAGTTTACGTGATGCCCTTGGCACTCACATTCTCTACGCGAAGACACAATTAAGTAGGGGCAGCTGTTGTACCCTAATTTTGTCCAAGCTTTTTTCAAAAAAAAGTCAACAAAAAAAAGAGAGAAAGTCAAAGTCAACCTTTATTTTCTTTTTTTAAAAAAATAAATAATAAATAATAAATAAAATGTTTATTATTACTAATTATTTTTTCTTCTTTTTACTTTTATTATTATTATTATTATTATTATTATTATTATTATTATTATTATTATTATTATTATTATTATCATTTCTTTTATTATTATTATTATTACTTTTATTATTATGTTTGTTTAACAAAAAAAAAAGAAGCAAAACAAAGAACAAAAGAAAAAGAAAAGGAAAGAAGAAAAGAAAGAAAAGAACACGTGCCTGGCACAGGTGTTCAGAAGCAAGGAAAGAAGAAAAGAAAGAAGAGCTGCACGTGCCAGGCACATGCATTCAGAAGCAAGTGGCTGCCCCAAGGGCAGCACTCATCCCCTTCCAGTTTCCTGCGCCCTGACCTTGCTTTCCAGCACCACCTTGCCATTTTCTTCTCTTCCCCTTTATCAAAACCAATCAAGGATAGCTGCAAAACTGCTTGCTCTGGCTCTGAAACTGCTTGCCCAGGTCTTGAAACTGCTGCCCCTGTTCCAGCATTTCTTCCTTCCTCTGTGTGCAACATCCTTTTCCATTGTTTCTCCCAAACTCTGCACAAACAGCACACTACTTTTCCTGTTTGTCTTCTCAAATTTTCAAAGATCAATCCCAAAAGGCATCAGAAGTTGCAACCAGCACCCTGTTTTCCCATGTTTCCAGCAATTCCTGTCAAAATCAGCTTCAACTGGTTCTGAATTTAGCCAAAGTCTTCACCATGATCACAAGGCAAGGTCACTTCCTTCCTTTTGCATTAAATGCTAGCCAAAGTCTAGGTCTTAGCACACAAAACAGCCCTGCTGTTAAGGGATTTTTCATGATTTCAAATGATGACATTTTTGCCTATATAAGGAAACCAATGCAGAAGGTTATAAAAAAGAGAGTTTTTGAATACAATTCAGAGAATACAGGGATTTTCATACAGAAAGACATTTGGTTTTTAGGCAATTCAGAGAGAATATAACTGAATCTTTTGAGCAATTTCTGAGAGAAGAACACAGAGCAATTTAAACATAGTTTTAACACAGTTTAACACAATTCAGACCTGATCTTTGAGCAATTGCAGAGAGAATTCTAGAGATTTGTTTTAGAGAATTTAGAGCAACTCAAAACCAGAAGGAATAGCCAAAATTCCCAACAACCTTTGAGAGCCAGAAGCTCTGTTTTCTGTTTCTTTCTTTGCAAATAATCATAAACAAACCAAGCAATCAAAACAGCCACTAAACATCATACAAAGAGTGAAGAACAATAGCAAAATACCATTGTTATTGCTGTTTGTATACTTCAACATTTTCAGCTTTGCAAAAACCACAATTTTCCAAAGCCCCTTTCATTTTCTTGCATCCCAAGCCTTGGCTAGGAATTTGTAAGTCATACTAAACCTTTTTTATCTTTCATCTGCATCTCTGTTTGCATTTATTCTGGTTCCTTTTGATTCAGCATCTTTGTTCTGCATTCTTAGTGTTTGTTTAACTCATTTTTAAACTAAAAACATCTTTTGAAACTCCAAAGAAATCTCAAAGTTTGCAAAACACCAAAACAGAAGTGGTTTACTTCTTTTTCTTATTGAATTCGAAAGTTTTTCACCCTTTGAGGTTCTGAAAATCAGAATTTAGAAGCTTCTGAACAGTAGTTCAGAAGCAGCTCCTGAACAGTGCTTCTGAAGCTCAGAGTCTGAACAGTGCTTCTGAAGTTCAGAGTCTGAACAGTGCTTTTGAAGTTCAGAGTCTGAGGGTCAACAAAAGTCAACGTCTGAACAGTGCGTCTGATGGTCAACAAAAGTCAACGTCTGAACAGTGCGTCTGATGAACAGTGAGTCTGAGGGTCAACAAAAGTCAACGTCTGAACAGTGCGTCTGATGGTCAACAAAAGTCAACGTCTGAACAGTGCTTCTGAAGTTCAGCTTCTGAAGCAGCTTCTGGGCATTTTTAAGGTTCCGAAGCAGCTTCTGGGCATTTTTTTTTAAGGTTCAGAACTTGTCTTGTTTTGAATTTTTTTTTGAAAGGTTTAAAACTCATTTTTTTTCAAAGTACAACCAAGTGTTTTGGCTTTTATTTGGAATTTCCTAAGTTTTAACCAAGTGTTTTTGCTTTTATTTGGGATTTCTTAAGTTTCAATAACAAACTTGAACAACAAACTTGTTCATAAGTTTCAACAACAAACTTGAGTAACAAACTTTTTCTTAAGTTTCAATAATAAACTTGAACGAAAAAGGAGTGGTTTGACGTATGTCTTTCCATTCCCCGATTGAACAAACACTTGACGTATGTCTCGTTGTTTGGACAATCGTCATTCTTTTCAAACTTCACAAAAAAATACATTTTAAGTTTCAACAACAAACTTGAATGAAAAAGGAGTGGTTTGACGTATGTCTCTCCATTCCCCGATTGAACAAACACTTAACGTATGTCTCTTTCTTCGGACAATCGTCATTCTATTTTCAAAACTAGAAAACGTAAAACGCATCCAACACACCAAAACTAAATTTTTGGCCCCCCATGGTCAAATTCAACCTAATTCTTGGCCCCCCGTGACCAATTGAACCTTTTCTTGGTCCCCCACGACCAATTGAACCTATTCTTGGTCCCCCGTGACCCATTGAACCTTTTCTTGGTCCCCCGTGACCAATTGAACCTATTCTTGCCCCCGTGACCAATTGAACCTATTCTTGGTCCCCCGTGACCAATTGAACCTATTCTTGGTCCCCCGTGACCAATTGAACCTATTCTTGGTCCCCCGTGACCAATTGAACCTATTCTTGGTCCCCCGTGACCAATTGAACCTTTTCTTGGTCCCCCGTGACCAATTGAACCTTTTCTTGGTCCCCCGTGACCAATTGAACCTTTTCTTGGTCCCCCGTGACCAATTGAAACTATCTTTGATCCCCCGTGATCAATTCAAACTAATTCTTGACCCCCCGTGGTCAATTCAAACTATTTTTGACCCTCCGTGGTCAATTTAATCCTTTTTTCGCAAACGGACATGTTTTATCAATTCTAACGCGATACAAACAAACGCTTAAGCCTCCCACGCGCGAGCATACAAGCTACGTTTAACCGCAAGAATACGATCAAAAACATCGTTCTTTAAAATCAACCAACAAACAAACATGTTCTACCAAAGAACTACGTAGCTTTGAATTCTCCATCGCACCAGGAGATACGTAGGAGCAAGATCCCATTCTTGTCAAGCACAATAATAAAAATTATCTTTTTTTCCCCTTTTCTTTCTCCCCTTTATATATTAAAGCATAGCAAGCAAACCTTTAAAAACACTTTTAGGCTTAACTAACTAGGAGGTTCCCGTTGAGTACAACGGATGTGAGGGGTGCTAATAACTTCCCCTTGCATAATCGACTCCCGAACCCGTTAATGGTTGCGATGACCATCCTTTCCACATCGCTAAGGGTTTTATCAACGTTTCCCTTTAAAAATAAAAACTTTGGTGGCGACTCCGCAGTCTTTTCGAGCATCTTTTACGCTCGAGCGTCTTTTTCAGAGAGCGCACAAAAGTGAGCCTATGATAATGGTTGGCTATCATGAAACAGGTGCATACAGGTTATATCATCCTCTAACTCATTCAATAGTGATTAGTAGGGATGTTAAAATCTGTGAGAATGAAGCTTGGGATTGGAACAAGAAAGAGAAGAGTTCCAATCACACAGTTCCCACAATAATTGAAGAAGATGATCAAGTTAAACAAGTTCAACTTGATACTGAAGTTCAAGCTGAAGTACATGTTGAAGAGAATCAAGCTACTAGAACTTCAGGGAGACAGAAATTTGCTTCCACAAGGTTAGCTGGACATGAAGTTATTCTAGATAATCTAGTTAATGAAGAAGGGGAATTTGTTCACTTTGCCTTATTAGCAGATGCAGAACCAATTAACCATGAAATAGCATTGAATGAAGAAGTGTGGAAGAATGCTATGATTGAAGAGTTGAATTCAATCATCAGAAACAACACATGGAAACTGACTGAACTACCTGTTAGCAAGAAACCTATAGATGTGAAATGGATTTTCAAGTTGAAACTGAAGCCAAATGGTGAAGTAGCCAAACACAAAGCTAGATTAGTTGCTAGGGGATTCATGCAGAAGGTTGATATGGATTACTTTGAAGTATATGCACCAGTAGCAAGATTAGAGACTGTGAGACTGATAGTTGCTATAGCTTGTGGAAGAAACTGGCCAATGTATCATTTGGATGTAAAATCTGCTTTCCTAAATGGTCTCTTAGATGAAGAAGTGTATGTAACACAGCCACCAGGTTTCAAAATCAAAGGGAAAGAAGATATAATGTATAGATTACACAAAGCACTCTATGGATTGAAGCAGACACCAAGAGCTTGGAACAAAAGAATTGACAGTTTTCATGTGCAGCAAGAATTTGTTAATGCAAGTCTGAATATGTTGTATATGTGAAGAAAGGAATTGAAGGTAATCAGTTACTCATCTGTCTCTATGTAGATGACTTGATAGTGACTGGTAGTGATGTGAATGAGATAAAAGCATTCAAATCTCAGATGATGAGTGAGTTTGAAATGTCAGACTTAGGAAAATTGACATATTTTCTAGGCCTGGAGTTTACTGAAAATGCAAAGGGACTGGTAATGCATCAAATGAAGTATGCATCTGATATATTGAAGAGGTTCAATATGATGAACTGCAATCCATCATCATCACCTGCTGAGACAAATGTAAAACTAGTAATGAATGAAAAAGAAGAACTTGTGGATCCTACATTGTTTAAGCAAATTGTTGGATCACTGAGGTACCTATGCAATAGTAGGCCTGATATTGCATATGTAGTTGGTATAATCAGTAGATTCATGAGTGAACCTAGAGTATCTCATCTGTTAGCAGCCAAAAGAGTAATGAGATACATCAAAGGAACATTGCAGTTTGGCATTCTATTTCCTAAGTGTCTGAATGAAAACTATGGAGAATTGATAGCTTACCCTGATGCAGATTGGTGTGGAGATAATCATGATAGGAAGAGCACCTCAGGTTACCTATTCAAGTTTCAGAATGCCCCAATTTCATGGTGTGCTAAGAAGCAACCAGTTGTGGCATTGTCAACCTGTGAATTTGAGTATATTGCAGGGTGTATGGCAGCATGTCAGGCAGTTTAGCTTAAAAATATACTCAAGGAGATAGAGATAGAAGTTAGCAGACCTATAACATTGTTCATAGATAACAAATCTGCTATAAACTTAGCCAGAAATCCAGTTTTACATGGAAGAAGCAAGCATATAGAAGCTAAGTTTCATTTTCTGAGGGAGCAAGTGAACAAAGGAGCATTGCAGGTTGTTCATTGTTCCACTGAGCTGCAGCTTGCAGACATATTAACTAAGTCATTGAAGGTTGACAGGTTCATCAAGCTAAGGAGTTTGATTGGCATGAAGGAAGTGGAAACTTGAATTAATGGAGGATGTTAGTTTGTTAATTCAAGTTTGTTAGTGATGTAATCATGTTTAGTTGGTTAATCACATTAGATTTTTGTTTGTTGTTGATTAGTTACAAGTTCCCTAGAATTTAGCTAAAGTTCTGAGTTTCAGAGTCTGAGGTTTCAAACTCTGAGATTGCTTCAAGCAATCTAGCATAACGTTTGTATATAAGCCAATTCACTTGTACATTCTCATCAATCAATAACACAATTTCCTTTTCTCATTCTTCTCCTCTCATTCTCTCTAAATTCACCAAAAATCAGAAAACCTCTAAGATCAAAATAATTGCTTAGAAAGCAAGTTTCATAGCTGCGCTAACAATGGTATGTTCCTCGTGGCAAGATAAAATACCTCACTTTTGACTGTGTGTATTGCAGGGACTAACGGACAAATTCAAGGAGAAGGATACTGCTGGGTATACTGGCTCTGCAACATTTTCCTATGAGGTGTTTATGCTGACTGTCCTGCCATTTCTGATAGCTTAGGATAGTAATGGTGTATGTCAGTTGACCGTATAAATTTCCTGGGGCTGTAATTTGGTTTGGAAATAGATGTGTACATGTGGTCGAATAAATTACTTTGGACAACATATAATATGCTTTTGTTCCCTACTGTTTAGCTTTTATGACGCATAAATGAACAATGATTAATGAACGATGACAATAGTTAATGAACAACGTTTGATGTCATTTGACTTGAGTGATCGGGTGTTCTTTACTACAATTATTCATCAATTTTTAAGGTATACTGCTGCCTAGATTATTTACCCTAATTCTGTTGCATTGATTGTTATTTATAATAATTCTGATTCATCAAAATTTGGTTGAATCTATTTATGATAATTCTGAATCTTGTTGTGTATTGATTCATTAATTTTGTTATGATAATTCTGAATCTTGTTGTGTATTGATTCATTAATTTTGTTATGATAATTCTTTTGTTATCATATCTGAATCGAGACAACCATAAAACATTAGCAAGATGTGTTACCATATTTAGAAAATATCGAAAGGAAGGTTTTAAAAAAAGTATGAATCTTGTAAAAAGTGTTGCACTTCAAATGAATGTTGAGCCCATCTTTCCAACAAAATGTCTTGTGATTAGAAGAATTTTTTTTTTTTGAGAGAACAGAAGAATCATTTAGATTTTCACACACACACACATATATATATATACTCCCTCTGGTCTCAATTTTAAGCAAAACATCATTTTTTACTTTATTGAATAACTAATGTATCTGGTCTGTAATATGGACTAAATAGATCAGTTATTCAATAAATTTGAAAAGTGAAATTTGCTAAGTTCAAGAGTACAAAGATGGACCTCTCAAAAAGAGAGTACAAAGATGGTAGAGTACCAGAAAATTCCCAGTCACCCCAAAGCTAAACGAAATAAAAAAGCTCACCCAACACCCCCTAAGAGAAAAGGAAGGAAAACCAACAAACACCCAACCCACCAACAAAAAGAAGGGCCATACCCAACACCTGCTCAAGATGACCTAGAAAATCAACCATCAAAAGAGCCAACCTCAAGGGAAGATGAACTGAACCTACTAGCCCAAAAGTAGTTGCGGCGGTTTAGACTGCCACAATGTACAGTTTTTTCTTTTTAAATATTGTACATTACTGTGGTTTAAACTGCCACTATGTACAATTTTTTGTTGAAACATTGAAACCGCCGTTTTACTCAAACAATTAGCTGCCGTTTTATTCAATGCGTATTATCGCAGTCTCCATGGTGGTTTGTATTAAACTACTGTTTTAATCTCTGTGGCAGCAAAAATATTTGCGGTTAAAACCGCCGTAATAATCAAAATTTAGCCGCCATAATTAACGCATTTTTCTGTAGTGCAAAGACACATATAATAAAACAGACTCAGGAACCCACTCAAAAGCACACCAGCACAGGCCTTCCTCAGCAAACTACCGGTGGTGGCAACAACCGTGGTTCCATCCACTCATAATGGAAACCAGGATGACCAGAGTGCCTCCCAAAAAACTAGTACCAAGAGGTAAACTGAATAATAGAAATTCATTACGCTTATATATCTATTTTTGAACTTCATTCCATTCTGTCTTAAATATATATACCACTGTATAATATTGTTCTTTTATTTTTTTTAACGATGTAAATCAGTTAAGTTGGTGTGTATAGACTTCATGGCTTAGTTATGAAATTTTTACAGTTGTTTTGCAAACAAAAATGTATAATCCCCATTCCCCAAGCCCACTTGTTTCAATTTATGTCCTACTATTAGAGACTTAAGAATTTGATAAGTGTATGTGTAAGACCCCCTCCCGTCTTAGTTCCTTATCGTCGAATACTGCAGTCAATATTCAGTTTCTGTTTTCTTTTTCTCTCAATTAAGAATTATATTAGAGTTGTTGAACCTTGATGAAGAAAAACTTCACAACAGTACGCGGTGTAATTTTAATTTCTTATGATTTGTTTTGTTTTGCAGTAGACAAGTATGAATATATGGTCAGTTATTTGCTTGGTGATTTTCCTTTTACCACGCTCAAGTTCTCTATTTTTGTGCACTTAAAGGCGATCTTTTGTGTATGCTCGTTATGATGCTTGCTCCGTAAAGACATATTGTGTTGGGGCTTTTTTTTCACTTTTTTGTACAAAATGATGAATAATGTATATTTTTTTATTAGTGATGTCAAAGACACCAGTGTCTTCCTTCCTTTTATTATGAACATATTCTCCTGGCTAATTTTACAGGCTTGTTGGGTATTGCAATTATTTTGTCTTACGTACAAGTATTCATAATTTTTCTTAAGCACTATGATATTTTGAAATGTGCATTAACTCTCTCCATTATCAGTATATTTTTATAGTTTGGTTTTTTGTAGGTCTTTTTTGAGATTTCGAAATGTGCATTCAGTTATTAGCTACATTTATCATGTGCTTGGTTTGGGTGCTGATGCCTTTAGTGGTTTGGGTGTTTTTTTTCTCACCTATTTGTATTGGTATTGCGCGCCTTGCTCGTCTTGTGCTTGGTTTGCACTTTTAATAAAATTTAGCCGTTTTGAAAAAAAGAAAAGGAAACTGCATGTATCATGTCATTCTTAGCCCTAATGGCTGCTGTCAGATCTCATTGTTTTCATTTTAGCAAATCAATGACTTGGCACATTTTAGTTTTTTTCAATAGGTTTGTTTGTTACTCTAGTACGCAGCTCGAATTGTGTCCCTTTTGGGGAGTCTCCTAACAAGTTTCACTGAAACAGGAAAGGAAATATTTTCAATTAAAAGAGCCTTTCAAGTATATATGAATAGACTTATCATCTCACTTAGTCGAAACATGTTTAGACATATAGGCTCCGACTATGATATTTATCAGACAGTAAATGTTTTCTAATAGATAGATATTCCTCAAGAAAACAAGTTGGAAGTCTATACTTGAATCCAGATTGGCCAAATTAAAGAGTTATTGAATTCCATCGCGTTACTTTCAAACATATGCCATATTTACCAGCTGCACTCTGCAATCTTAATTTTAAAATTGAAGGCGAGTAACAAAAAGTGTATGATACTCGAGTTTGTTCTGTTTTCTTATGTATAATTGGAATGTCTGATATGGCATGTAATGAGGTTAGAATAATGGGAAGAACTGATGCTGGAAAGTCTAGTATAAGAGAACTACGCACACATTTGGCTATTGTTCCTCAGAGTCCATTTATAACATTCTTACTCTCTTGTTGGGAAAGAGTTGCATTAGCATTTATTTTGACAGCACCTATATTTGATGTCTTCCTGATATCCTGAATTTTGTGTATCTTCAAAAGTCCAGGTATAACCTAGATCCATTCAAATTAAATAATGACTTAAAATTTTGGGACACACTAGAGAAGTGTCGTGAGAAAGAGGAAGTAGAAGTAGTCGGAGGGTTGGATATTCTTGACAAAGAGAGGAGAGACAAGACGAACCATCGTTAAGGTCTTGCACATTTCAATATACCTAAATTACTTTCTAAGTTGTCCATGATTAAAGAATATCATTCATTGAGTTTGCAACAAGTTCTCACTTAATGTTAGGTTAGATCTGACTCACCGCCGACGAGATGAATAGATAGACGTTTCTCCCTATTTCAAGAGGATACATAATGGAGTTTGTTTCTCCTCTTTACTCCAAAAACAATGGAGTTAGTTTTCTGAAAGGAAAACTTTTAGCAACAGAATCATAATTGATGAATTTAAGAGCAAAATTGTTTGAGAGTAATTTAAGTATATTGAAATAAGCTAAAAAAACTATGTATCATCTTTGATCGAAAATAGAATTAGATAAAAGAAGAGAAAAATTAGAGTGAATTTGATGAATAAGAGGCTTAGGAATTCAGATAGAATCTCTTGAAAAAAAAAAATTAGAGAGAAGTAAGTTTTTTTATGTAGAAAAATAGTAGGATCAAACACATCTTTGTTGGTGCTATTTTAAACAAGACTTTGTCTAATGTGCACAAGTTTGTTTTTTTACCTTTAAATTAATAAGTCTCATCACATTTCATTTGATTCAATGGTGAGATGTATTCATCCAATACTAAAAACAAGTTTGTACATCGTGGGAGACTTAACTTACTTATGTACCATAGACTTAGCCTATTAAAAAAGCACATGTTAATTTCCAAAAATAATTAATAATGTAAGCCTTAGAAACATTACATATATGTATTGATATTGGCTTCCCTAACTCACATGACTTGATCAAGTAAATATATATTCCCTGGCTATAACGTTGGTGACAAACAACTTAATTACAACTTCCACTCCTCACTATGGAATGGACAATCTTTTTGAGAATAATAGTATTATCAATAGTGCTCCTACCTGAAATAAATCTATTTTGATTTGGCAAAATGATTTTAGGCATGACATCCTTAATGCGGTTAGCAATCACCACCTTAGTAACAATTTTGTAAATCACATTGCATAACGAAATGGGGAGAAAATCCGAAGTTGTAGACAGAACAGGACCCTTGGGAATCAACGTAATAAGAGTATTATTAGCCTTGCCAATATTAGCTAGATTAAGGACAACTCATTCACAAAACTATAAATGGAGTAGCCCAGTACATCACATTTCGACTTATAGGA
Source organism: Medicago ruthenica (assembly GCA_018208015.1). NCBI lineage: Eukaryota > Viridiplantae > Streptophyta > Magnoliopsida > Fabales > Fabaceae > Medicago > Medicago ruthenica. Next base: position 105,225,286 of record CM031372.1, on the reverse strand, counting down.
AATATAGTTTTAGATAAACTTTGAATCATGGAAAAATTGAATTTTATTGAATCACACAAGGGATTTTCAGATAAATTTATCAAAACAAACCAAAAAAGGTAATTTTATGTATAGATTTTCTTAAGGATGATCAATCTTCAAGACACTTTTCATTTTATACTCAAAAGTTGTCGTACAAAATAGAAGGTCAAAGAAGATAGCTAATATATTCCCAAGATCAATAATGTGAGAACAAATATTAAATGTATTAATGACTTTATTATAGATTAAAAAAGAAATTCTAATCTATATCAAATAAATAATTTAATAAATTATTTTGAATTTTCAAAAACTCAAAAAAATAGTTTTAGAATTAAATTTTAAAAGGCTTATTTTTTAATTCACTTCGAACCTCAATATATGTTGGGCCGACATTAGTTCTATATAAACAAATTTTTCATCACATTTTTTTTTTCAAACCCTTTCTCCCTCAAAATAATAAAACAATATGTTTTCAATCTCCAAAATGGATAAGAAAACTATGTTATTTTTTGCACTCATCTCCATTGTTGTCGCCGCCGTCAGAGGCCATTCCCCTTTGGCAACACTGTCCACATCACCCACGACCACTCCGGCTTCATTACCGGCAACACCTCCTTCCAAACGAACATCACCAGCTACCGCTGCTTCTCCCATATCACTGACCGCATCTCCTTCCAACGTTGTTGTGCCTGCTTCGGCCCTTGTTAGTACACCATTAGCACCAGGTCCAATAAGTTGTCCATCGACACCTGTTCCGACCAGGTCACCTCCATCAGTGGCACATGTGGCTGCTCCAACGACCCTGGCAGTTCCAGGTGGAGCCTGGGAAGATGTTGACGATGAGGTTAGGTTCTCCTTCCTCTTTTGATTTTTCTCTGTCATTTTGAAATAAGTGCTCGTTTTCTGCAATATATATATATATATATATATATATATATATATATATAAGAGACTCGTGTTGAGTTAATTATTTTTACTATGTTTTGCTAATCCAAATCTAAGGCCAAACGGTGATTAACTTGAAGTTCAAAGGGACCCACGCGCCACCATTGACGGTGTTTTTTTTTTTGTGCTAGCAATCTTTTTTTGGTCCTATGACGGGGGTTTGATTAGGTTAGGTAATTAACTCGCTGAGCTAATTAAGGAAGGAAACATTAATTAATGAATGAAAATTAAAAAGAATAGTACGAGACATCTTAGGACTGAAATAGAAAATATTGTTTACCATAAATAGTAATAGTAATTTATATGTTTGTTACTTGAAATAATATATATTAGTTATTGGAAATAAATTTATTGTCCATATATAATGGCGGTACTTTATTATATTAAACAATATTAATTAGTAGTATCCTTCAACAAAAAATAATAATTAATTGTAATAACAGTAATTAAAACTGATTTGGCTACAACACGTTTTTTTATGAAAAAATTAATTAAAGAAGGAAAATTAAAAAGGACAATACGACACACACCTCCTTGGGAGGAGATTGTCTCCCGTTTTTTCTTCTCAAGTGTGATTTTGGCCATCCATCATAATATTGAGAGAATGTGTTTTTAATGTTAAGAAATGAGAGAGAGTGTAATCAAAGGTTTGGATGCAAACATTGTAGAAAATTGTAGAGTTTTCCATTCGAGAGGATCCTCTCCCCACCTCCTTAGTTAGGACTGAAATAGAAAATATTTTTTATTATAAAAAGAAGAGATATTGCTAAGGATTAGTAATAATTATAATATTAGAGATATTTATTGCTGTTAAATATTTTCTCCGTCTCAAAATATAAGAAAAAATTGGTCAACAAAAGTGAATGTATATTTGGTTCAAAATTTGTACTTAATACATTATCTTATGTTGACCTATTTTTACCTATATTTTGAGATGGGAGAGTATATTTAAAAAATATATTTTTTTACCTATGTCTAAAACAGAATATATATATATATATATATATATATATATATATATATATATATATATATATATATTTGTATGTGTGCATATAACTAAATAAAATGAAGACAAAGTTGTCCACAAGGCATAGTTCAAATGACAAAAATTCAAAAATTAGTAGGTTGAAAGTGGTGATCAGGAGCGCTCCATGTGTGTTTATGAGTTTTTAATATCTATTGTCATTTTTTTCTAAAGAAATATCTATTGTCATTTCTTTTTCCCTCAAAAAAAAAAAAATCTATTGTCATTTCTTTTGTCTATATAAAAAATAAAGACATAAAGTTGTAACATAAATAAATCCTTAAAGATAAAGTGTGTATCTGCCATTTATTTAGAAATATATTTATAGTTTCTTTTATGGAAGAAATATATTTTTAGTTGTTCTCAAAAAAAGAAATATATTCATTGTTTTTTGGGTAGATGAAATATACTCATTGTTATGAAGTAACGTAAATTTTTGGGTAGATGAAATATATTCATTGTTTTGGAGTAACGTTAAGCGGAAGAAAGAGTTTTTTACATATTATTCGAAATTAATTATTCCTTTAAGTAGCACGTAATTTTGACTATAGAAAACACATAACATTGGCTTATGTTGTTTATCAGAGCACAACACTGAAGTATGCTAGCATCATGATTATGACTGCACTTTGCTCTATCATTACTTTGGGAATATGGGAGCATCAACTTGCAAGAACAATAGTTACCAAGTGCACAATGTTAACAAAGGACGAGGCACATTATCAAATAAAAGAGGGCAAGGCAAAAAGAGGATAACGAAAATGGCTGCTCTTGTTTGTTATTGGGTGTTATATCCAATAGACCATAAGGAAAAGAAGGTTTTGGGTGGAGCAGCTATGAAACCAAAAAAAAAAATGGAAAAAGTAAAATTTTGATGGAAGTTACACAGAACCTAACACCAAGGGAAGTTTGTGCATATTGGTAAAATAGAAGGGTGATAGTTATATTTACACAAACTATAAGAGATGTCAATGTAATTTTCCTATAAATTTGAAACTTTTTTTTTAACGGCAAAATTTGTTAAAAACTAGATCCCTGCTCAAGACCAAAAGAGACCAGTAAATTAGAAATTACAAAATAAAGGCGTCGTATATAGACGTAACACCCAAAAGAAACACCATAAAAGACACCAATACACATCACCTAACCAAGCCCTACCTTCAACACCCATGAGAACAATAACCACCAAAACACTAGTAGAAAATATACATTTCACAACAAGGTTAAAATAGTTTTCACATTAGTCGATAACATACCAGATGTGAAAAGTAACACGGTGGCATTTTCGAAATTACTAACAAGGTTTTCACATCAGTGGAGAGGAATATTTGAGGGGAAAAATAAATGATAAAATGTTTTCACGTCAGTGGATATAATAACTGTAGGGAAAATAAAACTCAGTGGCAATTTTGTTATTTTGTTGAATTATATTTCACATCAGCTACATGGTACACCAGGAGAAAAGCCTTTCAGTATAATATTTTCCTTTTCCCAAAAAGCGAATCATGTTTTCCCTCTCACAAACCCTAAACTCTTCTCAAAACCTCCACCTCAGACATAGAGATCCCTTTTCTCTTTTCTCTCATTCGTTTCTGTCACCGTTCACGGTTCTTCTACCTCTGACGCTACTGTTCACATGTTCTTCTCAAAACCCCAACCTCAAAAGTGTACTGTTCATGGGGTTCACTCTAATGTTCACGTTTCTTCTACCTCGTACTGTTCGCGCTATTGTTCACGGTTCTTCTACCTCCGGCGGTGTACAAGTCTGTTTTTGTTGATTTTGGTTTAGTCAAGTTTGAATCTAATTTTGGAAAAAACAAGTTTACAATATTTTGATTTTGATTTGGTTTATTGTGAGTTTACTAATTTACAGGTTTATTGTTGCTGTTTATTGTGTAGATCGAGTACTTAAAGTTGAAACTAGAAGATTCACTGTTTTATCAAAACTCAATCATCTCCTCCTACCTTATCCATTGTAAGTTGTTTATTCAATCTAATTCATTATTTGATTTATTATTTACTTAGTTAATTTGATTAATTTTGGGCCTGTTTGTTAGGGGTTATAAAAAGAGGATTTTTATGTTTAATAATTTAAATTGAATTGATTTTTAGTGTGTGTTTGGTTTTGTGATGATACAATTTGATTTTGAGTGAAGTGATTGGACATAAAAATGAGTTGAATTTAAAAAAAAAAAAAAATAGAGGTAGAAAATTGCACACATCTGAGAGAGCATATGAATGCATTCTAGGCTAGTATTCTTAAAATGCTGTGCTGAAAGTTTGAACATTGTAAGTTGTTTTTGTTTTAAGATTTACTTATGTGAGAAATTGCTTTTTCAAAATGTCATCTTACAAATATGCATTATAATTTCTAAGTAATAGGGTAACATTTTAATATATGGTACATTGTAATACGAAAAGTTGGTGCAGTGTTGTTAAATTGTTATTATAGTCAGTAAGATTTATATTCTTTAGAAACATATTTTTGTGTGGTAATATGTTTGGAATCGACATAGCTTATTTTAGCATTAATTTCTTTAATTGCTTCTGCATGTCTGCTCTGACTGTTCTGTTTTGACCTTGACAATTGCTTCTCCAATTGAATTAAGAAAATAAGTAATAATTTTATGATAACTTAATGTTTATACTATATGTATTGTCAAAGATAAACATATCCTTATTAGAATTAATTACTTATACACATCGTAGATATTCAATGATCCAACGACATTAACAGAAGATGAGTTATATCAATTGCGAAACCAGTGGAGAACTTGTTTAAAGCTTAGGATTTATATGGTATGTTTCAAAGCCAATCTCAGAATTTGACATTTTTAGAGAGATTAGAATTTTGAACGGACTTGTAATTGTCTTAATAATGCGTGGTGGTTTTGGGTCTGTGAAGTGCATTTCTTATAGCTCAGAATTTATATGTAGTCTGTTTATTTTCTTTTTTTGTGAAAACTAGAGTACTATTTGAAGATAATCTATTTTTGTTTAATTAAGAACGAACTTTATTGAAATTGTCGGTGCTTATGTTTGATTTTAGTTTCTATTTCTAAACCAAATTCTGATGTTGAGATAACTTTTTCAAATGAATCTTTTTTTTGCAGCTGGAAATTGATTCTGATATGGCTGAGATGAGATGATATTGCCGATGCTTATGGCTGAGATGTTGTGGCTATGCTTGATGGCGGAATATATGCAATGATGATTCTGTTGTTGAATTTTTTTTTTAAAGATTCTACCCAAAGATGTTATATGGCTGAATGTTGATATTGCATGCTCTAATATAACTTTCAAGCTATATTGTATTGATATGTACTTTTTTATATATTTTGGAATATTGATGTGGAAAGTTGAGGATTGATTATTTAATATCAAATTAGATAATATAATTTCCGTTTTTGGCATTAAAATTATCCATATTTGTTTTCATATTTTTAATATAAAAGAAAAGAGCAGGTGTCAAGCTTATTTATTAAGCAATTTTACAAAACAAAAAAAAACAAATTGATTTCACAACAGTGGTTTTGAGAACCGATGTGAAACATACATATTTTACTACAGTGTCTATCTTATAACTGATGTGAAAACTCCATTGTCAAATTTTAAAGTGTGTCTATTACAACAGAGAAGGAGAGACCTAATGTAGAAAACAAGATTTCACAACGGTTCAAACCCGATGTGAAAGGATGTGTACATACCACATCAAGTCACCTTTCATCGGTTGCCACCCGATGTGAAAACTCATTTCCAACTAATGTAAAAACTTTGTTCTGCAGTAGTGAAACCAACTTCACCACCTAAATCAAACTCCATTGCGAACAACCACTGAAAACGAAATCCATAACCACCTATCGTCCACTACTCACCCCAAAAAACACCCCTCTAAATCAAACATGCTCTTCTCATCAACATAGCTAAGCCACATCCAAAAATGTCATATTCCAACGCTCATACTACTTCCACCACCACTCTACCCCTAGTTCACCAAAGAAAAACACCATAATTAGCCCAAAGCAAACTTGAATCAAAGAATTGACTCCCGATCTAGAATCAAAAGCAATCGGCCCACCAACCTCCTGAAACAAATCAATAAGGTACCCCTCACCCCCGTTCCACCAGATAAGACACCATAACCAGTCAAACAAACTTGCAACTAGACAATAACTCCCAATCTCGAAGCAAAAGCAATCGGCCCACCAGAATCCAGAACACAAATTTGTAAGGCATTCAACATGATGGACGGTGATTCAAACAAAAATCATGTCAGAAAGGAAAAGGCTCAGCTCGAAGACCACCCACACTTGAAGCACCCAAACACAAAAGCAACCCAAACGCAACAAAAGCTAAGGACAACAGATATGTACCCAAAACAGAGGCGGCCTACAACATAAACACCAAGAGCTCACCACCACCCACAAAAACACCATTAAGACATAAAACAAGAAAACCCTAAAAACAAAACAACCCAAAAGGACCTCATCATCATCATCACCACAATAACAAACTCACCACCACACAAAACTTCACCTATAACATTTCATCTCCCAACTCAACATCAATAACCACCACCTATTATTTCCAATACCAATAACCCCCACATCAACCACCACATGAAAAATACCAAGCAAGATATAAAACCAAGACATCATGCCAATGAAATCCAATAGAACAAGAAAACCAAGCATGCTACCTACTACTAGTAGTAGAAGCACGCCAAACATCAAAAATTAAAAAAAAAAAAAAAACCACACGACACAAACACAGCAAAACAAACAAAAAACAGCATCCTTGTGATCCAAAACAGGGGGAAAATAACTAGGAAAAACCAACTACAAGCACTAAACATAAGCCCCTCCAAGAGTCACCAACCATTAACACCTTAAACACAAAAAAAACACCACCGATATATTAATTGATTTGGTTTTCTTTTAGAGAATTGATTTGGCCACACACACTAGGTGAGCTATCTGCAAAAATAAAAGCTGTCTAAAATAATTGAGGTGTTCAGCTTTTAAGGGCTTTTTTTTTAAGGAGAAGGTAATATATTTTTAATTTAACCTCTTTGAAATGGTTTATAAACTTTTCTCTCTTTTTCATATTGACCTACTATATCAAGGAAACACATCAGTAAAAAAAAATCATTCGCTCTATTTCATTGTTATTTTTTAAACAGTGTGAAACAATCATAAATACAATTTTTTTGGATATAACAAACTTTGAGAAAATTATGGATTTAAGGAAATCTTGGTGAATTTAGTTAAGAACCATACGAAAAGCACCTAAGAAATTGTACCTAAGTTTTTTCATATATATATATATATATATATATATATATATATATATATATATATATATATATATATATATATATACACTGAATTTGATAACTTTTTTAGGAAATGAATTTGATTATTGTTTTTACGGATTGAATTTGATTGCGTTGAGAATTATACGTGATATGAAGTTTAATGATTTTTTTGGGGTTATTGTAAAAAATAATTATAGCATATTACTCCAATATAAAAAAATATGATTTATATATTTTTTTTATCAAGGATGTTGGTGTTTCACACTTTGATGATTGTAATAATAATAATAATAATAATAATAATAATAATAATAATAATTAATTGTTCAATAGTCTAGTTCAATTGACAAAAGAATATCGAAATTATTAGGCTTGTTGGATACTATGACTAAGGTTCGTATCCGGCTCCTTCATTTATGTGTATGAGTTTTCAATAAATATTTTCATTCTGCATATCTACCAAAAAATTAATACAATAATGAATTACTTATATGATTGCCAAACTAAAAAAATGTGGGTTTTATGTTTAATTGGATCCTTTAAAAAAATGTTTAATTGGATCAATCAAATCTTAACAACTCCATGTTCTTACATCAACCACGCAACCCAATGAATTTTGTTAATGTTAGACAATTATTCAAAACATCAATGAATGTTTTCACATATTGTCATTGTCAGTCTTAGGCATCAACACTTCCCTGCAAGCCTCTTATCTAGATCAAAACAAAAATATCACCCTTTGATTAGAATTAACACATGTTTTTTCAACTAACCAATTTAGACGGTCATTCACAAATCTCCCTAACATTTGAGTTGGAGTATAGGGAAAATTTTGAATAGTTGTCCAAAAATCATCCCCAAACGTATAAATTTTAGTCAAAGTTTGACTATAACCATACTTATTTTGCACAACGGTTAGCAATGCCACAAAAGGATCGAGAAGACTAAGATGGTGGACAAAACCATGAGTGTCATTTTGTTCCCCGTGGATTGAATTTTGAGATATGTCACGAAGGAGACAATGATGACTCTGCACAACTTGCAGTTGCCTCAAAGGACTACGAGGATGCAGCTGCACTGGTGGTATCATGTTAGGCACTAGAAGATGGTAGATTATCTCACATTGAAAATAACGACAAATGCAATTTGACCTTCATGTAGAAGGGGTGTTTGTCTGGAGAGTTGTTAAACACTCAACATCAATCTGGAGAAGTGTTGTGAAGAAGACTCAAGGTCAGTTTGGAGAGACAGAGGTAAAAATAATCATGACAAGCCTTATAGGTGGAGATTACAAGGTGAAAGGCATAATGCTAGCACCGGAATCAATGTTGGCACCGGAATGGTACAATTATGGAGAGTCTCCCACTGGTGGAACTAGGGGAGGCAAATCAATGTTGGCACCGGAATGGTACAATTATGGAGTCCTTGTGTACTATAAGCTCTAGTTTAGAGCAAGGAAAACTTTAAGAGGATGGAGAAGCGCACTCCCGGGGTTCAAGAGATTATGATGAAACTTGTGGAACTACCTAAAATTCTAGTGTAGTTGGATGCAATGATCTTCAAGATGGCGTAAGATTTTTTTAGGGTTGAAGAGGTAAAGAAAGCTTATGGAACTACATGGTGTAGTTCGATGCAAAGATAAGAAGCAAGGTGGTTGATGGTTAAATTAGCATCACCACAAATTTAGAGTCAAGGTGAAGAATTGTTGAAATTGTAACTCAAAGTTGATGATTTGATGAAATTCTAGTTTTTTTGGTTCAAGACAAATCATGAGGCGATTTGCAATGCTGTTTTTGAGCCCTGGTACTGTCCAATTCGCAAGGCTATCTATGGAAATCGTAAGGCAATTAAGCGATAGCTGGAAGCAGCTAATACTATTTACAGCTCATGGCACGATCTGCCAGACCGTGAGGCGATTTAGCATGTGTCGGCATACTATTTAAGCATTATTTCATCATTTTGTTAAGCAATCTCATGAAACCAAAAGACTGAACTTTTAGGGAACTTATAGGCTGACAGTTTAGGTTCTTCGGGTGAGATTTTTTATTTGGGAAACAATTGTAAACAATTTGGGTGAGTCAAAATCAATGAGTCTGTTCTTCATGGGAAGAGATTGGGATAACGTAAGCGTCGTGTATCTCTCCGGGAATCTCGTTCAACAAGAATGCAATAAGCACATTGAGATGGATAATCATTTTGTGCGTGAGAAAGTTACTCGTGGCCAAGTTCGTATTACATGTTCATCCACAAAACCAAATAGCTGACATCTTCACTACGAGTCTTCCACGACAACTCTTTGAAGGTTTTAGACATAGTCTCAAAATTTGACAACCTCCCGTTTCAACAACGTGGGTGTATTAAAATATGTAAATATATTTTATATTTAATATGTATTCATTTGTATTTACTCATCAATTAATATCATTATTTATAGTCTACCGTTACGATTTAGTAACGTCTTGATAGTCATGATATTCTTGCATATATACATGATTATGCAATGAAATAAGTAAGGCAATTATTATGCTAATGTCTCCCAAAAGACAAAACCAAAGAAAAGAAAAAAGAAAGCCACACACAACCGAGGCCCCCAAACAATGTTTTAAAACTGGACCGGACTGGCCATTCAACCAGTTGGATCGAGAGCCTAAACAACAACTCATAAATCTACTAGCAGGACAACAACTCCCACTTATTCAGTTTTGTTCCAAAATCCAACCAAACTTTCTCCAAATTCTCACAAACCAATCTCCACCAATTTATTCAAAGTCAAGCAACTCATCAATCTAATAACAAGTATATTTTGCACAATGAACCAAGAATGTATATTTTGCACTCTGAGTGTTTGATGAAATTCCTGAATGAGTTGTTATTTGATTTTTTTTCATGTTTTTTGTTGTGTAGATATAACTGACAATCCACATAGGCGCATACTAGTCAAGGAGACCATGACCGGTAGCGCTCGTAGAGAGAGAGTGGGGGTGAACCCTCCTTCTAAACGAGGACAGGGGGGGTAGGAATGATGACATGAACTCATAGACGAGTATGTTTTTCTCTGGAACGGCAGTTAACTACTGCTCCAGCTAAGATAGTTAACTGTCGTTGAAGATATATTGATCATTTCAGAGTGTCTGAGAGCAATTTTAGAAGCCTAAAGAGTAATTTTCATAAAAGATTGCTAGAAAAAAAATTATATTGGGCCTATAAAAGATTGGTGGAAAAAATTGTATTGGACCTATAGTTTGGTACAAAATGTATAGGGGTGTAATCTATATAATAAAAAAGTTTATTTATTTATCAATTAATAATCCGGTTCAATAACGGTTCAAAATCGGTTGAACTGGTTGAAACTTGAACCGGAGGTCACAATGGTTCAACCTCTAATCCGGTTTTCAAAACATTACCCCAATTGAGAAAAAAAAACTCCAACTAGAGGGATGTTAAGGAACACAACACACCAAACAGAAGCTAAAGAGCTACACAGCATAGAAAAACAACCAACACTCCAAAAGTTGAAAAAGAGATTAAGATACTAACACCCCCCACCACACTGGACCACACAATGAATAGGGACCCACCCAAACTCCGCTCACACCGAATCCATCGTTGTAAAGCACGCCAACCTCTACTGGCCCCAACAGAGGACTGGTTTTGTATCCCACTCATAAAGAAAACAGTGATGTCCAAGGTTGCCCCTGATCAACCACATCCACGAGGAGAAGTAAATCATGTCCACCAATTGCTCAACATTTATTGTCTTGTCAGAAAAAATAAAAATCCTTACGGGTCTTCCAGATGGACCACACTGTTGAGGCAAAATCCCTAATTGACTTTAAAGATAACAAACCCCAAATGATTAAAGGATTAATGGACTTTGATTAGTTCCTTGGTATTTAATTTGTGTTCTTGAGTGTTTAATTAAGACAGGAACAAAGTATGAACCATACCAAGATACAAGGAATCAAAGATCATTAAGAAGAAATAACTATGTCAAAGCTCAGAAAGTTAAACAAGAGTTCAGAAGGTTGGACATAGTTCAGAAGCTTGAACATAGTTCAGACTCTGGAACATAGTTCAGAGGCTGGAACATTGTTCAGAAGCTTGGTCATAAGGTTATTCTTATGGATATAAAAAACAAGCCCAGAAATTCATGAACATTCAAGGCTCACGTGACATAAATAAGATGCCCAGAAAATTACAATAACTTGGATCAATCAAGAAGTTATGGCATCTACTTGGAATAAAGGCAAAAAGCATATTCATTGTTCATTGAAGACTTATGAACAATTGAAGTACAAAACATTATTAATATTCTTCTTGGAATATCATCCTAGATGTTGTACATACTGCACTTCATTAATGTTTTACTATTAGATTTGATTAATCAAATGGAAGTCTTACAAATCATCCTAAGTAAAACAAAAGAACATTCTGAAGTTTAGAAAGTTCAATACTGCACATGCTTTAATTCTGACACCACAGTAAAGTGGTTGGCAAAGTAAAGCAAAAGCAAGATAGCAATCTCAAAGTCAGAATCCATGAGATTTCGACACCTAAGGGATTTGGTACTGTACAAGACCAGCAAAAGTTGCTAAGTCACTAGGACACGTGGCACAAGACCATTGGATACCTCCTAACGGCTACAAGAAGTCAAGAAACTCTATAAAAGGGATTGAAGGCTTTCATTCAATATACACAGCTTAAAAGCATAATTAAACATCTTACAAAAAGAGTTTAAAAGCTTCATAGCAAATTGATTTCACAATCAAACTCTAAAGATTATTAAAATCTCCAAGAGTGTGAATCAATCTCAGATTATCTTTTCAAAGATAATCATCTTCTCTCCCCCCTCTCTTCTGATTGTCTTCATCTCAATCTCATTTCTTCAAATATCCAATCAATTGTAAAGAGCAAATCTCATCTAGTTTTAAGGGTATTAAAGTTTAGGTTGAGTAACATAGTGCAAAGTCTGGTGTGACTTAGTACAGAAAGTTGAGAGCATACTGAGGCTTAGAGAATAGAGTTTGTAACCGTTCCAAGTGAACAAGATTGTAGGGTGCAGGATTTGAGAGGGTATCTCAAGCATCATAGTGGAAAACTCTCACAAGATTGTGAGGAGTGGACTAGCCCACATGGGTGAACCACTATAAAATTATGTGTGTCCTTCTTCTCTCTCTATACTCTTTACATTACTGCATACACAACACACACACACAATACTTAACTTAAATATTTTATCTTGCAACTAATACTTCAGAACGTTCTGAAGTCTGTTAAACTTTATTCTTCCAAGTATCAACTTGAGAAGTATTTTTAAGTACATGATTAAATTTTAAAAAGGGTCACAATTCAAACCCATCTTTCTTGTGACTATATTATCTACTTTAATTGGCATCAGAGCACGGCTCTAAGGGTTTGAACACTTACACAAGTGTTAGAGAAAAGATTCAGGAAGAAGTATGTCAAAGGTCAAGTACATTACAGAAGGAGGATCATCAAACAGACCACCACTATTTGATGGCATAAACTACTACTTCTGGAAAGATAAGATGGAACTTTTTCTTAGATCTCAAGATACAGACATGTGGGCTGTAATCTCAGATGGAGACCATGTTCCAAAGAACAACGAAGGAGCCATAAAAGAAAAAAGTGCATGGTTAACAGATGACAAAGCTAAGGTATTACTAAACTCTAAAGCTAGATTATTTTTATCATGTGCACTAACCATGGAAGAAAGTGAAAGAGTTGATGAATGCAAAAATGCTAAAGAAGTATGGGATACTTTAAAAATACACCATGAAGGTACCTCTCATGTCAAAGAAACTAGGATTGACATTGGAGTCAGAAAGTTTGAAATCTTTGAAATGAGTGAAAATGAAACTATTGATGAAATGTATGCTAAATTCACAACAATAGTAAATGAAATGAGATCTCTTGGAAAGATATATTCCACTCATGATAGAATCAGGAAAATATTAAGATGTCTTCCAAGCACATGGAGACCTATGGTCACAATCATTACTCAAGCTAAAGATCTAAACTCTCTGACCTTGGAGGAACTTATTGGTTCACTGAGAGCTCATGAAGTCATACTTCAAGGAGACAAACCAGTGAAAAAGGTAAAAACTCTTGCCTTGAAAGCATCTTAAGAAACATCATCAGCAAATCAAGACGATATGGAAGAACCAGATGAAATAGAAGGAGTTCAAGAAGATGAAGTTGAAGATGAACTTGCACTCATCTCCAAGAAAATTCAAAGAATGATGATGAGAAGGAATCAACTCAGAAAGAAGTTTCCCAACAGCAACACCAACAAAACTGAGATTGACAAAAGTTAAGTCACCTGTTTTGGATGCAACAAGCTTGGACACTACAAAAATGAATATCATGACCTTAAGAAGCAACAAAGGAGACCTCTTTTCAAAAAGAAAGCCATGATCATCTGGGATGATCTAGAAGAAGCAGAACCAGAAGATGAGGAAGCCAACATGTGTTTGATGGCTCAATCAGAAGATGAGGAAGAGGTAATTATCTATGAACCTCACTCTTTACATAAAGATCTTGAAAGAAAAATTTATAGTCTTATATATGACTCAAACTTTTTAACTAACAAATGTCACTCATTAATGAATGAACTTTCAGAACTATAAGCAGAAAAAGGTAAACTTCAAATCAAATATGATGAATCTAGAAAGATCATACAAACTTTGCAAGACTCTCATTTTAAAATGTCTGAACAACAAAGAGAGCTAAATAAAAAGAAAAAGGGCATTTTATCTAAACCTTCTGAAGTACAAAAAGAAAACACTCTTTTGAAAACAGAAGTTGAAGGATTAAAAAATGATCTCTAACGTTTTATAAAATCCACAGAAACCTTTCAAAACATTTTGGGATCACAAGCTGAAACAAATGAAAAATTTGGCTTATGATTTAAAGATCCAAACAAAAATCTTCTTAAAACTATTTTTGTACCAAGTGAAACTGAAATAAAAATAAAAGGCTCATATTGTAACAAGTTAGGGCATCTTGATTCAATATGTTTTCATAAAAAATATTTTGAAACAAATAAACAGATTAATCTTAGTTCAGAACGTTCTCATCTCAGTAGATCAGAAAGTCCACAAAAGGCTGAGAAGGCTAAGAAGATATGCTCTTACTGTAACAAATCTGGTCATATGATAACAGAATATTACAATAAGAAGAGATCTTTTAGAAAGACTAACCCTCAAGGACCCAACATTACATGGGTACCTAAGATTTTGCTCATGTCAAGTGTAGGTCTTCTCTCAAAATGCAAGGACCAAGCCAAGGTACTTGGACAGTGGCTGTTCAAGACACATGACAAGAGATAGGAATTGCTTTCTAACCTTTGAAAGTAAAGATGGAGGATTAGTCACATTTGGAAACAATGACAAAGGCAAAATCAGAGGTAAAGGAACAATAGGTAAAACTAACTCTGCCAAAATAGAGAATGTTCAGTTTGTAGAAGGGTTGAAACACAATCTACTTAGCATAAGTCAATTATGTGATAGTGGTTTTGAAGTTATTTTTAAACCCAACATATGTGAAATAAGACAAGCCTCCTCTAAAAAATTAATTTTCTTTGGCTCAAGAAAAAAGAACTTATATGTTTTGGATTTAAATGAAATACCAGCTGAATCATGTTTTATGTTGTCATACCCCAATTTTTCACCTAAGTTTCCATTTTATACGTTTTTCGGCCCGAAGCTTTTTGTCCTTTCGAAGAAAGTTTCGGCAGAGAGGTATTTTAAAATACCTCATTTTTTGCTCGTTTTAG
Organism: Medicago ruthenica; assembly: GCA_018208015.1. Taxonomy (NCBI): domain Eukaryota; kingdom Viridiplantae; phylum Streptophyta; class Magnoliopsida; order Fabales; family Fabaceae; genus Medicago; species Medicago ruthenica. The sequence goes on along the minus strand of CM031372.1, from coordinate 105,210,178 downwards.
GCCCACTTTTTATTTATTTTATTTTTACTTTTTTACTTTTAGTCTCATTTTTATTATTATTATTATTATTATTATTATTATTATTATTATTATTATTATTATTATTATTCTGTTTATTATTATTATTATTATTATTATCATTTTATTATTTTTTATTTGTATTAAAAAACGCCACAAAAAAAACAAAGAGTTTATTTTGCATATGGCCCTTGGAATTTTTTTGGAATAAAATCATCAAAGGTTGCATGAGGAGTTTTCGGACCATTAAGGAATTAAAAGGAAAAGAAAAGAAAACAATTTCAGTTTACACAAACGTTCTGGTGAAACTACAAAGAGAAACAAGTGACATCATCAATATGACATCATCTGTAACATCCCACCTAAGACTCGAATATTTATTAATATTAAGACGAGGTATCAGAACTGTTTTAAGCAAGGGACAATTTGGTAAATTGTCAGTTAATGGGTTTATTTTTATGGCAAGTGTAATATTACGCTTAAAGTATCAGTTGTTAGCGTTAGAAACTTATGAAGCAAGCATGGCGATTTTGTAATTAATTGGCAATGGCAAACTTGTAAAAACATGAAAGAAGAAGAATGAATTTAAGAAGGGAAACAAGATAATTTTTCTTGTTATTTCCTCTTCTTTCTTCCTCTCCAAAATCAGCATGTTCTTCTCCCTCTCTCCCTCAACCACACGCCTCACCCCTCCTTCCTTCACTCATCAAGATTTCATGGCCAATTCAAGTGAGAAAGAGTTAGCAAGCTTGTGTGGAAAGCTAGGACAAGAGAAGGAACAAGGAAAATTGAAGAAGAATAAAGAGAAGAGGTAGACTCAAGCTTGGGGTTTGATGATTAGAGGCATGGCAAAGAGCAAAGCTAGTAATCAAGGTGAGTTCCCTAGGGGTTATAGAACCCACCTTTTGAGTATTTCATGAGTTTTAGCATTATGGATAAGTTATGAACATGTGAACCCTAATTTCATTTTGATAGCAATCCTTGATCAATACATGTTGAAACCTGTTAATAAGCTATTGAATTTACCATTTAAACTGTTGTGATATTGGGCATGATTGGATAGACCAAAATTGGTGGAAAACATGTTTTAAACTTGCCTAATGCTGTCCAACTGCAGGTAAAATCGTGTCACGATTTTACCAGCGTGTCACGATTTTACAGGCAGAAACCAACACGATTTCTGGGTATGAAATCGTGACACGATTGCCAAATCGTGTCACGATTGCCCAATCGTGTCACGCTTTGACAGCTTACAGGGGACATTTTGTTTTTCATCTTTTCTTGCACCGTTACGGCTATCCAATACTGCTCCGAACTTAAGGATCGACATGTAATGATTAAGCATTGCTAAAGAGCATATCAAGACCTATCCCTGAGGTGTTTAAATCAACATTATAGGGTGAGGATAGGCATAAGCATGAGAGGATAGATGACTTGATCCTCAAAACATTATAGAGAAATATAAGAACTAGTTTTGGGAATTATCCTTTACTAAGCAGTTTATCATACACAATCAAGTATAAGCAAGCCAAGAATGTTATAGTATTCAAGTTTAGAGACCTATTATAGGTTAATAAGAATTAAGATGGTACTTATCGTGTACCAAGCACAAGAATGATACCATGATATAGTTAAGAACCTCGAGTAGGTTAAGTTTTAAAGAATGCATTAGATATGCACCGGAAATATGAACGTAATAGATATGTTTATGAATTTAAGTTAAGAATCTAATGATAAAGAATATGATAACGTGTTCATCAGACTCCGGGATACGCCGGATGGGATTTCTCCGAAAGGGTTATCCACACGTAAGTTATAAGACTATTATTTTAAAGAATGAGAATTAATTATAAGATGGGCTTGATGTGTCTCTCGTATGCTCGTCAGTTAGTATACGAGGGGTTCCTGTGAAGTTACCGCCTTTAATGGCAGCCGGAACGGTGAAGTTACCGCTCGTGAGGGCAGCTACACATCCAAGTCTATAAAGTTAATGTGTCTCCTGTCTGCTCGTCAGTTAGTATACAGGGGGTCCCCGTGAAGTTACCGCCTTAAATGGCAGCTGGGACGGTGAAGTTACCGCTCGCGAGAGCAGCCACACAAAAGATAAGAGGAGTCCGGTGTTAGCCTGATATGATAGGAATTTTCACCGGTAAGAAGGGAGTTGTACTTCGGGGTTACTCCACCCGGATGCACTCCGTAAAATGAACCAAGATAATGATTGTTTGTTCAACCCTAACTTCTAACTTAACGTGACATGAAAAGATGATACGAATATGATATGAATATGTATACTTTATATGTAATACGAGACATGGTGATTAGTTCCTAGTGAACGCGATGTGATCATAGGATGTCCCCAATATCACTACGCATAAGACTAAGATAAGAATAGAGTATGAAATGCATAAGATAAAGACATGTAGCGATCCTAGGTTTTCCCCTTGATCGCGAAATATGTAGAGAAAGCCGGCGATCGTAGGTATCCCCAAGATCGCTAAGAGTAGGCACGGCGACCCTAGGTTTCCCCCGTGGTTGCCAACAGTAGGTTGGGTTGGAGCTCACTGAGACGTTATGTCTCACCCCAATCCTTCTGGTGCAGGTTCATAGGTTAGCAGGTGTTGTTCGTGAAGATCTTCAAGAAGACGCTGGATGGAGTGCAGATGCTCGTCAAGGCAAGCTCAGGAGGTTGTCAGATTTTATAATTGTATATGAACATGTATTATATGATATTTGGATATTTATGTAAACGAGCAAATTGTACTCATTCAGTGGTTTGTATATATTAATTATTGTAAATTTTAATGTATCCGATATCAGATTAATACGCATGCTAAATATTCTAGATAATTTAGTATGGGTGTTACAATTGGTATCAGAGCAGGTCGATTCAGACCGTGCCTTGGGTCATTAAAGTTTCAATAAAAAAAGTAGTGGGACCATTGGGTTCCGGATATTGTTCTAAAGGTCACATCTAGTTGAGCCTGATCAACTCAACCTAGTATATGACAGTTAGGATAAATGTCTGAGAGCTGAATGTGACCAAGGAGGAATGAAGTGTATGAATGGCGAAGATTAAGGTGATAGAATTCTAAGACGGGTTTAGCGAAGAAGTATTTAGGCCAAATGGTGGCCATCAAACTATAAAGTGACGAAGCCTGTTAGTGGCAAGGTCTTAGAGACATAAAGGATAAATAACATTGAGGTGAAGTGCCTCAACCCAGTTTGAAGCATCGTTGGATGATGCCTCGTTTGCGGAAGATATAAGGATTAAGGAAACATGGAATTCTCTAAGGAATGACGTGGAGCCTTGACGGAAACTGTAGTTTGAGAAGTTAAAGTGAAGTGTGGACTAAGTAACAATTCTGAGTACAGAATTGAAGAATCGAACTTGAATCGGATGAGATTTTAATGTCCGAACAGTTAGGAGAATTAATTATGGATTTCGAGAGTTAATTGGACAGATGAAACTAACCACTTAAGTGTGGTTATTGAGTATGAGTCACAAGTAAGTTTAACCCCCATCAGATCAGCCACGTCTCCGGAACCAAATTTGTGAAAGAAGAAGAGGAGATGATATGCAGCCTAAGAACTAAGATGGATGAATAAGTGATAACAATAAGACTCGTTGCATGTCAAAGCGTGAATCAAATTTTTGGATGTATCCTAATGGTAAGAGGATTAGAAGTAAGATAAGCTAGACTGGAATTTAGTACGTTGATGGACGAATTAAGTTGAACACTCTTGATTAGACGAACAATACTGAATTTCCCTGATTGGTTAAAGAAGGTAAGTTCAAGATAACACAAGGTCTAGTAGACCAGTGTTGAAGGATGATCGGGATTTCAACCGAGAAATTATGTTGAGATTTTATATACAGCGGATTGTCCTGAACATGAAATTTTAGGATTGAGGTAAATGCTAAGGAGTTGTATGCACCCCATTGAAGAGGTTCCTTCCACAATTTTATAGAACAGAAAGAGATCACCTCGTGTTGATAAGTTTCCGAGGGCAGTAGTGAGGTATAGACTTGAATTGTGAATACAATAACGAGTTACTGGAGGAATCCAATAGATCATGATAAGGTGCAAAAGTTTAAGATTGATTAATCGGGCACTCGAAGAAACGCAACCTATGTTGGGCGTTCTAGAGAACCGGTAAGGATTTGGAACTTTCAGGACGGATTGTTCTGTAGGAACTCAAGGGTAACTTAAGGAACATGATAGTACTAAGGAGACCAAAGTTGTCCCGGAAAGATTATGGACATGCAATCATTACGGATAAAGAAAGAGCGAATAGTAATAAGACTCAAATGAAAGGTATGAACCTTCAGAAGCTATAAGTGTCTTTAGAAATTGCCACAAATGGATGTACATGAATTTAAGCTGCCTCAGATATATTTTCAGTCGGGTTTCTGCAATGTTTAATGATTAATCGATGGAATTTTATGTGGCAATAGTGAAGTCTTCTTCCGATGCTAACTCGAGTGTTAAAAACAGAGTGGCGCAGCGGAGTGGTGAACCAAGAATGATATAATGAACAACGCTAAGCTGAGGCTTAAAGTATGAGAAGATGTTAAGTGTTTACTTCCTATTATACGGGATAGTAGTAAGTATAAGCGATTTGAACGTATCATGAGTTCTAATGGAAAGTTATGGAAGTTAAGTTGACGAATACCTTAAACATCGAAATTCTTGAGGGATGAAATATTTGAGTAGAGGCCTTGACCAGATACGACAATGCAATGGCGAGTGAGTTTAATTCCATGTTGTAACAATGTCATGTTAATCTATATTAGCCGAAGATTTCGGAAGTTTTGAACTTAATGTTCACCAGTAAAGGAAGGAGAGCTTCTACGTAGATTAAAAGTTATTCGTAGTCCACGGTAGAAGGCTGCGTAATTTCAGGTTATGACTAAAGGATTAAAGACTGGGTGTGCTATTTGGGTAGCAATCAAGTAGAGTTTTCTGTTGAAAATAAGGATTTTGAATTCGACGTCCAGAATGAGAAATAAGTTTGTGATACCGGTGAATTGTAACCGTAAATTTACATTATAGGTTGATGCATACTTGAGAATAAACATGAGTAACATTGGCGGGGCAAACCTGGCAAGCCAGTTGAAAGGCAAATCCCAGATGTTACGAAATAAGTTAAGAGTAAGAAAGATTTCCCCAATTGATGTGGTAGTGTCTCAAGTATGTTAAGAATAAGAATAATGTCCCGTTAGTCGGACAAAGATGAGGTAATGTATAGTGTACACGCGCTCGCTTACGTATGTAAGTTATATGCTATGAAATGTATTATATAATGATATGTGAGACGACTTAAGCCACTCTTCATTTGGATTAAACTCCTATAAGTTAGGATTATCGGTGTAGAAAACACTTATGCTACGATAAGAGAACGAGAATAAGTTGTGACAAGAATGATGAGAGACTGGCAAACTCCTAGTATGAACAATGATTTCTAAGTTATTAAGATAAGTAACGTCATAGATCCATCAAAGCAGAACGGGTAATTAGTAAGTTTTCGCGAGCTCTTGAGGAATTCCGTAGTGGAAGCAATGATTAAGATTATGGAAAGTAACACACCAGGATGCCTCCTCCTTGTATTTGTATAATGGAGGTAGTGCGGTAGTTTTATCCTCATTAAAGGATGGTATATTTATGGTAAAACCATATATGTAGGATGCCGTTGTATAAGGCAAAGATTGAATGCAAGAATTCAATGGAATCGTTGAAGATAATAAGAAAGTCCAATGTCGTCAAAGTAAGATTACGCGGACTATGACGAGAATATAAGATTCAATACAAGTGTTAGGATTGGATAACTCTAGTTGGGTTTGTAAGAAGTGTATAAATAAGGATATGGTCAGCAAGTTGGATGTGATGGTTCGGACAGTCTCATATTCTACTACGCAAGAAAAGTGTAATGCACATCAAGCGCTTCAGGTAACGAAAAGATTATCGAATACGTTCGACTTATAGAGTTGGAAACTAAGGGATTCCGATAAGTAAGATGAACTGGAGTCTTGACTAATGAAGGAAGTAGTATGTGAGATTAATTCATATATGATATTGGATTCTAAATTTCGAGGACGAAATTTCTTTAAGGGGGGTAGATTGTAACATCCCACCTAAGACTCGAATATTTATTAATATTAAGACGAGGTATCAGAACTGTTTTAAGCAAGGGACAATTTGGTAAATTGTCAGTTAATGGGTTTATTTTTATGGCAAGTGTAATATTACGCTTAAAGTATCAGTTGTTAGCGTTAGAAACTTATGAAGCAAGCATGGCGATTTTGTAATTAATTGGCAATGGCAAACTTGTAAAAACATGAAAGAAGAAGAATGAATTTAAGAAGGGAAACAAGATAATTTTTCTTGTTATTTCCTCTTCTTTCTTCCTCTCCAAAATCAGCATGTTCTTCTCCCTCTCTCCCTCAACCACACGCCTCACCCCTCCTTCCTTCACTCATCAAGATTTCATGGCCAATTCAAGTGAGAAAGAGTTAGCAAGCTTGTGTGGAAAGCTAGGACAAGAGAAGGAACAAGGAAAATTGAAGAAGAATAAAGAGAAGAGGTAGACTCAAGCTTGGGGTTTGATGATTAGAGGCATGGCAAAGAGCAAAGCTAGTAATCAAGGTGAGTTCCCTAGGGGTTATAGAACCCACCTTTTGAGTATTTCATGAGTTTTAGCATTATGGATAAGTTATGAACATGTGAACCCTAATTTCATTTTGATAGCAATCCTTGATCAATACATGTTGAAACCTGTTAATAAGCTATTGAATTTACCATTTAAACTGTTGTGATATTGGGCATGATTGGATAGACCAAAATTGGTGGAAAACATGTTTTAAACTTGCCTAATGCTGTCCAACTGCAGGTAAAATCGTGTCACGATTTTACCAGCGTGTCACGATTTTACAGGCAGAAACCAACACGATTTCTGGGTATGAAATCGTGACACGATTGCCAAATCGTGTCACGATTGCCCAATCGTGTCACGCTTTGACAGCTTACAGGGGACATTTTGTTTTTCATCTTTTCTTGCACCGTTACGGCTATCCAATACTGCTCCGAACTTAAGGATCGACATGTAATGATTAAGCATTGCTAAAGAGCATATCAAGACCTATCCCTGAGGTGTTTAAATCAACATTATAGGGTGAGGATAGGCATAAGCATGAGAGGATAGATGACTTGATCCTCAAAACATTATAGAGAAATATAAGAACTAGTTTTGGGAATTATCCTTTACTAAGCAGTTTATCATACACAATCAAGTATAAGCAAGCCAAGAATGTTATAGTATTCAAGTTTAGAGACCTATTATAGGTTAATAAGAATTAAGATGGTACTTATCGTGTACCAAGCACAAGAATGATACCATGATATAGTTAAGAACCTCGAGTAGGTTAAGTTTTAAAGAATGCATTAGATATGCACCGGAAATATGAACGTAATAGATATGTTTATGAATTTAAGTTAAGAATCTAATGATAAAGAATATGATAACGTGTTCATCAGACTCCGGGATACGCCGGATGGGATTTCTCCGAAAGGGTTATCCACACGTAAGTTATAAGACTATTATTTTAAAGAATGAGAATTAATTATAAGATGGGCTTGATGTGTCTCTCGTATGCTCGTCAGTTAGTATACGAGGGGTTCCTGTGAAGTTACCGCCTTTAATGGCAGCCGGAACGGTGAAGTTACCGCTCGTGAGGGCAGCTACACATCCAAGTCTATAAAGTTAATGTGTCTCCTGTCTGCTCGTCAGTTAGTATACAGGGGGTCCCCGTGAAGTTACCGCCTTAAATGGCAGCTGGGACGGTGAAGTTACCGCTCGCGAGAGCAGCCACACAAAAGATAAGAGGAGTCCGGTGTTAGCCTGATATGATAGGAATTTTCACCGGTAAGAAGGGAGTTGTACTTCGGGGTTACTCCACCCGGATGCACTCCGTAAAATGAACCAAGATAATGATTGTTTGTTCAACCCTAACTTCTAACTTAACGTGACATGAAAAGATGATACGAATATGATATGAATATGTATACTTTATATGTAATACGAGACATGGTGATTAGTTCCTAGTGAACGCGATGTGATCATAGGATGTCCCCAATATCACTACGCATAAGACTAAGATAAGAATAGAGTATGAAATGCATAAGATAAAGACATGTAGCGATCCTAGGTTTTCCCCTTGATCGCGAAATATGTAGAGAAAGCCGGCGATCGTAGGTATCCCCAAGATCGCTAAGAGTAGGCACGGCGACCCTAGGTTTCCCCCGTGGTTGCCAACAGTAGGTTGGGTTGGAGCTCACTGAGACGTTATGTCTCACCCCAATCCTTCTGGTGCAGGTTCATAGGTTAGCAGGTGTTGTTCGTGAAGATCTTCAAGAAGACGCTGGATGGAGTGCAGATGCTCGTCAAGGCAAGCTCAGGAGGTTGTCAGATTTTATAATTGTATATGAACATGTATTATATGATATTTGGATATTTATGTAAACGAGCAAATTGTACTCATTCAGTGGTTTGTATATATTAATTATTGTAAATTTTAATGTATCCGATATCAGATTAATACGCATGCTAAATATTCTAGATAATTTAGTATGGGTGTTACATCATCAATGTGACATCATTCATATCACATCAACAAGCCACCAGATCCCAGCTGGTATACATCATACGTTTTTGCTTCAAATTTGCCTGGAACTGAAAGAACGTTCTGCCTTTGACAGAATTCAGAATTTTGGGCATTCTTGCACTCCAAGCAACGAATTCCAGCACATGCCTCCTTGGGAAATGTGTCCAGCAGCTGTTTTATGCAGTGGCCTCCAAGCTTCTATGCTGCTATAAATAGAGAAGCTTGCTAAAGGAATAAGGGAGGAAGAAAAAGGGGTTTTACAAAGAAATTATATCTCTCTCTCTCAAGTGAAATTTATCACTACACTCAAAAATTCTTCAAACCACAATCCAACCACCACCACCACATTCAACCTAACCCACGGCCACACCTCTCTCACTCCCAACCACCACAATCCAACCACCACAACCACACACAAATTCGGCCACCACCCTAAAAACCCACAAATTCGGCCACCACCCTAAAAAGAACCACAAAACATCGAAACCGAATCACAAATCATCCGAACCACCAAACATCAAATCCGAACCAAAAACATCAAATCCGAACCGAACCAAACACAAGGAAACAAAAGGTAGTTATTGTTCCGATGCAAAATTTTAGATCTAGGCCTCTTTTTTAAAAAGATTTGGTTTTCTTATTTTAGATTTGAAAAGAAAAGAGAAAAGGATTGTAGAACGAATAAAAAAATTTAAAAAATAAAGAGGAGTTTTTTACTCCGGCACGGTAGCGCCGCCATCTAGGCCGGTCACCGCGCCGGAATTCATCTCCGGCGGCCGGAATTCATCTCCTGCGCCCCCCCTTTTCTTTTGTTTTTAATTTCTTTGTTTTTTTATTTATTTCTTGCATTTTTTTATTATTTCATTTATTTTCTTTTCACATTTTTTTGCTTATTTGTTTTTATTGTTTTATGTCATTTTTACTTTGCTTTATTTATTTATTTTTATTTGCTTTCTTTATTATTCTTGTCATTTTTCTTTATAGCTTAGATTTATTTAAATGCATTTTCCATTATTATAGTTTATTTTCATTTGCACTTTTATTTAAATGTCCAGCATATCATGCATTTTTTTTATTTATTTACTTTTATGCAACATATTTATTTAATGTCACGCATTTCATGCATTTTTATTTCTTTATTTACTTTTATGCAACATATTTATTTAATGTCACACATTTCATGCATTTTTATTTCCTTATTTATTTTACGCAACATATTTATTTAATGTTTAGCATCTCATGCATTTTTATTTATTTTTGGTTTTTAGCATATTTATTTTAATGCATTTGCAATTTTATTTTATTTATTTGTCCTTTTTATTTTTTATTAGAATGTATTTAAGAACAGTGTAAATATAAATGAGAATATTGCACGGACACTCACATTTATTTATTCCGCTTTATGTCAAAAATCTAAAATAAGTGATTAGTATAATCCAAGGAAAAGAGGACTTTCATTTTGATTCAACGTCATTATGAAATCTCTCGCGCTTAGTTTACCTTTTTTATCACGCTTAATCTTTTAGACTTCAAGTTGAAAAATAATCAAAAAAATCAAAAACATTTCATATAATCAAAAATTCCAAAAAAATCAACCTTGGATTTCAAACCAAGTGACTTTTATTTCTTAATCAAACTTTAATCAATCTTTAAATTATCTAAACTTTTTTTTCAATCAAAATCAATCAAACTCACATTTTTACTCTTCTATGCCATTTTGGCCTCTAATCTTTTCTCAAACTTTTTTCAAACTTTAAAATCAATCAAAACAAATCACTCGGCTTTTTACCCCAAACTACATGATTTTGATCCCATTCGGGTATGTAGGCAAAAGACTTTGTCTTTCCAAATCAATAAAAATAACAAAAACATTTTCCTTTTTTTTTATCCTCGTCACTTTAATCTTTTTCACACTTAGGCATTTATTTACAAACAAGTAATCAATTTAGCATAAAGATAAATAAAAACAAGAGGTTCCTATAGAATATTATAGACGTTTAGGGTGCTAACACCTTCCATTTGCGTAACCAACCCCCGGACCTTTAATCTCTAAAATTTAGGGTTTATACGAACTTTTCCCCTTTTCCTTGGAAAAAATAAAAGATCGGTGGTGAACTTAATTTTGTGAGTCAACGCTAACTAATAGCTTGATATCCGAAAATCACCGCGACATATGTCTCTTGAAAAAGATAAGTGGATTTGGCACAAAAGAGCCGGTCATATAAGTATGAAAACTATTGCTAAACTTTCTCAACTTTATCTAGTTAGAGGTTTGCCAAAGATCAACTTTGAAAAGGACAAGATCTGTGAAGCTTGTATTAAAGGAAAACAAGTTAAAAGCAGTTTTAAAACTATTGAATATATTTCAACTCAAAAACCTTTAGAGCTTCTTCACAATGATGGCTTTTCCAAATTTACATGGGTGTTGTTTTTAAAACATAAAGATGAATCATTTGAAGCATTTCAAAACTTTTGCAAAAAGATTCAAAATGAAAAAGGTTCTAATATCATATCTGTAAGGAGTGATCATGGAGGTGAATTTGAAAATGCTTCCTTCAAGACATTCTTTGATGAATGTGGTATTATACATAATTTTTCTTTTGCAAGAACTCCACAACAAAATGGAGTTGTTGAAAGAAAAAATAGAACCTTGCAAGAAATGGCTAGGACTATGTTAAATGAATCTAATGTTGAAGATTACTTTTGGGCAGAAGTCATCAATACATCTTGTTACTTTTTGAATAGAGTCTCAATAAGAAAAGTGCTAAATAAAACCCCATAAGAATTATGGAAAAACATCAAACCTAGCATATCTTATTTTCACATATTTTGCTGTTATTGTTACATTCTGAACACAAAAGAAAAATTGGGTAAGTTTGATCCTAAATCAGATAAAGCTATCTTTTTGGGATACTCTACAACTTCTAAAGGTTATAGAGTGTACAACCTAAAAACCCAAACAGTTGAAGTCAGTATGCATGTCATATTTGATGAATATGATGAACCTTCTCAACTCCAAGAAAAAGAAGATATTGAAGATCCAACACTTCAGAATGTTGACAACCAGAACACTGTAAGTTCTTTAGAAAAAGAGGATGATCAGAATGTTCAGGACCCATCCTTACAAAGCCCTCCTAGAAGTTGGAGAATGGTAGGAGATCATCTTGTAGATCAAATCATTGGAAGCACAACTGATGGTGTAAGAACCAGAATGTCTTTCCAAGGAAAGAACATGGCTATGATCTCCCAAATGGAACCCGAGTCAATCAATGAAGCCATAGTTGATGATTCATGGATTGAGGCCATGAAAGACGAACTTTCTCGGTTTGAGAGAAATAAGGTCTAGGATTTAGTTCCAAATAATCAAGGAAAGACAATCATTGGAACAAGATGGGTGTTTAGAAATAAACTTGATGAAGATGGCAAGGTTGTCAGAAACAAGGCAAGATTGGTTGCTCAAGGATACAACCAACAAGAAGGTGTTGACTATGATGAGACCTTTGCACCAGTAGCAAGGTTAGAAGCTATTAGAATTCTTCTTGCATATGCTGCACATAAAAGCATCAAACTTTTTCAAATGGATGTCAAAAGTGCGTTTTTAAATGGCTTTTTAAATGAGGAAGTTTATGTAAGTCAATCTCCTGGCTTCATAAATAAAGAGAAACCTAATCATGTGTTTAAACTCATTAAAGCACTTTATGGTCTTAAGCAAGCCCCTAGAGCTTGGTATGAAAGACTTAGCACATTTCTAACTGAAAATGGATTTTCTAGAGGAAAAATTGATACCACACTTTTCAGAAAAACTCAGAACTCAGATTTACTCATAGTACAAGTCTATGTAGATGATATTATTTTTGGTTCAACCAAAGAGAAAATGTGTGAAGATTTTTCCAATCTCATGCAAAGTGAATTTGAAAATGAGCATGATGGGTGAACTTGGTTTACAAATCAAACAACATCCAGATGGCATTTTCATAAGTCAAGGAAAATATGTCAAAGACATTCTTAAAAAATATAAAATGAATGAAGCAAAAATCATGGTCACCCCTATGCATCCATCATCTAGCCTAGATAGAGATGCAAATGGAAAATCAATTTCTGAAAAAGAGTATAGAGGCATGATAGGATCATTGCTCTATTTGACTGCTAGCAGACCTGACATAATGTTTGTAGTAGGCTTATGTGCTAGATTTCAAACATGTGCAAAAGATTCTCATCTAACTGCTGTAAAAAGGATCTTAACATACTTAGTAGGTACTACTGATCTTGGCCTTTGGTATAGAAAAGGTTGTAGTTTTGATCTTGTAGCCTATTGTGATGTTGATTATGCTGGAGACAAAGTTGAGAGAAAGAGTACAAGTGGATCTTGCCAATTCTTAGGACAAGCCTTGATTGGATGGTCCTGTAGAAAACAAAATACCATTGCACTCTCCACAACAGAAGCTGAGTATGTATCTGCAGCAAGTTGTTGCTCTCAAGTCTTGTGGATCAGAAATCAGTTGGAGGATTACTCACTAAGGTACTCTAATGTTCCTATTTTTTGTGATAACACAAGTGCAATCAATCTATCAAAAAATCCAATTCAACATTCTAGGTCTAAGCATATTGAAATTAAGCATCATTTCATACGTGATCATGTTCATAAAAAGGACATTGAGTTAAGCTTCATTGATACTGAAAATCAATTAGCTGACATTTTCACAAAACCATTAGTTGAAGATAGATTCAATTTTATTAAAGAAAAATTGTTAATCATGAATAATCCCAAAAAAGATTGATTACTGAATCACTAAGGGTCTAGGACAAACCCCCTTGATTCATTCTGATTCACTTCAGAATGTTCAACAAAGCTCAGAATGTTCATTTAAGTTTAGAATGTTCACCTAGTTCAGTATGTTGCTCTGAATTCAAAATATTTAGAACAAAAATTTCTGAATTAAATAAATCACTCTCATAAGTGAATTTCGTCCTTCTCTAAAAATCTTTCCATATCTCAGCATTAAATGCTTATCTAGGAGTTACTATGATAAACCATTAACCTCCATGCAAAAAACGAACCATCAAATCAACCACTCTCCTTTCTTCTCTCAAACAGCTACTTTCTCTCTCTTGCCCACTACTTTTTCAGTTTCATCTTTTCCCATAAAACTACCATCATCAGTTTCTCTTTCCCTTCCTACACGTGCAGCTCTATAAATAAAACCACCACTTCACTCAAACCTCATTCATCTCCATTCCTCTTACCAAAACACTCTAAAAAAACTCAAATACTCTGTTTCTTCGCAAAAACTGCCATGGCTAGAACAAAACCACTGCTCGAAATAATGAACAAGAACATACCCATGTTCCTCGTTCTGCACCACCACCATATCCCGCTGAACCTCAACCACTTCGCACCATTCTCCCTGATGTCATCATCCCTGCTGCTGAACCTTCTAAACCCAAAAAATCAGTTTCTAAACCTAAAAAATCTGCTTTAGCTTCTCAACCTCCCAGAAGATCTCAAAGAATCATTTCTGGAATTGGAAAAACCAAGAAATATTCTACTTCCACAATTCTTCTCTCAGACTCAGAGGAATAATCTGAACCAACCATTTCTCAATACATGAGAAAGGTTAAGACTTCGTCCAAACAATCCTCTGAACCAGAAGAAGAAGATTCTGAATCAAAAAAAAAGGATCTCAATCCAAATCTCAATCTAAAGAAGGATCACTCTCTGATAAGCAAGAAGAAGTGTCCCCTCCAAAAAGACATGGGAAAGGAAAAGACATTGGGAAGATAGCTTCCATTTTGAAAGCCAAAAAGGAAAAAGCACTTAGACCCATAAGCAGGGCTAAGTACTTTAATTTTGCTGATCTAAACAAGAAAGGATGGAACTTGTGTGAATACACTGATGCACAAGGATGGACAAGCTTTGTAGCTCTTCAGGAACTCACCTACCCAGACTTGGTAAGGGAATTCTACAGTTCCATGAAGATCAAAGACAAGGACGGAAAGAAGACTCTCATTTCAACTGTCAAAGGCATTAAGATCAAGCTCACTCAAGAGTCGCTCTCAAAAGCCTTAAGAATTCCAAATGAAGGTAATGAACTTTTCTTTCCTTCTTGGTTCTCTGAAGCTAAAACAAACCGTGCCAAACTCATACTTGAGTACACTAAACCTAACCTCCCCTTTAACTCCACAAACCTTGCTGACCTACCAAAAATCCTTCACAATATGATACGCCACACTTTGCTCCCTAGGTCAGGAACCTATGAAGTTGTAAGTGATACAAATCTCTGCATTATGTTTCATCTCATCAAAAAGAAAAAGTTGAACCTATGCTTTATTATCCTTCAACACATGATTGATTCATGTATGAACCCCAAACAAACCAGTGCCCTAGCCTATGTAATGCCAATCACTCTTATCCTCAAAGAGAACAAGGTACCTCTTGAAGATGAAGAATGTGATTACACTTTTATGAGATTTACTGCAAAAACCATAGCCCAGCTGCACATCACTTCCTCCAATCTACCCACACATCCAGCATCTGAGACATCTGGATCTGTTAAAAGACATCCAGACCAGAAAGTTGGAAAGGCAAAGAAGAAAAGAAAGGTTGAGAAAGTTAAGAATCTTTCAAACATCCCAATGGAAGAAGAAGAAGCTGTCAACAATGAGTCTCAAGAGGATCTCATGGATGAGAATCCTACAGAAAATCAGAAAAAGGATGAAATCCCTGTTGTAGAAATATTCCAAGGGATTGCTGATCTTGCTAAAGAAGCAGCTCAGATAGCTGCAGAAGATCAGAATTTTGGAGAAGCTCGGAAAAATGAAGAAGAAGGAATTGCTGAGGAGGAAAGCCAGCAAGATGATGAATCTCTTCACAACAAAGAGGATGCTGAGACAACCACATCTACTAAGAAAGAACTTCAGAAAGAAGAAAAAGTTTAGAATGTTGTTGATGCTCTTATTGAACAACTTTAGCAAGACAATGAAGTTCAAGAAAATGCTGAAGAAGGAGCTCAGATTGCAAATCAACTTGTGGAAGAAGAACCACAGAAAGTTGCTGAGGATCAAGACCTGCATGATGTTGCAGAGATCTTAGTCACCCACATGCTTAGTGACAATGTTGACCAGTTGGAAACTGGTGATGAAAAGCAAGATGGAAATCAAGCTGAGTTTGATCTCAATGTGGAAGACCTCAACTCAGATGATGGTGTATTTGAGGATTCTCAAATAGAGAATTCTAAAACAATGCCTGAAACTGAAGTTCAGATTGTTGAAAGAAACATTCTTCCTGATCACACCATTCCTTCTATAGGTGAAGTCTCTGCAGACCCTGTTCATGTAGCCTCAGGATCTCTGCCTAATGAGCAAGTCCAACACCTGGCTCAACAACCACCACCACCACACCTAAATCACTCTACCTCCACCATGGAATCTGAAGCTGTTTGCAGCAAATTTCTGATCTCTCCTCTTCCCACTTCTCAAAATATCTCTCCTGCTCCAGCCACAATCAAAACAACCACTCAACTACCAGACATTCCTACTCTGTTTGCCTCTCTTCAAACCTTTGTTTCAAAAGAAGGTCACTCAAAAACAACCTTGGATGCCCCCACTTCAGCTCCCACACCACAAACATCCAAAGCTGAAAAAATTGCTAGAAGATCTCTTAGGGTTGCAACTAAAACCCATAAGATTGCATGTGTCCTAGCAAAATGGACTGTTGAGGTTGCTGCTCCTAGCTTAGCCATGGAACCTCCTGTGTTTGAGGATCCCTCTGTCTTTGATTCTGAGCCTTCCTCAGATTCTGGGGACTCTACTCCCTAAATCTTTTCTACTTATCCCTCCCTACCTTTTTTGTTGTTGACAAAAGGGGGAGAAGCTTTAGGATTTCAAGTCTTTTAGTCTTCAAGTTTTAGGCCCAAGTAGGTCAGTGATCAATAGTTATTGGAGTCTTAGAACTTCAACTTTTGCTTGATCACTTTTGTTATTTAACCTTTTTTGTTTTTGAACCATATATTTCATATGATGTAATTAACATTAATAATTAATGAAATTATCATGATTTTGGTTCAATATTGCAAATTTTATTTATGCCTTGAATTATAAAAGTGAGGGGGAGCTTTTAAAAATAAAAATAAAAACTCTTAAAAACTCACTAATATGGATTATAAAAATGAGGGGGAGCATAAAAATAATTTTCAGCTCTTAAACCTCTCATATTTTTAATCAAAATCCATAATCCTAAATCATAAGTTTGTCATCATCAAAAAGGGGGAAATTTTTGAGGCAAAATCCCTAATTGATTTTAAAGATAACAAACCCCAAATGATTAAAGGATTAATGGACTTTGATTAGTTCCTTGGTATTTAATTTGTGTTCTTGAGTGTTTAATAAAGACAGGAACAAAGTATGAACCATACCAAGATACAAGGAATCAAAGATCATTAAGAAGAAAGAACTCTGTCAGAGCTCAGAAAGTTAAACAAGAGTTCAGAAGGTTGGACATAGTTCAGAAGCTTGAACATAGTTCAGACTCTAGAACATAGTTCAGAAGCTGGAACATTGTTCAGAAGCTTGATCATAGTTCAGAAGCTTGGTTATAAGGTTATTCTTATGGATATAAAAAACAAGCCCAGAAATTCATGAACATTCAAGGCTCACGTGACATAAATAAGATGCCCAGAAAAGTACAATAACTTGGATCAATCAAGAAGTTATGGCATCTACTTGGAATAAAGGCAAAAAGCATATTCATTGTTCATTAAAGACTTATGAACAATTGAAGTACAAAACATTATGAATATTCCTCTTGGAATATCATCCTAGATGTTGTACATACTGCACTTCATTAATGTTTTATTATTAGGATTTGATAACATCAAATGGAAGTCTTACAAATCATCCTAAGTAAAACAAAAGAACATTCTGAAGTTCAGAAAGTTCAATACTGCACATGCTTTAATTCTGACAGCACAGTAAAGTGGTTTGCAAAGTAAAGCAAAAGCAAGATAGCAATCTCAAAGTCACAATCCATGATATTTCGACACCTAAGGGATTTGGTACTGTACAAGACCAGCAAAATCCCCTAAAGCATGGGCATGAAGTGACAGTTCCACTTTCCTCTCTCATGCACACAATCCAAGATAGATCTGCAAAGCTTTTGGCTCAGGAACATTCTGAAGTATGCACGCATAACAAAAGCTCATTAACAACCTAGATCTTCATGTGACATTCATAGGAATCACCCAGAAATTCATCTGGCATTCATCCATATGAACCCAGGAACATTCTGAAGTTCATAACTGAAGAATGTATGAACATTCTGAAGTATTCTGATGAACCCAGGAACATTCTGAAGTACAAGACTCTCAACCAAAAGTTGCTAAGTCAATAGGACATGTGGCACAAGACCATTGGATACCTCCTAACGGCTACAAGAAGTCAAGAAACTCTATAAAAGGGATTGAAGGCTTTCATTCAATATACACAGCTTAAAAGCATAATTAAACATCTAACAAAAAGAGTTTAAAAGCTTCATAGCAAATTGATTTCACAATCAAACTCTAAAGATTATTAAAATCTCCAAGAGTGTGAATCAATCTCAAATTATCTTTTCAAAGATAATCATCTTCTCTCCCCCCTCTCTTCTGATTGTCTTCATCTCAATCTCATTTCTTCAAATATCCAATCAATTGTAAAGAGCAAATCTCATCTAGTTTTAAGGGTATTAAAGTCTAGGTTGAGTAACATAGTGCAAAGTCTAGTGTGACTTAGTACAGAAAGTTGAGAGCCTATTGAGGCTTAGAGAATACAGTTTGTACCCGTTCCAAGTGAACAAGATTGTAAGGTGCAGGATTTGAGAGGGTATCTCAAGCATCATAGTGGAAAACTCTCACAAGATTGTGAGGAGTGGACTAACCCACATTGGGTGAACCAATATAAAATTTTGTGTGTCATTCTTCTCTCTCTATACTCTTTACATTACTGCATAAACAACACACACACAATACTTAAATATTTTATCTTGCAACTAATACTTCAGAACGTTCTGAAGTCTGTTTAACTTTATTCTTCCAAGTATCAACTTGAGAAGTATTTTTAAGTACATAATTAAATTTTAAAAAGGGTCACAATTCAAACCCCCATTTCTTGTGACTATATTATCTACTTCAAATGTCTAGACTAAAATAAGACTAAGCATATACCTAGTCTTCTCAACAAGAGAAACAACCACTTGAAACAGCCCAACTAAACTACCTGGTAAGAGGACTCGTGCATAATGTAAAGTCAGTCATGCAGGTAAACAAGAAGCAAACAAATTAAAAGAGCACAAAGATAAACTAAAAATGGAGAAATGCAATATATTGTACAACAACAATAGAATCATATTCAAGTAATTAAATCAACTCTCACTTAATATGCAAAAGGGTACAAGAGGCCTTACCATAAATCTATAGAATGCTATCAGCAAGAAAGAACGTAGGGTGTTTGTTTCTGTGGGTCGAATACCCCTTTTACTTATTCCCGAGGTTTGGGTTGAGTACTTATTGTACTTTTATCACTTTCATCTAATTAAAATTTATATGTTGTTCGAAAAAGAAAAAAAATAGCAACAAGATATCAAGATATTAAAGAACCCTTAAAAAGCCATGATTGGTGGACTTGACTGGTACAATATATTTAACAAGGCTCAAAATATTTACATACACAACGGATAACAACTCCACATGCAACATATATTATTTGAAAGAACAAACTACATTATTTCGAAATCAATATCATTTTCTGTTTAAGACATACTGGCCTGTAACATGCAATTTTTGGCGTTTGATATTAAAATATAGATATCCTTAATGGACCTATTTTGGGCATGCCTCATGCTTTCAATTGACTTGTTTTCATTTGATAAAAGGGCTACGTTCTGATTGTTCCCTTGCAGTCCCCCAAAAAGATGTGGACCAAGTGTAGATACAGCTACTTGAAAGCGATTTATCAGAGGAAAACATGTATCTGGATGACAGAGTGCTGCCTTCCATATATGAGTGGAGGAAACTTGAGCACTGTCTATTTAATCAAGGAAATTACAATTTTATTGTGGTAAAACTGTCACCAAGGATCAAATGATGATCCTTGTCTACAAAACCCGACCATTGTTGAATCTAATGATGATGGGTAAGTTCGTGTAACTGGTGGAAGCTGTGACATTGATCTTCCATTGTATTTAGCTGCAATGGTATAGGTTCAAAACAATTGTCTATTTCCTATTAACATTCTTGCCCATATACAGGGAAGATAGAGTAGGAGTAGGGAATCGCCTTGTGTTCTCGTGCCCGTGCCCGTGCCCCCTATGAGTACCAACTTGAGAGATAGCCAACGACATTGCTCTGGGAAGCCCATGAAGTAATGATGAAGAACTTGCAGGAGAATTACTAGGTGAATAGCGAATTGGCATACCATGGACTGCAGGGGCACGTATCTCCGGACCAGCTTGACGATTTCCTGAGGGTGAAGAGATTGAGTTCACATTTTGCTGTATTGAATGCTGATGTAACTGTTGGGTTAAACCTGAATTTGACATTAGTATGATAATGTGGTTAGAAAAAGTTGCATAGTTAAATAAAACCTTCCCTACTAGACATTTAAGAAAATTCAAACACAGAACCTTAAAAACAACAGCAGCAATAAATGGTTGGTCGTTGTCATCAGCATATTATAGAAAAAACAGAGCGCCAGCAAAAGTTGCATTGTTCGGTTTTTCCCATCTTAGGGAAGTGTAATCAAACAATAGTAGAAGTACTTTATTGTCCCGTAAATATATCTCCACAAATATCTTATTGGTAATTCAGATACGTTTATGAGCAGCAAATATGCTATTTAATTTGGTAATAAATATAGTCAACAATTACAACAATCGGGATAACGGCAAAAAACTCATTATTCTACTCTACTTTTTCCTACTCTCTTTATAAGGCATAATCCATGATATTATATGAGGCTCTAGCCGCTCTACCCTACTATCTTTACAAAAAAACTTTCTAATTAGAATATCATGGTACTATAAATATTCTCTTTCCTAATTATATAAAAGAGAATACTCTGTATATGAGGCTCTACCCTACTATCACTACAAAGAAAAAATTCTAATTAGAGTATCATGATACTATAATTATATTTTCTTTCCTAATTTTTTTAAATGGGACTACCCTATCACTACAAAAAAAGTTCCTAATTAGGAGTATCACGATCATGATATCTATATATATATATGAAGATGGTGATTCTCCTCTTAACTATTCAATCACCAGGATCATTAGAGAAGCTATATCATCCTTCCTTTAATCTGGCTTCTAAAATATTATGTAAAGTAGTCAATATTCATTACAGAGGATATAAATACCTGAAAATGATCACAGTGAGGTGACAATCCCAGACGATCCTCTCCTCTGCCTGAACCTCTAAGGTGTACAGTTCGTTCATTTTGCAAGACACTTACGGTTTCGACATATTTTTCCCGGAGCAATCTGACAAAATAAGATGTCCCAGGAAAAATAACATGACATTTAATCAAGGAAATCACACTTGTTATCGTAGTAGAACAGTCACAAACATGCAATTGATAGGATGTAATCGTAGTAGACACCAAACACATGCTGTCCTCTTAACAATTTATATAGAGCCTGAAATCCACTGAAAATCACAAAATAATCACATGTTAGTCGAGTTCTTCAAAAATACAAAAACAAAAATCGTTTGAAGATAAATAGCAAAGCATAAAGATTATAAAAAAAATGAAAATTCACCTAGTAATTAAGTAGAGAAGTGAATGATTTAATCATATAGGAAGAAAAAAAAAACACAGCAAAAGAAGTGGTATATCAAGAAATAATAGTTCTGATATTGTGAGGAAGAGGATTAAATTGCATGAGATACAAGAGAATAGATATATTTTGTGTAGTGTTGTAAAAATGAGGTTAGGTAAACAAGGTTGAAGGCTGCGGCGGCAAGGGAAAGGGAATGAGGTTTATAAGGGAGTATAAGAAGTGTGAGATAAGAAAGTATGCATAGTTTTGAGTATAAATAGAGTGTGAGTGAATGAATAAGTGGGATTAGGTCAAAAGCCTCTCATTCATGTAGAAGCATCTAGGTCTAGCCGTCGCAATTGCCATTAAGCTTCTTTTTTTAGAGGAACCTTCTTTTTTTATTATGTTTTTATTATTCTTTTTTTTTTATTATGTTGGATTTTTATTTTTTTTATTTTTTTTATTTACCTATTTAAGTTAAGATTTCCTCAAAAATCAAAATAGGTTGAGTAAAATATTTATTAATATGTCGTTTTTTTTTTTTGTTTTTTTTAATGGTGAATGTTAGTATATTAATTGTTATGTTGGTTTTTTCTTTTTGTCGAGACTTGAACCCTGAACCTCTAATTTTTTAACTCTGCTGAAACCAGTTGAGTTATCCAACCTCCCTTATTAATAGGTACTCCCTCCGTCCTTAAATATAAACAAAAAAAAATCAATATTGACCAATTTTAATTTAGTGTTCCAAAATTACCCTTTTACATTTATGGAGCATGAATATTGCAAGTACAATTACCTAAGCGTGTTTAACGAGTATTGAAATTGGAATGCCACTAATATTAAGTACGTGCAATACGATGGTGTTGGAATTCCAAACAGTATTGAAATCCAAAGGGTATTGGAATCACTTTACAATATTAAGTGTATTGGAATCAACATTTACGGTATTGAAATCACTTGATAGTATTCATGCTTCCTTCTCCGTTTGAATTTCAATATTCTTCTTTTATCTCTATTACACAAAAATGGCAGCACATCAACCTTTGTTTGATGGACCATCATTTGATTTGGGAATTGAAGAAGACACAGAGAACTTGTCACTTCTTATTGTGGAAGACACATTAGATAAAGAGGTGGAGAGTGACCAAGATCAAGAAGAAGTAATTTCTAAAGGCATGTTTGTTAAATTGGCATAAGAAAAACTGGATAGTTCACTAGCTATTTAAAGGAGAAATTTTAATTTAATAGGCGGGAATGATAATTTTCATTTAGCGGGTATAAAATCCATTCCAAGAATTTCATTAAAAAGAAGGATAATATTAGAAGTATTGATTTCAGATGGTGGTGCAGACTACAAGTATTTGTCATTAAGACTAGGTGGTAGTGGGATAGTTGCATGGAATACAAATACACGTGATTAATGTGCCACTGGTATTGAAGTGTTTTTGTTTTCAATGTGTGTAAGGGTGAATTAGGAACATTGTAATTTTATTTGATAAAATTTAGAGTAATCAATGAAGAATGATTGATTTTTTTAATAAGTGTGTCTTTTTTTGCTTATATTTCAGGACGGATGGAGTATGTTAACATAAAAGTTTCATGTTTCCTTTAAAAAAAAAGGTTTTATTTTCAATAAAAAGTTTTATTAAAAGGTTTAATTGTGGTGTAAAACCCAAACTAATGATTGATGAACCTAATGATCGGGTCAAACTCATTTAATTAGTTCAATTTTTCCATGTTTTGTTCTAAACCAAATCAAACCAAATAAATTTGAACTCTATATTAGCATTGCATCATCCAAAATAGATCGCCTATACCCAAACTAAATAATTATATTATTTTTTAGGATCATTATATTTTATTATTATTTCACGATATATTGACAATTTTAATTAACATGCAAGGCCCCCCTTTCTTTCTAGTGAGAAACCACATCCAAGATATCACTTTAATTGTGTCGACAACCCCCTCCACCTCCGGAGTCTTAGAGGAAAAAATGACCAAATTAATTGTTTCTCGCCTCTCAAATTTTGAAATTGTTGCATGCAAAATTAGAGTGACCCTTTTCGGTTCTTGTTATGTCAAGAGGAGGATGAGAAATAATCAAGAAGTGAAACTATATGCGCGGGCTAAATCACTCTTATTTCAATCAACTTAAAGATATTATACCAAACCCTCCCAACAAAATTACACCTACAAAACAAATGGTTCTCCTCCTCAAGGTTCCCCGGACACCAATTGCACTCTCAAACTAACCCATCTCTCCCCTTCTAGTTAAATTTCCACGAGTATGAATTCTTCCAAGAATTAATTTACAAGAGAAAAGTTGGGCCTTTTGTGGAGCATAACGTGCCCAAATTCCTTTTAATGCCCTACTCCTGGCCGCATTCAAATTTTTAGTAGGAAGAACCTTTTCACTAAGAGCCATATATAGCAATTTAATCAAGAAAATGCTTGAAGGTTCAACCACTCAACTCCATCTATCCATCCCGTTATGGATCATTGAAATAGAAAACAAACCCCATATAATTCTCCAAAAGATTGTTCTTCCATACTGATGATAAATTTGGTAAGTGCATCAAATTTTTTCAAGTAATAAGTAAGTTATCGCCTTCATAGGAATGGTTGTTTTTTACTCGACGATTAATTAAACTTATAATAAAAACAGTAAATTAGGAGGATTTCCAAGATTGGTTGTTTAACACATAAAAAGTAACGGTTGGAATAGAGTGATGACGACGATTAGGACTCTTTAAATCCCCTCTATGTTCATGTTGGATAAAACATGTTCCTATTTCAAGTACAATTTAATTGTTATGCTCCAACGCCTAACAAAGCCAGACATATTCCAACTACGGTTCCATAAGCTCTTTCGTGCAATATTGCTCCTCTAGGGTTGGTATGCACTTAGATTCTCACAAGCATTTGGGAATGTTACGCATAGTCATACAAGGTAAATTCTCGATCTCTCGATAAACTGACCCATCAAATAATATATCTTGATTTTAGTTCGAAAAGCGTACTTAATCAAGAATTTCTAACCTAGGTTCCATTCAAGATCAAAGGAAATGAAAAACATTAATTGGCGAGAAGCATAAGTGATGACGAAAAATGTTTTATAGGGACCAAAAACTAATTTGACAGTTTTTTTTCATTTACATCAAATACCTTGAGCGTAATTTTTTTTTTGGCGTTAACCCTCCGGTTTAAAGGAAAAAGGGGCCCTAGTAATCCAGAGTTCGGCCGTGAGGTAAGGATAGCCTGGCCAAGAATTGTTCCAACCAGAAATCGAACTCAGGTTCTCCCGAACGATTCATCCTTGATGAAGCTCATTTACCACTTGATCTCAATTGCTTGGTTACCTTGAGCTTATTTTTTATATAGTGTATCATAAATAATATATCATTTATCCAATTACTTGGCATTAAAAAGATTTAATTGAGAAGTAATTGTTATATTTGTATGCACGAAATTGTCAAATAAATTTGTTAATAATAGAAAACATTGTCAAATATTTTTTTAAAACAAGCCAAAATGAAATTATATTAATCAACAAAGCAAGCGATCTTCTCAGCACAAGGTGTGCAAAAAAGAAGTTTCAAAGTTCAATATAGAAAGTCGCAATATAACACAAATGATATAATAAAACACTATTAACCCACGCCCAAACAATCAAAGGGGCACCGCCACCAGTCATAATAACCTACAGAAACATTAGCAACATTTGTCTTCAGCCACCATAATGACATATACTTAACTTTATCAAGCAACTGAGTCATAGATTTTTCCTTATTATTAAAGATCCGATCATTTCTTTCTTTCCAAATGACCCAAACGCAAGCAAACCAGATTAAGTGCATGAAAGATCGTCGCGCTTTAGATCCACCTGTTAAGTTAGCATAAAGAACAAAATGATCCAAAATAAAACTAGGGTCAACTGAAGAGAACTCCAACCAATCACAAACCAGAACCCAAAGAGCACCTTGCAACAACCACTGCTACAAAATGTGCCTCATTAGTAATAATGCAGCGCGAAACCAGATTACCTTTGGTAGGCAAAAGTCGCCACACAAAAACTGAAATCTTCAAAGGGGCATCCTTATGACAAACCAAATCCGAAACTGAACTCGCACTTGGCATTTGGGACCTAGTAAGATGGAGATACACACCACGGACATAGTAATCACCATCCCTATCTAACTGCCACTTCCACACATCATCCATGTCAACCTACAATTGCACGTTAGAAAGAAAAAACGAGCACTCCCTAAGCAACTCCTCCTCCCATGCCAACAACCGATGCCGCCATTTCCAAGCCTCATCACCGTCACCCAACCTAAAGCATACATATCTGCCACTGTCACCGTCTTATCCGTGTCAACTCAAACAGCCTTCTAAACCTATCGCACAACGGAACCTCCCCCAGCCACATGTCCGTCCAAAAAACGTACTTGCCTCATTACCCACCTTCTGAATCACATTCTCCTAAAACCAACTCCCCCCTCGAAGCCAGCACCATCTCGAATCCTCACCATATCCTTCCACCAACTCAATCCACTCCTCCCCCCTCCTTCACACGCCCTCCCTCCTCTCTAAACCGTGCAACCAACACACGATACCACAAGGCACCCTGGTCCACCAACATCCTCCAAAACCATTTACCTAAAAGGGCGACATTAAACTCCCTCAACTGCCGCACCCCCTATCCTCCCTCCTCATTTCTCAAACAAATTGAATTTCAGGCAACCGATGAAACTTTCCTAAAATCCTCACACCCACCCCAAAAAAATCTACATAAAATAGAATCAATAGAGGAAATGATACCTGACGGGGCTTTGAAGAAGGAAAGAGCATAGACAGGAAGAGAGGACATGATAGACAATAAGTATTATTCGTACTCATAGTTTTAAAAATCGGCCAGATGATTGATTAGTCTCTAGTGAGTAGTTTGTATAAGATTTTGGCAAAAGTGCTCGCAAATAGACTGTTGATGGTGATCGGTAGTGTGATATCAGATACGCAATCAGCTTTTGTGAAAAACAGGCAAACGCTTAATGGGATTCTGATAGTCAATGAGGTGGTTGATGAGGCTAGAAAGAAGAAGAAAAAGTTACTGATGTTCAAAGTCGATTTTGAAAAGGCATATGACTCGGTGGAGAGGATAATAATATTTTTTGAGAGGCATATTACTATTTTTTTTAGAGGATAATAAAATTATTGTTTTTAAAACGTAATTTTTTTTCACTACAAGAAAATATGTGATTTGCTACGACAATATTGTAGCTAATTCGTAGCTAATTTCTAGCAAAAGGGTTTAGCTAGAAATTAGCTATGGAATAACTATTAAATCAGTCGTAGCATGGATTGAGAGACACATTTGCTAAGGAATTATTTCCTAATAAATCTGTAGTGAGCAGAAAAGTATTCCTAGCAAATCCTTAGGTAATCAACAGCAAACAAGTATTCAAAATGTATTTTCTGTATCAACATAACTATGACTTACCATAGCAATTTCACAACAATTTTTTAGCAGTAATACTAAGGACTTTACATTGCAATTTCATAGCAAATCTACAACAATTAAAATACGGACTAATCATAACAATTTCGTAGCAAATCTATAGCTAGAAGATGAGTTACACTAACATAGTAAAGATTTTTAAGTTCATATCTAACTGATAATTTTATTACAGTGATGATCATGACCGTAAGATTCAGTGTAATCAAGGGTGTGGTAAGTCCATTTCCAGCAAAACCAGTGATGATACATCTCCGTTTTCAAGCTGCAAAAGGAAAATAAAAAACACAACAAGTTTAACAGGGGAAACACCTGAATCACTTGACAAATAACTCAATAGTAGGAAGAAAAAAAACACAACAAAGAATAATGATAGTTTACTATAGTTTTGTTATAAACAAGTTCAATATGAGAAAACAATTACCTACCACAATAATCAGCTCATCTAAGACTAGCATAATAGGATTTGTAAAAGGAAAATATATGATTCATCTAGGGTGATAATCACTAACTAAACAACATACATGTAAGAAGAAGGTTATAGTTTGGCATTTTAATTCTACAATTTACACCATTACCTATTACATAACCAAGATGAACTAGAATGGATAGAGGAGGTTTCTTTATGAAATTGAAGTAAATATATCATCAAAGTGCCCTACACTTAAATGAACTAACCTTTTAACAATATTATTGTATTGTACCAAAAAAAAACAATATTATTGTAATATTATTCAGATTTCATGCATTTGTGATGATATAGGTAACTTGAAAAAGTGTCAGATAAGTACAAAATTAAAGACCTGAGACTAATACATAATAAAAAATGCATTATGCTAAGACTAAAACATGATAGTGTCATGGTGTTTAAATAACTACTTTGCTTGATTTCCCAACCACCATAGTTAGTTGTGGCACCTTGCATTATGTAAACCTACAATTCCGGTTAGAGAGTGCCTCAACATAAATAACTTTCCTCATATAAATTTCAATTCTGAAAAGGAGGGAAACTCCAAATGATAAAGAAATGAAAGGCAATGCTTAACTCACCAGTTATGCCAGAAACATCAACCATTGCCTTGGTGCTTTTAAAATGTACTCTGAAGCATTTAGTGGGAGAGTGTGAAGTAAATTATACATGTCAGTCCCAATGACCTCTCTAATATGGGGACATATACGCATTAATATATGAAATAATTTCTAAAAGCATGGATACTACATTATGAAAAACTAGCTTTTAAAGTTGATATGGCAATAAAAAGTATAAAATCTATGTAGTTAAATATCCCTTTTCAACTTGCAGTTTCTACTGTAGCTGTCATTATGATTATGGAAGAATGTGAGAACTCCACAAACCTATGGAGGTGTTGGCATATTCAAGAGCAACAAATAAAATGCCATCTCTTATCTAGATCAAGTGAAAGGTGGCAAGCATCAATCAACTATAGACATTTGGAAGCAAGACCTATGTGCCTCAAACTCAGCCCTGGAAAATGCAGGGGAAGCATTACAAATTTAGGTAGAAAACAAAAGCTTATTAAACATCTGAGCTGAATGCAAAACATCCTTTAAACTTAATATGGGTATTTTTAATTGAAATTATCTAGCAACACCAAATTGCTTACATCTACCAAAATTAAAGACTAAAGAACATAAAATGTAAAAACTCATCTAGAGTAGCCTGAAAAAGCACCTTCTACTATAGATTAAACTTAGTTTCAACATTTTGATTTTTCACAAACTCTCTCAGTTAACTCATCTTCAAAACCTGTAAGCTTATAAAACATTTTAGTAAATGAAGAATTATATAATTATTTTCATTGAAATGGTCCCATAAGCTATAAGCTAATTCAGACAGAGCCAAAATTACTTTTGGTAGAAGTTAGAACATCAGTTTAAAGGATCTAACTGCAATAGTTAGGGAACTACATACATATTACAGATTTGGTGTCAGAAATGTGCTTTGAGTAACTAATCAAATCCCAAAATGTGTTTTGCTTGACCTACTTAGGACATGCAATATGTAAAATGCATTATTAGAAGAAATCAATCATGCCTAACCTAAGTTATGAAACCATTCATCCCAAATAATAATTTGTCAAATTAATAATTTATGATATACATGTTGATGGGATTTACCTTTGCATAAATGGCCAGTAAGGCCACGTATCAAACCTTGAGATCCATTTACAGAGAATTCCTTTTTCAGATCTGAATGCAACGTGTAAACTATGTGTTCATCAGTGTCCCTGACCCTTTCTAATCGTAGCTGGTGGTTGCATGTTGTGCCCTTCACATTAAGTATTAACCATGTAACCTTCAAAGAAATAGAAAAGTTTTAATTTGAACTCAAAAAACTTCATTTGAAATTAACTTTATGAAGCATGTAACTAAATAAAGCAAATCTCAATGATTGAGCAATCTACAAATCAATAAATTTGGTACAAATTTTCTCTCATGTGAGAAAATACGTTTACAAAAGGAAAACCATTGCTACTGATATCTAATTCTATAGTCCAATCTAGCTTATCTGAGCTTATATACTGACATAAGTTTTATAAGACTTTTTAAGAGAACTTTTGAAAACAGCTTATGACACTTTTCATAAGCTTTTTTCAGCTTATTTTCATAAGTTCTCCAAGATAAACTTTGAAAATAGTTTATAGCACATACAAAATCAATTTAACTTTATTTTCTTATTTGCTATAAAAATAGCATAAGTAAGCTTATAGCATTAAGCGCTTATCATGAGAAGTGCTTGTGGTATAAGCTCCAAATAAGCTATTTATCTAAATAGACCGCAACTTAATAGTTCTATAAAGTTTGCTGCAGCATAACAACATCTCACACATGCTTCAAAGCCAATTTCAACATTGAATAACACCAAGACAAATTTCTAGGTTGCAAAGGAATGAATTGAACTAGAAGCAAAAGTGCTAATTCATGGATTTCAGTGAATATTTTATTTACACAAATATATTTTCATTGCAATTCAAATAAATTGATTCTAATTCAAATCATTTTGACTACAAGCACATAGAAGATCAAATTGAAGTAATAGTGAGTGAAAGTACAAAAACTAGGGTTCTTACCAAAAACACATGATGGAAAATCGATTGCATTGGAGAGAGAATAAATCGCGTGAATCCACTATTCAATCCGAGATCGCAAATTCAAAGTTCCGTCAATGGAGAATGAAGTATAATATGCTGATAAATTCGTCGGATTGAGCATCAACATGAATTTTGAGGCTCTGGCCATGGCGGTGTAGAACGACGAAGGCAGTGGAGATCGGTGCAAGCGACGATGCAGATCGGAGAGACGGTGGTTATCAGAGCAATCAACGGCGACGATGCGTGGATTCGCGATTATAAGAGAGAGAGAGAGAGAGAGAGAGAGAGAGAGAGAGAGAGGTGTTGTGTGTTTTTGGAGAGAGAGAGAGAGAATGTATTATTTTTTGTGTTATTTACTTCTTTTTTTAACTAAAGGGGATCTTCGACATGAATAAATTTAAATATAAAAAATATCAAACTAAAACCAAACTGAATGAAACGGTAGCTAATTTTGTTGATATTTACTAGTTACTACCATGACATTTTGTAGCACTGTTATGGTAGCAAATCCTAGATTTTCTTGTAGTGTTTTAGGGGTTGTTTTAAAAGGTAATTGAAAATTCATGTAATTGCATAAAATTTTATTCAAAATCAAAAAATAAAATTGGAGAATCTTTAAATTAGGAGACAATAATAGACAATTGATAAAAAAAATTAGAGGAAATTTATTCTTTTTTTTGTAAATACATACCTTTCGTTTTTTAAATTTATATTTTTTTTATGCATAGAAGAATCCTAGATTTGAAAATCCCAATCCCCAGTCCTAATCCTAATTTTGCTAATTTATTGAAAATTAAAAAAGAGAAACTTAGCTGAAAAGAAATAAAAAGGATTGAAAACTATGGCTAAGAGAGAGGAGTCCGAGAGTGCTATCACATGGGGATGGGAATAGATCAGGCCAGCCTACAGGGGCCTACGACCTAGCCTACGACAGGCCAGGTTAGGCCAGACTTTTTTCTTAAATAGAGAAGGCCTAGGCTTTTTTAGAAGCATATTTAACTTAAAAGGCCAGATCACAGACCATTCAAAAAGTCTCTTAAGCCTATTAGACCGGCCTATTTAAGTAAATATGATTAATATTATTTATTATTATAATATATTTTGTAGTTTGAATTAAAATATAAATTCGTTATTAATTTAAGTTTATTAGTATACATTAATTTTTCGCATATACAAAAGTATTATTATAAACTAGAATTGAAATATAATGCAATATATAGTTAAATTCCCTAAAAAATCATGTTGATTACTAAAAGAGAGTTTAATCTAATTGATCTATTAGTTCGCTAGTCTATTTAAACTTAGATCATATTGCTTACTTAAAGATGTTCATATGATATAGGCTTTTAAATAGGCTAGCAGGCCTTATCAGGCTTTCAGAAGGCCAGGCTCAGGCCTTAAAAGGAAGCCTATGACAGGTCGCAGGATAGGCTTAGGCCTTAAAAAATTTGGCAGGTCAGGCTTAGGCCTTGCAAAGCCTAGCTCGGCCTAGCCTATTCCCACCCCTACTATCACAACAATGGTAAACGGCCAAAAATGAGCTTCTTGTACACACCAAAGGAAAAGGTGCAAGGGAGGATGTATCCTAGCTCCTCATTATCCAATGAGCAAGAGTCGAGAGAATATGAAGTTGTTCACAAAGACTATATTTGATTGTGTTGATGTTGGTGCTAGTTTTTGCAACCTTCACAAAGTCCGGCAAATATTGAGGATGTAAATTCTTGAACGATTATCTACGGTGTAATAGGCAATCACACAGTTTGAATTGAGTTGTTTTTATTTTGGAGACAGCGCGGTTGATAGTACCTTGCATAGTTTTGGGTAGTGCTACGAAACGTCTTAAAAAGAACGTCCTGATCGTGACTCAACCCAATAATATCTTCGGTGGTAAATTCTAGTAAATTCTAATTTTAAAAGGTACGTTTAATAAATCGAAAACCAACAGGAACTAATTAATATGATGGTGGATCAACATTATGATCATAATATTATTAACAATCAACGGTTATCAACAGTTGAGAATGCAAGGAGAAGGTCAGCATCCTATGTATGATCCTTTGGACACTGTATGACTCTTCCTCGTTGCCTTTGTCTCTCATATTGAAATTGTTATCTGTGCATCATTGTCTATTTTATTTTTGCATTTTTTTGCAAATATTAGTGATCATATTTGCTAACAATATTAACATTGTCCGTTTTAAAAACAATGTGTTCAGTCTAACTATTGATTTTTTTTCTTCTACTCATTATTGGTCCAAAGTAATATGTACTATGATTGTTTTAAAAGATTTTGATCATGATGAACAATAAAAGAACATAACATTCGTGTGTGTTGAGATGATGGTATGTGTGTTGTCTTGGTTAGTGGTGTGCTATAAACATGGAGCAAGAGTAAAATGTCTAATTGTCAAGTACTCTTTGATTCTATTACCCCCACCACATTTTGTAGACCTCAGTAGACTTGAGAAGTATTTAACAAACTCATATTAGATTGTGTTTGCACTCACCTAACCTTCAATCAGCTTAGGAAACTTCGCGTGACCCTAGGATCATCTGTCAGCCAATTTTTTTACTGACAAGTTATTTATTCATTTATTTATTTATTTTTAGGTGTAAACACATGTACACATGACTCTAAAAAAATTGTAATTTCATTTGTTGCTTTTAACACCCAAGTGCACAACAATTATGTGACCATGAATCATGCCCTAGCAGGTAGCAAAATCATATTGTATCTTTCGACACATAAGTTTGGTATTTGTTATGCCACTATATGTGTCTCTAAAGAAAATAAACCATCACAACACATCACACATATAAACACCAAATATCTGACATAAATATAAAAAATGCAAAGCTACCTTCATGAATTAGAAAGACTTCACTAGACTTGAGAATATTCGACAATCTCATATTAGAGTGTGTTTGCACTCACATAACCATCAATTGTCTTAGAAAACTTTGTGTGACCCTAAGATCGTCTGTCAGTATGATGTTTTTATTAGATTACTTTTTAACGTAATAAAAACTATCATCTTCAAACAAATTATTTTCACATTTTAAAAATTCAAATTTTATATACTTATTACTTAGGGCCTAAATTGTAGGTTTTCCCTTAAACCACCAAAGTCTCATAAACGAGTTTGGTCGTGAGTATGGAAAGGAATTGTTACCGTTGTAATTTTGCAATAAAATTTGCAGCTTTTGTAATTTGAAGGGACGTTGTAGCTCATGATTCATACTGATTTGGTTGCGAAGAGGTGTCAAAGATGACGCTCTTTCAATGTGATGCGATGAAGAAAATAAACCATAAACGGTTAAGAGCAGCGAAGGACAAAGGATCGCCAATTTTTCCAAGTGAATTATGCCTATAAATATTATACATGTTGAATGTCTCGATTGTCATTATTCATTTAAATTTTTATATTTGCAGAGAGGTTATTATTATTTTGTTTTATTTAGAAAATTATAATTATTTTTTTGACAAAAAATTGTTATAATTACTCCCTCTGTCACAAAATATATGACGTTTAAATCATTTTATACAAATTAAGAAGTCTAATTAATGTTGTATGAAAAAGAAATTATAAGTCATTTTATAAAACTATCCTTCATTAATGGTATATGAAAGATAAATTAAAGAATTAAAAAAAATGGGTATAGAGTAATGAATGGTTGAAGGTATAACATCTATCATTAAAGCACAAGTCAATTGGTAGCTGCGGTGACAATATTATGCAGAGACCGGGGTTTGAATCACAGACTCTCCACTTCTCCACATTTAAATGTGTGAGCCTCAGTCACTAGGCTACTTGACCAAAAAAAGGTATAATAGGTATATTTGTATTTAATGTTTCATTGGATCATAAAACGATTTATAATTAAGAACAAATTTTTTCTTCAACACAACTTATAATTTGAGAGTATTACTGTATGAAAAGAGAGAGGTTATTATTTTCAAATACCACTTGTTTTGGTAACCATTTATGAAAATTGCCCTTCCCATGCCACAAACAAAATTGTTCATTCCCGAAGAAATTGACCAAAATACCCCTGCGTGACTTAAGTCACTCTCGGTACATACCAGCGTGACTTAAGTCACGTTCCGTGTTGTTATAGAAACAACACAACCAGAACACAAAACCACTGTGTATTCAAAAGAGAGACTGCAAATTTGGATGAAAATAGTGCGAATTTTATCAAACCTAAGCAAATCAACATCAATTTCTACTTCAATCACAAGTAAGTGTTTATGATGTTTTTGCATTGGCTTTGTTTAGTTTAAATGTTAGAGTTTTTGGAGGAAATTTTGAAATTTTAGATTTTTAGGGTTGGTTTGCATGTTAAATTTTTTTATTGTTAATGATCAAATATGTTAGAAATTGTAGTTTAGATGTTGTTTAGAGTAAGTTTCACTCCAATGTGGTAGTTTAGGGTTCAGAAATTGTTAGATTTTATGTTGATTGAATGTTGCACTTTAGGTGTTTGATAAAATGTCTCAATGAAAATTTGTTTGATTTTTGCATTGTTAATGATGAAATTAGTTAGAAATTGGATTGTTAATGTTGATTATATTGAGTTTGAGTGAAATGTGGTAGTTTAGGGTTTAGTTAGAAATTAGATTGTTAATGTTTGTTAATGTTGATTATAGTAAGATTGGATTGTTATTTTTGCATTGATTTTTGCTTTTAAAAATGTTGTGTAGATATGTCTCAGAGACTGGACAGGCTTATAGGAGACATGGAGAGCATGACCAGTAGTGCACGGGCCGAAAAGGCAGATGCGCGCCCTGCTACTCAACGGAGACATGGCGTTAGGAGACAGCAGAATGTGGGGACGTCATCCCAGGAGGGTACGTCCTAGATAGTGGACCCTACTTAGCATCAAAATCAGTAGCATGAGAAGTATCAGCCTCCGTACGACCAGGCGGCTCAGCAACAGGAGGGTGAGGCCCATCATCAGGCTCAGGAGGAGGTCGCGCCGCAGAGTTTTCCTGGTGGCCCTACTGACTTGTCGCTCCAACCGAAGTTTGGTAGACACGTGACATGTCAGCTTTGGAGCGATGCACAAGTAAGTATAATTGTTTAATTTTATTTAATTACGCGTCAATTAATATGTTTATTTTAATTTAATTTTATGATTTGGACTATCAATCTTATCATTTAGGGCACAAAGCCCTCCAGAA
Organism: Medicago ruthenica; assembly: GCA_018208015.1. Classification (NCBI taxonomy): domain Eukaryota; kingdom Viridiplantae; phylum Streptophyta; class Magnoliopsida; order Fabales; family Fabaceae; genus Medicago; species Medicago ruthenica. Next base: position 105,174,894 of record CM031372.1, on the reverse strand, counting down.
GGGTTTGGCGCCCTCGAGCAAGGGCTCAACGCCCTCCATAAGGGCCAGCTAGGCCTTAGGCGAGCCCGCCAGGGGAGCCGCCTCAAATAGCTTCTAGAAACCTCTAGAACGCTCCAGAACGCTCTAAGCGTGGCTTTGGGCCTAAGCTACTTGGGGCCAAAGCCACGGGAAACCAAGCCCACACAGTGCTATAAATACCCACTTAAGAGACATTCTCAAGACATCAGAATGACAGACTAAACCATAGTTTCTTAGGTTGTACTCTCTGCAAGTACAGTTGGCGTCCACCGTGGGGCTACGGTAAAACTAACCTAGCCGCACCTCTGAATCGCTTCCTCACGACGGTTTAGAGCCTTCTTCTGAGTCAACAGCCTCCGCTACGACTCAGAAGCATCATCACCCTCTGTCAACCCTATTCCATAGTTCGAAGCCGCCGACCCTTATCATCCCTACGATGACAGACCACGACATCATGGAAGCCATGCAGAACCAGATTCAGCAGCTCATCGATCGCAACGAAGCCCTTCAGGCTTCCATGGAGACCATTCAGCAGCAGCAGAACGATTGTGACAAGTTGTAGGACGGCGACCTAGACGATCCAGATCCGCAGCCCCTCTCAGCTGAAACTTGGAATTCCCCAGTACTAGAAAATTTCAAACCGTCATCGCTTGCTTCCTTCGATGGCAAGATTGATCATGTCGAACATATCACCGCTTTCAACACCCAGATGGACGTGATTGGCGCCACCGTTTCTTTGAAGTGCAAACTATTGGCGGCTACTCTCAAAGACGCTGCCCTCCGGAGGTACATGAATCTCCCACGCTTCTCGATCATAGGATATCAAGACATAACAAGAAAACTCATCCACCAATTCTCCGCCAGTCGCCACAGGAAGGTCTCCTCCACCAGCTTGTTCAACGTCCGAAAGGGTCCAAACGAGTCGCTTAGAGAATACCTCGCCCGTTACAACGACGCCACCATCAAAGTCATCAACCCTAACCAGGAGTTATTTGTCGGAGCCTTCCAGAATGGTCTGAGGGCCTGGCAATTCAACGAATCTCTCGCACAAAAGTCGGCAGACTCCATGGAAGAAATCATGTCACGAGCTAAATGCTACATCAAAGGTGAAGAAAGCAACACTGAGAAAAAGGCGCACGACACGGAGGAGCGTGGCCTGGCGAGCCCTGACTCCCACCGCAACTACTATCCATCAACTTCCAGGGAGAAGGGAACTTTCAAACGCCACGACACGGAAAGGCAACACCAAGAACGACCATTAGAGGTATTCACACCACTCAACACCCGCCGAGAACAAATTTGGAACGATGTTTATCATTCGAGGTTGATCCCAGACCCCCCAGAGCCTACCAGCAACCGAATGGGACCAAACAGAAGCGCCTGGTGCAAGTATCACAGAATTAAGGGTCACGACACAGACGACTGCATCCACTTGAAGCATGAAATCAAAAAGCTGATTCAGAACGGGAGACTAAGAGGATATGTGAAGAATGGGCACGATGAGGAACGACGACGCTCAAAAGAGCCTCGCAAGAGCAAAGAGAACAACAAAGATGAAGACAGGCACACTCTCAACAAGATCTCTGGAGGATTCGCCGGTGGGGGCGAGTTCAGCAACTCCAGAAAGAAATATGTCAGGCAAGTCCTCTTGCTTGACGACGTTACGAACAGAACCGACAGAGAAGAACCAGATGTCTCCTTCACCTCCAAAGACTACGAAGGCGTCATCCCCCACGACGACGACCCCATGGTTATCACCGCTCAGATATTCAACTGGGACATCAAGAGGGTCCTCATTGACCCAGGGAGCTCGGCAGACATACTCTACCACACCGCCTTCGAAAAAATGGGTTTGGACCCAGAACAGCTACAACCCTTTAAAGGGACATTAGTAGGCGTCACAGGAGAACAGGTACACGTTCGGGGCTACATCTCTCTGAAGACCACCTTCGGCACATGAAAAGATGCAAAGGTTGTCAAAGTCAGATATCTGCTAGCCAATGCCCCATGCTCGTATAATATCATCATTGGTCACCCCGCCTTCAACCTCTTGAACGCCTTCCTTTCAACAAAGTTCCTCGTCATGAAATATCCCCTCGACAGCGGCCACATAGGTACGATCTGCGGAGACCAGAGGGTCACCCGAGAATGCTACCATAACAGCCTGAAGCTACAGAAAGATAAGATAAGAAGCGCGGCAGACAATCCACACAGTGTCAACATGATCGAACTAGACCCGCGAGAAGAATATCAACAAGAGCGTCTCGAGCCTACAGAAGACCTGAAGGAAGTTCAGATATGACCATAACCCCACCAGACCACCAAGATCGGCGCTTCCTTAGACCCAGAGGAAGAACTCGTCATCGTCTCCTTATTGAAAGAAAACTTGCAGCTCTTCGCCTGGCAACCATCTGACATACCAGGCATCGACCCAAGTATCGTGTGCCATCACCTGGCCGTGAACCCAGGGGTCAAGCTCGTCATCCAGAGATAAAGGAAGTTGGGCGAGGAAAGAAGAAAGGTCATCGACGAAAAAGTTAAGAAGCTCAAAGACGCCCGTTTCATCAGTGAGATCAAGTATCCCACGTGTCTACCTAACGTTGTCCTAGTCAAGAAATCATCAGGAAACGGACCTAAACACTGCCTGCCCCAAAAGACCCCTACCCTCTTCCTAATATCGACCACCTGATCGACAACGTCTCTGGTTACAGAACACTGAGTTTCATGGACGCGTATTCCGGCTACAATCAAATCAAGATGGACCCCCTGGACGCCCCCAAAACAGCATTCATGATGAATAACCAAAATTATCACTGCGAGGTTATGCCTTTCGGCCTGAAAAACGCCGGCGCCACTTTTCAGCGCCTAATGGACACTGTTTTTGCCGCCCAGATCGGAAGAAATCTGGAGGTCTACATTGATGATCTTGTCGTCAAGACTAAGCAAAATACGAGCCACGCAGAAGATTTGAAGGAAATTCTCTAACAGGTACGACAATATAACATGCGCCTAAATCCTACCAAGTGCTCCTTTGGCGTTCATGCAGGGAAGTTTCTGGGATTCATGCTTACAAGACGCGGCATAGAGGCAAATCCGGACAAGTGTCAAGCCATCATAGACATGCGGAGCCCGTCTAATATTAATGAAGTTCAGCAGCTGACGGGACGTCTGGCGATGCTGTCACGTTTCCTCTCCTGTGCAGGTGACAAAGCCTTTTCATTCTTCTCCTCCATCAAAAAGAAGGAGCAGTTCCAAAGGACGCCTGAATGTGAAGACGTCTTCCAAAAAATCAAAGCTTTCTTGTCAAGCCCGCCAGTACTACACCGCCCTGAAAAAGGTACTATTCTATTCTTGTATTTATCTATTTCTGACAACGCCATGAGTTCAGTGTTAGTCCAAGATTCAGAAGAAGGTGAAAAACTGGTGTACTTCCTCAGCAAAGTATTCAAAGGAGCGGAACTTAGATATCAGAAGATCGAACGCCTGGCCCTAGCAGTCATCACCATGGCACGGAAGTTACGCCCATACTTCCAGGGGCACAGGATCGTCGTCAACTCGAACTATCCAATCAAGCAGGTTCTCATGAAACCAGACCTCCCGGATGAATGGTGGCTTGGGCCGTTGAGTTATCAGAGTACGACATCCAATTCCTCCCCCGCGGTAGCATCAAGTCCAAATCCTAGCAGACATTTTAGTGGAGTTCACGTCGCCCATCGGCGACCCCATTCCTCACGTATGGCTCTTCTCGATAGACGAATCATCCAACCTCAAAGGTAGCGGCGCACGTATAGTATTAGAAGGACCAGGTAATCTCCTCATCGAACAATCACTCCGTTTCGAATTCAAGGCAAGCAATAACCAGGCGGAATACGATGCCCTTATAGCAGGTGTGACTTTAGCACAGGAAATGGGCGCCGACAATCTGAGGGCGAGGAGGGATTCCCAGTTAGTAACAAGCCAAATCACCAGAGAATACCAAGCAAAGGACGCACATCTCACAAAGCGATCTACGTCCCACGAGAACAGAACTCCAGATCAGATCTTCTGTCCAAACTCGCCAGCACTAAAAGACCCCGGGAACAACATAACCGTTATACAAGAAATATTGTCAGCACCAAGCACAGAGACAGTGAAGGTCAACACCATACAGGGCGAGGACAAGGGCTAGATGACGCCCCTAATAAAGTACCTTATAGGATCCTTCACCCCAAAAGACGAGGCAAAAGAATTACAAATCAGAAGAAAAGCCACCAAGTACACTATGGTAGCAGGGAAACTATACAGAATGGGAAGAGCGACACCTATGCTCAGATGCCTCACCGAGAATGAAACGAGGCTGGTTATTTTAGAAGTTCATGAAGGAGTATGTGGAAGCCACATCGGGGGACGCGCCCTGACCGCAAAACTACTCCGGGCGGAATACGACTGGCCGACTATGCTACAAGACTGCGCCTACTTCGTGAAGAAATGCGACAAGTGTCAGAGATTCTCAGATAAGAAGCACGCCCCATCATGCGAGCTCACCTCTGTCTTTTCACCTTGGTCGTTCTATAAGTGGGCAGTTGACATCGTTGGACCCTTCCCGAAGGCGCCAGGACAACTAAAGTTCCTGATCATAGGCGTGGACTACTTTACCTAGTGGATTGAAGCTGAAGCAGTTGCCAAGATCACAGCTGATAGAGTAAAGAGGTTTTATTGGAAGAAAAGCATCTGCCGCTTCGGACTCCCCAAGTGTATCGTCTCAGACAATGGCACACAGTTCGCCAGCGCCAGAGTAGTAGACTTCTGCAACCAGTTGGGCATTCAAACGAAGTTCGTCTCAGTCGTGCACCCCCAAGCCAACGGACAAGCAGAATCCGCCAACAAAGTCATACTGAACGGAATCAAGAAAAAGCTCGAAGCAGCCAACGGCCTTTGGGCCGAGCAGCTACACGAGGTAAGAAACACATAACTCTGAAACTTTCTACTTACTCAACACTACATGATACATTTTCTCACAGTAAAAAGGAAAAATCCACAAAGCACAGGTTCTCTGGTCCTACCACACAACGCCACATTCCACGACGAAAGAGGTCATTCACCATGGTCTACAGCGCCGACGCCATGCTCTCAGTGGAAATCGACATGCCAACTTGGCGCCGAGACAACTTTTTCGAAGAGGGTATTTACACTTTATTATTTCCACTAACCTTGTTTATACTTGCAGAACCCTTAAAACTTAGCAACGTTTCTAAGAATCAACATTATTGTTCTCCTGTCATACCCCAATTTTTGACCTAAAATTTCTTTTTCACTCGTCTTTTGGTTCGGAATTTTTTTTCGTCGTTTCAGACGAAATTTCGACAGGGAGTTATTTTAAAATACCTCATTTTTTGGTTCCAAAGGCGACGTCTTTTTTTATTTTTATTATTTGTCATTTTTACTTTTTATTTCTTTTTTATTTTTTAGCTTTATTATTTTCCTTTTTTTATTATCATTTTTTTATTTTATTTTTCAAAAAAAGTCTGACTTTTGATCTTAATGATTTTTAATAACCATTTTAATGGTTGCTTTTTTTGGTCTTTTGCTGTTTAATTGTGTTTATTGTCCATCATTGGCTTTTAATCATAATTAACTTGCATTGCATAATAAAAAGGAAGAATCAGTCAGGAACCAAAGGGAACGAAAATTCAAGCAGAACCAAAAATCTCATCAGTAACTACAATCAAAAAACATTTCCAGAATTCATCAAAAAACCAAACACAACAACACAACATCCACCACATACACTTCCCCCACAACCACTCAACCACCTACACACGTGGCCTTCCTCCTCATCCCTCAACCATTTACGGCCAACCCTCTCACCTACGCCCTCCTCCTACACACACCTCTCACCCACAGCCACAAACACGGCTTCCCATCACACACACATACCAGCACAGCCGCCGGCCTCTCCCTACACCACCACCACAGCCAAACCGCATCACTACTCCCTACCACAAACACAACAAACACGTACAACACACCTCCTCTCCCACGCACCCATGGCCAACCACCCTTAAAACCACCACAAAACTTATCCTCACAACCACGCCCAACCCGCATCCAGCCATCACCAACACACGCAAACAGCCACCCAAGAACCAACAAAGCCGAACCAAAAGCAAACAACAGCCATTCAAAAAGGTAGTTTTTTTTACAAGTTTTAAAATCCCGATCTGGTTGCTTTCAAAAAGATTTTAAAAAAACCAATTGGATTTTTGAAAAGAGAAGGAGGAGAGGATTCGAAAACGCGTATTTTTTTAAAAAAAGGGGGTTTTGAATCGCTCCAGCACGGTGGCGCCGCCGGCGGCCGCCGCGCCGGAGAGATTTCCGGCCAGGCTGTTCTCTGAGAGAGAAGAGAGAGGATGAGAGAAGAGGAAAGAGATAGAGAGAGAAAGATTTTTAGAAAATGAAGAAAAAACCGTTTTTTAACTTATATATAGAGCTTGAACCGTTTCGGTTCTCTCGAACCGAACCGGTCTGATTTTTTTCTCTTCCCCAGCCCAACAGGCCACACGGCCCAAACTCCCCTTTTCTCCTCAGAACGCTTTCTGCACCCCTCTATATGCTTCAACACCCCCTTTCTGCTTTTATTTGTTTTCTCTTTGATTTTTTTTTTCCTTTTCTTGCATTCATTTTTATTTTAGTCCTTCTATTCTCATGCATTTTATTTTATTACCTTTATCTTTAGCACATCATGCATTTTTATTTTTATTTTTTATTATTTTTCTTTTATTTCATGCATTTTCATTTTAGTTTTATTAGCATGTTTATTTTAATGCCTTTGCAATTTCGTTTTTTTCTTGTTTATCATTTTGTCATTTTTATTTTTATTTTATTAGAATGTATTTAGGACCCATGTAAATATAAATGAGAATTTGCACTGACACTCACTCTATTTATTCCGCTTTATGTCTTTTATTTCTTTTATTTATTTATTTTGCTTTACGAAAAAAATACAAAAAATATTAGGTTAGTTTAATTTTAAAAGGGTTTCGTGGTGATCCAACGTCTCCACGGAAATCCCTCGTTTTAACCTTTTGTTACGTTTTAGTCTTATTTAGTTATTATTAAAAACAAAAAAAAAACAAAAACATGCAAATAATCAAAAATCACAAAATAATCTTTTCTTAAATAAACCTTGATTTTCAATCAAGTGTCCTTTTTTTCTTTTATTTTCTTCAAACATAATCCACCTTAATAACACTTTAATCATTTTCAGAAATAAAAAAACACAAACCAATCTCATTTTGCCACTTGGCCATTATTTTATCTTTAAAACCTTTTTTTAAAAACCAATAAAAAATACAAAACAAATCAACCGTCATTTTTGCCCCGAACTACGAGGTTTTGATCCCTCACGGGTACGTAGGCAAAGGACCCTGTCCTTCCAAATCATAAAAAATACAAAAAAAAACATTTTTATTTTTTCTCACTATTCTAATTCATTATTTTCTTTTTTAAAAAAAATAAGCAAGTTATAGCCAAGATAAATAAATAAAATCAAGAGGTTCTCGTAGAGTACTACGAACGTTTGGGGTGCTAACACCTTCCCTAAACGTAACTAACCCCCGAACCCTAATCTTTAAAAATGTGGTAATTTAGAACTTTTTTCCACTTTTCATTTAAAAAATTAAAAGTTCAGTCGTGAAATAAATTAGTGAGTCAACGCTAATCAATAGCTTGATCTCCGAAAATCACCGCGACAGAAATGGCGACTTCACTGGGGATTTCCCTAAGAGGGTTGAGCCTAACTTGAATTTATTTAATTATTTTGTGCTATAACTTGCTTAAATAAAAATAAGGTTGTAAATATGTGCCTATGTTTTTTTTTTCTTTTACGTGAGTGGTGAGATAAGTCCTACACCCGGGCTTGAGAGAAACATAAGATAGGATGGTGGTATAATCAAAGTGTCATACCAGGAGTAGTCTTGGATGTTGGTACATGTGATATAACTCCACTCAATGGAGGTCTCTTAAAGGTAATACCATGTCAACATGAGTAGTCGTGTTTGACATTGTTATTTTTAAGTGACCTATGAAGTTGAGGACCTTTAGTTACCTTTAACCCATCTTGGCCTTTTAGGACGTAGTACGGTGGCTAATCAAGAGTAGTCTTGAATTGGTTGATACGCGATACTACACTCAAACGAGACTTTCCTACGAACGTTGTTGGACCAGGAGTAGTCCCGTAATCCGACAATATTCGGAAGTGGTTGATGACTTTGGGAACTTGGTAGAACCCGTGATACAGGTACATATGAAACCATAGTCCTTACCAAATGGCGTGTTTACCCTCAACTCCAACATTATGGACTTAACCTCACCATGTTTTCTCCGCTCTTTGGCATAATCATACATACATGCATCCATGCATAAACTCTTTTCTTTTTTCATCCAAATTATCGAAAGACTTAAACAAGTTTTTTAAACATCATAGAGGAGCACTAGGAAGTACACCTTCAAGAGCCCTGATTTGTTGAATTTAAGGAAGCTAGAAGTCTTTAGATTTTTTTTTTAAAAAAAAATCTAGTTTCCACTAAAGGACTTTTGAATTGGTCCCTTGGCTTGGTTTCTAAAAAGAACTATTTTGTAATGCCTTGATGCTCAAATGTAATGTCAAACCATGATGTTTACAATTACTTCAACAAAGTCCTTCGATAACAAATCTTTCTTCTTTTTGCATAAGCATAATCATGCATCATATCGCATTCATAGTTTCTCAAGCCAAGTCTCACGTCTTGTTTTTCCAAAGGTCCATCTACCTAGTCCAAGAAAGTGGCCCGACGTCCTCGGCAGAAACCGACTTACACATACAACACTAGGGCATATCAGAGAAAAAGAATGGAACATTTGGAACAAGAGAATCAGGTACTCCGGGAGGAAATGACATCCATGCGGACCAAGATCGAAGAATTGACAGAGTTGGTAAAGCTGCTGGCAGCCGCACAAGTTCATCCACCGTCTCCTTCCCCTAGCTCTCTAGCTCAATTGACAACTACTACTACTCCGGCTCCGACAGCGCACACCAGTGCCCCACAATACACTATGCCCGACGGATATCCCTGGGGCATGCCTCTTAACTCCAGTGAAGGATTCATCCCTATTCGTGCTGCAACTTCTGCTCCTCAACCCGGTGTTACTTTTCCTCAAGCTATTGTGGCTTTTTCAGCTCCAGTGATTCATACCACCCAGTACGACAATGAACCTATCTTTCACACAGAAAGTGTAGGGGCTCAGGATCGGATGGATGATTTCCAAGAAAAGTTTGACGAGATGCAACGGGAAATCAAGGCCCTCCGCGGGAAGGATATGTTTGGGAAAAATGCCCACGACCTTTGTTTAGTGCCGAATGTCAAGATCCCGCCCAAGTTTAAGGTCCCTGAATTTGAGAAGTACAAGGGGAACACTTGTCCTCAAAGCCACCTGATAATGTATGCTAGGAAGATGTCTACCCAGACGGATAATCATCAACTACTCATCCATTACTTCCAGGACAGTCTGACTGGCGCCGCTTTGAAATGGTACATGAGTTTGGACAGCACCAGAATCCAAACTTTCAATGATTTGGGAGAAGCCTTTGTTCGCCAATACAAGTACAACCTGGACATGGCCCCAGACAGAGACCAACTCCGGGCCATGGCTCAAAAGGGTAAGGAGACTTTCAAAGAGTATGCCCAAAGATGGAGGGAGATTGCTGCTCAGATTAACCCACCTTTAGAGGAGAAGGAAATGACCAAGATTTTCCTAAATACTCTTGGTTCATTCTATTACGAGCGGATGATTGCAAGTGCGCCTAGCGATTTCACTGAAATGGTTAATATGGGAATGCGTCTGGAGGAAGGAGTCCGAGAGGGACGTTTAGTTATGGAAAGTGCCTTTGCTGCCAGCAGTACAAGGAAGTTCGGGAACGACTTCTCAAGAAAGAAAGAGCAAGAGGTGAGTATGGTGGCACATGGACAGCCTCAGCGACAGTATCAACAGCAGCCTCGACAACAGGCTCGGCAACAAACTCCCCAACAGTTCACCCAACAGAATCGGGTTCAGTGGATATCCCATTTCGATCTAATTCCCATGGCGTATGCAGAGTTGCTTCCCGTTTTGCTTGATAAAAAGTTAGTTCAGACTAAGGCGCCCCCTCGGGTACCTGAAAGGTTGCCACGTGGGTATAAACCTAATCTCTCTTGTGCTTTCCATCAAGGGGCACCCGGTCACGACATTGAGCATTGTTACGCCTTGAAAGCTGAAGTCCAAAAGTTGATCTAGGCCGGTATCCTGTCCTTCAAAGATTTGAACCCCAATGTGCAAGCTAATCCACTACCGGATCATGGGACTGCATCTGTTAATATGGTGCAAGTTTGTTCAGAGGCTTACCCAGTTGAAAACAATCTGGAGGAGGTGGCAGCTAGCTTTGTGACACATGGCAGAGTTCGCCGCAATTGGGTCACTGTGGACGTCCCTTCCGCTATTCATCGTTCTAAATAACATTTTGTTGTTTTTACTTTTCGTTTAAAAAAATATATATATATAAATCCTTTCGTTCCGCCCGATACGAAAGTGAAATTTTGTAGGGCTTTTTGCTTCATGTATTTCCATCATCAAATACAGAAGTCGTTTCGTCCCCGACTATGTCTTTTTATTCCTTGCTCTTTTCTGGAAAATGGTAACACAAAAAACCCAAAAAAATATTTTATTTTATTTTCAATCAATTTCAAAAGGTCTGCGTGTTTTACTCATTTTCTAAAATCAATCATCAATCATATGTAGACTGAACGTCAATAAACCCGTTGAACACTGTAACCCTATTGTCTCTCCCAACTTTGATTTCCCTGTCTGCGAAGCTGAAGAGGAAGAGGACAAAGAGATTCCCGATGAGATCTCGCGATTATTAGTATATGAAAGGATTAACTTGGGTTCAGGAGAATTGCCATTACAATATTCCTGGTCAAATCCCAGATGAACGGTGCCATTGAAGCTGCAAAAAAAAAACAAAAAAAAAATACATCATGAAGATATGGCAGAAAATGGTGGTCACCTACAAGGATTGGCATGGGATGCTCCCTTTTATTTTGCATGAGTATCGTACTTCGGTGCGAACATCAGCAGGGGCAACCCCCTTCTCCTACAGTTATACCAAAAAGGATGAAACAATCGGTTAATGAGGACGTTCGTCCCCGTGAATTTCGAGAAGGAAACCTTGTGCTCAAAAAGATTTTATCCTTTCAACCCGACTCCAGGGGCAAATGGACGCCTAATTATGAAGGCTCATATGTCGTCAAGAGAGCGTTTTCCGGTGGTGCAATGACTCCTACGACTATGGATGGTGATGAGCTTCCCCGTCCTGTGAACGCCGATGCAGTCAAGAAATACTTTGTCTAAAAAAATAAAAGAACAGCTCGGTAAGTCGAAACCCGTAAGGGCGGCTTAGGCAAAAATGAGCGTCTCGGTGGACTGAAAACCCGAAAGGGCGGTCCAGGCAAAAATTAGAGACATGAAACAGAAAAATGATCATCCTGATAGGTCGAAAACCCGAAAGGGCGATCTATGCAAAAATTAAGGATCAAAAGACAAAGTAACTGCAGCGGGTTGGCCATGACTCACTTGGGGCACATTAGCAGTCAAAGAGACTCTGAATCTGAAGCATCCAAACAGCGAAATTCGAAGTTGTTAGGGAGAATAGCGGTTATTGTGTTCAATGTACCTTCCCCTTATATTTACCATTTTCCAAACTTTGTGAGATCCGTGGAGCCACGCCATTGGTGGGCCACCACTCTGTTAAATGAATTTGAGCTTGTGCCTTTTATTTGGAATTCCCATTTATTCGGTTTATAAAATTTCTTCTATTTTTGATGGTAGTACTTGAAGTAAAATATTTTTTTCAAAAAATCATAAATCTTTTTAATATTTTTTGGAAAGCATAAACAACAAACACATTCTCTCTGAACTCATGAATAAGTGAAGTGTGCGTCAACATCTGTCCCAAGAACGGGTAGACTCTGCAGGTTAAACATGGTCAATTGCTCAAAAGAAAAAAAAAGAGAAAAGGAAAAGCTCGGTAAGTCGAAAACCTGAAAAGGCGACTTAAGCAAAAATGAGCGACCCGGTGGACCGAAAACCCGAAAGGGCGGTCCAGGCAAAAATTAGGGGCATGCAAAAGAATATATTCCCGGTGGACTGAAAACCCGAAAGGGCGGTCCAGGCAAAAATTAGGGGCATACAAAAGAACACATTCCCGAAGGATCGAAAACCCGAAAGGGCGATTCAGGCAAAAGTTAGGGATTCAAAAAAGGAAAAAAACAAAAAGCACGACCACAAAAACACCAGTCTTTCTGCCAAGCTTTTGGATAGCACGATTCCCCCAGGAAGTGTTTACTCCCCACCATTTGTTGCATACATCGGTCCTTACCCCGTCATTGTTTTGGATATGTCCCCAATGGCATCATCCCCAATGAAGGTTGTTGATGTTGAAGCAAAAATCTTTTTGATGAATGTTTTAATGATAACAAACCTCGTGGAATAAATGATAAGTTTTATGAATAGTGATCTACTGATGTTTGCACTTGAGTTTTTGTTATAAGAACAGGAATCACTTAAGTGGATAAGCTAGAAGCCACCCACATCAATACGTGCATTATATCTACTCCACAATGAAAGAATGAGTATATCATCAGTTGAAACAATAGTATCATATCTCCATGAAGATTCATAGCTCAAGAATCATGATGGAAGAACTTACATCACAAGCTACACAAGAAGGTGCTTGAAGTTATGTGACAAAACTCACATTGAGTTTTATGTTATATGATGTGAAGATCCTCCATGGGTAAACAAGATAAAAGGAAATATGCATACAAGTTAGGAAGAGTCTCAGAACCTCCTCAAAGTATCACACTTCTAAAGCTTCTAAGGATAAGAAGTTCAGAGTTCAGAATGTTCATATGAATGTAGTTCATAATGATCATGAACAATTAACCCAGAATATTTCAAGAAATATTAAAGGATTACTTCATGGATAAACAAGAATATTTAAAGTCATCAGTTACAAGCAATGATGCAAAGAAATATTCTTTTGGACTTCAAAGAAAGAATCGTCTTGTTTGTCAAAACAAATGATCTCTCATTTATATGCTTAAATAGTTTTTGAAGGGAATAAATAAACAACCTTCACAAGGTTCAAAGTATTGAAGAACATTAGAATGTTTAAGAACATCAGAATGTTCAACATAAAGTACAACCATCAAAAAAAGAAGGAACCCAGAAGAAACATTCTGAAGTTCATATGTATGAACCCAGAAGGAGTTCAGAAGGTTGTTCAGAAGGTTGCTCAGAAGGTTTGTTAGAGCAAACCCAAAATTCAATGTCAACACCAAGAACATACAAGAACAGATGTGATATGAACATATCATATGCAGAAAAAGATTTCGACGTTGGATCAAAAAATCATTAAAGACATCTATGGTGATTAAAGGATTAATGGACTTTGATAGCTCTTGGTATTTAATGTGTTCTTGAGTGATTAACTAAGACAGGAACAAGATATGAACCATACCAAGATACAAGGAATCAAAGATCATTAAAAAGAAAGAACTTAGTCAAAGTTCAGAAAGTTGAACAAGAGTTCAGAAGGTTGGACACAGTTCAGAAGCTGAACATAGTTCAGAAGCTGAACACAGTTCAGAAGCTTGGACACAGTTCAGAAGCTTGGACACAGTTCAGAAGCTTGTTCACAGTTCAGAAGCTGAACATAGTTCAGAAGCTGAACATAGTTCAGAAGCTTGTACACAGTTCAGAAGCTGAACATTGTTCAGAAGCTGAACACAGTTCAGAAGCTTGTTCACAGTTCAGAAAGTCTGTCATAAGGCTGCTTTTACACAAGCCCAGAAATTCAAGAACACTATCAAAAACATACAAGTCACACGTGGCATAAATAAATGTCCAGGAAAGCATACTTGCATGGATCAATCAAGCAATAAAGGCATTTACAAGATAAATGTCAAAAAGGATATTCAATGTTCATTTAAGACTATGAACATTGAATTAATAGGAATATTCCAAAAGGGAATATCATCCTAGATGTTCAAATTACTGCACTTCATTGATGTTTTACTATTAGGATTTGATTACATCAAATGGAAGTCTTACAAATCATCCTAGGTAAAACAAAAGGAACTTTCGGAGTTCAGAAAGTTCAAAACAGCACATGCTTTAATTCTGACAGCAACAGTAGAGTGGTTGGAAAAGCAAAGCAAAAGCAAGATTACAATCTCCAAGTCAGAATCAATAAGATTTTGACACATAAGGGAGTTGGTACTGTACAAGACCAGCAAAATCCCCTAAAGCATGGGCATGAAGTGACAGTTCCACTTTATCTGTCCTGCACTATTTCCAAGGCAAATCTGGGAAAGTATTATCCAGCAATATTCTGATGTATGTCTTAAAGAAACTGCTTATGGATAATGCCCAGAAAATCATATGAGACGCATATGATGAACCCAGAAACTCATATCTTCATTCATACATGATGAACCCAGATGAAGATCATCAAGAATGCAACAACGTTCTGAAGTATTCTCAAGAACACAACAACATTCTGAAGTTCAGAATGTTCACCCAGATTTTCAAGTAAAAGTCAGTGGGGCCCAGGACACATGGCACAAGACCATTGGTCACCCTCCAACGGCTACAAGAGACCAATAACTCTATAAATAGAAGTGAAAGGCTCAGCATTACTTACACCATTGCAAAGCATACAAGAAAACATATGAAAAGTGTTTGAAGCTTTAGCATTTCGAATTGATCATCACTGAGATTTCAAATTGTCTCTAAAAGTGTAAATCAATTCTCTTTTATCTTGTTAAAGATAATTTCTCCCTCCTTTCTTCTCTTCTGATTGTCTTCATCTTGACAACATTTCTTCAAAACTCCAATCAATTGTAAAGAGCAAATCTCATCTAGTTTTAAGGGTATTAAAGTCTAGGTTGAGTAACATAGTGCAAGGTCTGGTGTGACTTAGCACAGAAAGTGGAGAGCCTGCTGAGGCTTAGAGAATACAGGTTGTAACCGTTCCAAGGGAACAAGATTGTACGGTGCAGGATTTGAGAGGTTATCTCAAGCATCATAGTGGAAACTCTCACAAGATTGTGAGGAGTGGACTAACCCACATTGGGTGAACCACTATAAAATTCTGTGTGCCTTTCTTCTCTATCCCTTTACTATTTATTTTCAGCATAAATGTTTAAATTCAGTTTACACACCATTATCACTTTGTTCATCATTTATTACGCTAACAGTTCTGAACGCACTTCAGAATGTTCTGAACTTAACCAAGTTTTTATTTCTTCCAAGTATCAACTTGAGAATGATTTACCACAAGTGCAGGTTAAATTTAAAAAGGGTCACAATTCAAACCCCCCCTTTCTTGTGACTATTATTTCCACTTCAATTGGTATCAGAGCTCTGCCTCTATGGTTTGAGCACTTAACAGTGTATGAGGAAAAGATCCAGAAAGAAGTGATATCAAAATCTGCAAATCAAAGTACATGTCACATATGCAACAATGTGGGATATTTCAAAACTAGACGTCCTCTGAACAAGAAAGTGCAAAGATGGCATCCTGTGAAGACTTTGAAGAAAAAGAAAAAGTCAATACATGAGTAAAGACAAACACAGAAAGTGAAGAGGTAATAAATTCTAATCCTTATCCTTTATGCAAAGTGTTTAATAATATTTCATATGACTCATGCATTTTATCTTAAAAGTATGAACTTTTAAAAAATAAGTTTTCTGAAATAAAGAAAGAAAATGTGAAACTACTAATCTTGAATGAAAAATATCTTAAAACCATTCAAGAATTGCAACACTCTTATTTGAAAATGTTTGAGAAACATAAGATTCTCAATGAGCAATAAAGTTGCAAGACTTAGAAAAATCTAAATTATTGAAACAAAATGTTATTTTGAAAAGAAAGTAAAAATTTTAAAAAAAAAAGGACATAACCAACTTTCTGAAGTCTGTTAATACCTTTTAAAAAGCTGGTTCAGGATTCAAAACCTCTCACAAACAAAAGAGAAGTAAATTTTTTAACAAATAAAAAATAACCAACTTTCTGAAGTCTATTAAGACCTTTTAAAATGTTGGTTCAAGATTCATAACCTATCACATACAAAAGAGTAGTAAATTTTTTTTGAAAAAGGACATAACCAATTTTCTGAAGTCTGTCAAGATCTTTTTTTTAAAAAAAAAAAAAAGGGGGCTGGTTTAGGATTCAGAAACTCTTACAAACAAAAGTGAGAATCTAAATTAAAAATGTTCATTTTACAAAAGAATTCATCATTCTAAATCTGTTTGCTGTTTTATAAAAAGAAAGTTGAGAAAAATCCTTATTTCAAAAAGACATATTATCCTATATCATAATACTCTCAAAGGGTTGATAAGGTCATTGTGTTTATTATAACATATATTATTATCTAGAATCAGTTTGTTATCATAAAGATTTTAAAAAAAAATCAGATTATAAGTGTTTTCATAAAAGATCTGAATCATTTTTTACACTAAAATAGAATGATGTCAAAAGGTTGAGATTGGTAAAATATAAAGTTCTTATTACAACATGTTGAGTATTTTGGTGTTGGCTGCATGTTTTTGGCAAATCCAATGTGTTGAATAGTAGCATCTCCATGTCTAGAACAAATCTTTAGTTGCAAGTTTTTCATTTTGAAGTTATTCAGAAGCTGAAATCACCATCAGAAGCTGAAAGTTACTTCAGAAGCACTGTAGCGCTTCAGAAGCTGAAATGTGAGTCTGATGCCCGCGTTGACTTTTGTTGACTTCTTCAGAAGCTGCATTTTTACAAGTTATTTTGGCGCGAATCTTGGCGAGATTTATCAAGGATTTATCTTCGCATATTGCTTCTAGATTGCTGGTTGATTTGGTGAAGATTTTATGAAGATTTGGTTCAGTTTTATGAAGTTCGTATTTTTCTGCAGAATCTTTATAAAGATACATTGCAGGTTTATTTGTTTCCTTATTGGATCATTCATAATTCATAAACAAATCTAATTCAGAAGATTGGCTCATATTTTATGAAGATCGTATTTCCTGAAGGAATCTTTTGCAGATACATTGAAGATTTATATGTTTCCTTTTTAAGCCTTGCATAATTCAGAAACATATCTATTTGAGAAGATTTAATTCAGATTAATGTTGCTTGCTGAAGACTATATAAGGAGTGCTTTGCTGCTATTCAAGTGACATGAAAAACAGAGTATAATTCAGAAAATTGAGTCTTAGGTTGTGTAAGCTTTTTAGCTTTGTTTTGTGCACCACTCATATGTTTTGAGTTGGTTTAGGTTTAATTGAGTTGTAATTCATTCAAAGCTTTTAAGCAAGAATGAAGTTTTTGTTTTGAAGTGTGTTCTTCAAAAACAGGGTAGTTTTCAGAACTGGGTTTAGTTCAAGGGTTGTTCAAGTAACTGGGTTGTTACTTGAATAGGAAGTTAGTGGTCTCTAATACTCATGCGTGGGTAGAAGTCTGACTAGGTGGAAGTTGATTGCTTAGGATAGGAACTGGGGTGTCAGTGTCTGCGTCTTAAGGGTTAATTCCAATAGTGGATTTCCTTCCTGGATTGGTATCCCCCAGAGTAGGAGGTGTTTACTCCGAACTGGGTTAACAAACCTTGTGTGTTCTGTTTATTTTCTGCACTTTAATTCCTGCTGCATAACCGATTTAATTGTGCTAAGTTTCAAGTTCAGAACCTGTTAGGTTCAGAACCAGTTTTAATCAGAACCAGTTTATCCTCCTTACCAGTTGCTAAGCCAGAAATTTCAATTGGCATCAGAGCAGGCACCCTGCCTGTAATTTGGGTGAGATCCAGAGGTATTTATGTCTGGCTTTATGGAGAGAGAAGGAGGCCCTGTCAACAGACCACCCCTACTTGATGGCACCAATTATGAGTACTGGAAATCAAGTATGTGTGCATTCCTAAAATCCATTGACAGCAGAACTTGGAAGGCTGTGATCAAAGGCTGGGATCATCCTGTGGTTATAGACAAAGATGGAAATAAAACTGCAGTTTTGAAACCTGAAGAAGAATGGACCAAAGCTGAGGATGACCTGTCTCATGGGAACTCAAAGGCCCTGAATGCAATTTTCAATGGTGTGGATCAGAACATGTTCAGACTCATCAAGCAGTGTACTGTGGCAAAAGATGCTTGGGAAATTCTGAAAACCACTCATGAAGGAACCCCTAAGGTTAAGCTATCCAGACTTCAACTTCTCACAACAAAGTTTGAGAACCTGAAGATGATGGAAGATGAATCTATTCAGGATTTCTACATGAATGTGCTGGACATGGCCAATTCCTTTGATTCTCTTGGGGAAAAGATGACAGATGAGAAATTAGTCAGAAAAATCCTCAGGTCCCTGCCCAGAAGGTTTGATATGAAGGTTACAGCAATAGAAGAAGCCCATGATATTACCACTATGAAGGTTGAGGAGCTGATTGGATCCCTTTTGAATTTTGAAAGTGCCTTTTGCAAACAGCCTGAGAAGAAAGGGAAAGGAATATCTTTTGCTGATAAGTCTGAAGCTGATGATCAACAAGAGCTTGATGAAGATGAAGATGAGTTATCAGAAGCTGTAGTGTTAATGGGAAAACAGTTCAATAAGATTCTGAAGAATATTGACAGAAAGTCCAGAACCAAAGGTCAGAATCTCAGACTCAACAATAACAAGCAACAATCTGAAGAAAATAGCAAACAATCAAAGGCTGTGCAGTGCCTTGAGTGTGAAGGCTTTGGACATATCAAGGCTGAATGTCCTAATTTTCTGAAGAAGCAGAAGAAAAGCCTTGCTGTATCTTGGTCTGATGAGGATAGCTCAGAAGGAGAGATTGAAAGTAAGTCAGCTAAACATGTTGCTGCTCTCACAGTTTCAGAAGCTTGTTCAAAATATGTGGCCTATTCAGAGTCTGAAACTTCATCAGAAATTGAAACTTCATCAGAATCTGAAGCCTGTGATGAAGAATTGATTTTTGAGGAACCAGCTATTTCTTATGAAGAATTGTGTCTCAGAAATCAAGATTTGATCAAGTTATTAGAGACTGAGAAGGAAACTGTGTGCCAGCTGCAGTCTGAAAGATGTGCTCATATAGAACATATTGCTGATCTTAATGAAGAAGTAACACTTTTGAATTCCCAACTTGATCAGATGAAAAAGCAAGTTAGGATGATGAACTCTGCTACTGATAAGTTGGAGGAGATTCTAGATGTCCAGAAGCAAGGAAAAACTGGGTTAGGTTATGTTGATCAGAGTCTGAAGCTCAAGGAGAAAAATCGTGTTAGTCAGTTTGTTCCTGCTACTCAAACTCATGATTCTATGGTTGGAACACCAAAGAGGAGACCTCAGAAACAAGTACAGATGCAAGGTCAGAAGCCAGCTCAAATGATACCTCATAAGCAAGTTCATATGCTGCCTCAGAAGCATGCTCAGATGCATTCCCAGAAGTTTAACAGAAACAAAAGTAGGAATCAACCTTGGGTCTGTCATCATTGTGGTAAGAAGGGTCACATTAAACCTTTTTGTTACAAATTGCATGGTTATCCCAAACATTTGCAACACAGAAAAATTGAACCAGCTGTGAACAAGAGCAAAATCAAGAAAGTTTGGAGACCTAAGAGTGAAGGTATTGCTCAGAATCTGAACAAAGGAAAGGGAAAGGCTGTTGCTGATGACAGCAAGCCAATTCCTATAGCACAGAAGAATTCTGGTGCTGGACCATCCAAAGTCTGGAGCAAAGTTCATATTCCTGCTCAGAAGGTATTATTTTCTTGTAAGTCTGAAGTTGCTAGGACTTGTGATCAGAAAAGAGTGGCTGATTTTGAGAAACAAATTGCTGGGAGGAATGGTTTTGGTTGTGGTTCTTCAAATGTTAGTCAGCATAAGGATTTATAGCAATTATTGCAAACTGGATGTGAGGAAGATAGAGTACCTGCCAGTTTTGCTAATGCTGAATGTGTGTCTGATCCTGGGTCTGAAGTTAATGCTGGGACTGATTCAGATGATGTATGTGCAGTTTTTAAACCCTATGTTAAACCTGTGGTTTGTCATAATTTTGTGGCTAAAAAGGGGGAGTATATGGTTATTAAAATCCTGAGTGTTTGTGATCCTGAAGTGTTACTGCAGTTCAGAATTAAGGGGGAGTCTTTATATTGAATGCTGAGTTGCAGGGGGAGTGTTGTGAAGCTTCAGGAGTGTTTGTGATGATCAGGAGTTGATCAGTAACTGTGTTATGTGTGGTTCAGTGGTCTGATACTGAAACTGTTTGGTTTTTAGTATAAACATGGCTTAAATCCGCTGCTGGTCTGTGATAATCTCTGTTGCTATGTTATATTTGTGGAGTTCTTCATTGCTGAGTTAGTTTTATGGGAGTTTGAAGAACTTGGTTTTGTGTAAACATTGGTTTTAGCCAAAAATTTGCCAAAGGGGGAGATTGTTGAGTATTTTGGTGTTGGCTGCATGTTTTTGGCAAATCCAATGTGTTGAATAGTAGCATCTCCATGTCTAGAACAAATCTTTAGTTGCAAGTTTTTCATTTTGAAGTTATTCAGAAGCTGAAATCACCATCAGAAGCTGAAAGTTACTTCAGAAGCACTGTAGCGCTTCAGAAGCTGAAATGTGAGTCTGATGCCCGCGTTGACTTTTGTTGACTTCTTCAGAAGCTGCATTTTTACAAGTTATTTTGGCGCGAATCTTGGCGAGATTTATCAAGGATTTATCTTCGCATATTGCTTCTAGATTGCTGGTTGATTTGGTGAAGATTTTATGAAGATTTGGTTCAGTTTTATGAAGTTCGTATTTTTCTGCAGAATCTTTATAAAGATACATTGCAGGTTTATTTGTTTCCTTATTGGATCATTCATAATTCATAAACAAATCTAATTCAGAAGATTGGCTCATATTTTATGAAGATCGTATTTCCTGAAGGAATCTTTTGCAGATACATTGAAGATTTATATGTTTCCTTTTTAAGCCTTGCATAATTCAGAAACATATCTATTTGAGAAGATTTAATTCAGATTAATGTTGCTTGCTGAAGACTATATAAGGAGTGCTTTGCTGCTATTCAAGTGACATGAAAAACAGAGTATAATTCAGAAAATTGAGTCTTAGGTTGTGTAAGCTTTTTAGCTTTGTTTTGTGCACCACTCATATGTTTTGAGTTGGTTTAGGTTTAATTGAGTTGTAATTCATTCAAAGCTTTTAAGCAAGAATGAAGTTTTTGTTTTGAAGTGTGTTCTTCAAAAACAGGGTAGTTTTCAGAACTGGGTTTAGTTCAAGGGTTGTTCAAGTAACTGGGTTGTTACTTGAATAGGAAGTTAGTGGTCTCTAATACTCATGCGTGGGTAGAAGTCTGACTAGGTGGAAGTTGATTGCTTAGGATAGGAACTGGGGTGTCAGTGTCTGCGTCTTAAGGGTTAATTCCAATAGTGGATTTCCTTCCTGGATTGGTATCCCCCAGAGTAGGAGGTGTTTACTCCGAACTGGGTTAACAAACCTTGTGTGTTCTGTTTATTTTCTGCACTTTAATTCCTGCTGCATAACCGATTTAATTGTGCTAAGTTTCAAGTTCAGAACCTGTTAGGTTCAGAACCAGTTTTAATCAGAACCAGTTTATCCTCCTTACCAGTTGCTAAGCCAGAAATTTCACAACAAATCTGATCATCTTAAATCAGAATGTGGTCATAAGAAAGAATCTCTTGAAAAGAGAAACACTAACCTCTAAGGACCCAAAGTAATATGGGTACCAAAAGCTTTACCCATTTGTGCTGCAGGAACGTCTTTTGACCGTCTAAGAAAAGCCTTGATCTTGGACAACTGTTGTTCAAGAAATGCATATGGAGATCATAATGATGATGATTCTCAAGATGATGCTGAATTGTTCTAGAACAATGGAACAATCCAAAATGAGTTCAAGTCAAACAACCAAAACTTCATTTATTTGCACACCTCTAATAAGCTATCATCTGTCATCACCTAAACATGAACCACAACCTATCCTAGGACACATTAAACCTGATCATAATTTCAATTCCACAAACTTTCAAGATGTCCTTAAAATCATCCATAACATGATTAGGCACACTTTACTCCCTAGATGTGGAACCTTTGATGTTGTAACTGATACTGATTTATGTATCATGTACCATCTCATGACCAAAACAAAACTCAACCTCTGCTTCATAACTCTTCAATACATGATTGATTCTTGTCTGGCTGTCAAACA
Organism: Medicago ruthenica; assembly: GCA_018208015.1. NCBI lineage: Eukaryota > Viridiplantae > Streptophyta > Magnoliopsida > Fabales > Fabaceae > Medicago > Medicago ruthenica. The sequence goes on along the minus strand of CM031372.1, from coordinate 105,152,569 downwards.
AAAAGTTGTTGAGTTGCCATATGGAATGCATATGACTCCAATCTTTAAGGCTGCACAAGTATCCCTAGAAGGTGAAGAAAGTAAATACACCTTCATGAGATTAACAACCAAAACCTTAGGACAACTTCACATCACCACTTCAAACATGCCAACTCCTCCAACCTCAGGAACATCTGGATCTATGAAAAGACATGCAGATCAGAAAGTTCAAAAAACTAGGAAGAAAAGAAGAGTTGAGAAGGTTAGAAACCTATCCAGCATTTAGAAGAAAGAAGGAAATGGATCTCCTGAAAATATGGAAGATGATGAAGCTCATTCTCCTCCAGCCCTGGAGTTGTTTCAACAAGTTGATGAGCTTGCAAGAAAAGCAGTTCAGAATGTTGCTGGTGAGAATGAAGAACAACTTCATAAAGAAGATGAAGTTGTTGAAATTGTGCAAGATGAGGTTGTCACTCAAATGAAAGATGATGAGATACCTCAAGAGGCTCATATGGTTGCTGCAATCACTAAAGAAGACAGTCAGAAGATTGACTCAGCTGGTGATGCATCTCTTCAAAAAGAAGTTGAGAATGTTGCCAAAAAAAAAAAGGGAACATCAGAAGGTTGACACCTCAGAATGTTGAAGAAAACCCTCTTGACCAAGATCGGAGAGTTGAAGAAAATACTGAGCAAGTTGCTCAAGAAGTTGATGAAGATACTCAGGAAGTTGCAGGAGTATTGGCTTCTAAGATGATGAGTGGAGAAAATGCTCAATCACAAGAAGATGAACAAATGGAATTTTTAACGAGTTTTGATCTCAACATAGAAGATCTAAAATCAGACTTCAACACTGATGTGTTTCAAAATGCTCAGGAAACAATTCAGATTGTTCAAGAAACATCAGAAACTGAAGATCAGAATATTCAAGATAATGCTCACGATGCTGAAGCTACTTAATCCAAAAAGTTGAAAGCTTCAAAGTTCATCCCTCTGTTTTCAAGCAGGAATAAGAGAAAAGTTGAGAAAGTTGGAAATCTCTCAGAAAAAGAAGATGCATCTCCTCAAAACGATCCTATGGAAGCAGATCCTCCAACAATGGATCAAGACATCCCTGGAGAAACCCTCCAAAAAGTTGCTGATAATGCTAATGAAGCAGTTCAGAGAGCTGATGAAGTTCAGAATGTTGAAGAACTTCAAAAGGAAGTTGATGCAACTACTGAAACATGACTTCAAAAAGTTAATGCAGCTACTAAAAGATGGAACTCAGAAAGTTGATGAAATTGAAGAAGCTTCTGGAGAAATACCTCAGAAAGCTAACAAAGATGGAAGCTTTTATTGAAGAAGGATCCTTTAAATCTTCTACTGCTAAAACAATTTCAAAATCTAAAGTTGATGTTACAAACATCATGAATGAACTCCATATAGATGAAAAAGAAAGTGTTCTAGAATCTAATATGGGAAATGACCCTCTGTCATTAAAAGATCAAGATATGCATGATGTTGCTAAAGTTCTAGCCACACACATGCTTAGTGAAAACACTACCACAAAGGAATTTGATGAAGACGAGCTAGCTATCAAGCTGGTTTTGATCTGAATGTGGAAGAACTCAGCTCAGACTTCAATGCAAGAGTCTTTCATGATTCTCATATGGAAAATGATGAAACAATTCATGCAACTCAAGTTCAGAATGTTCAAGAAAACATTCCTCATGAACAAAGCATTCCATCTGTTGATCATATGTCTGCAGATCCTGAAACATCTAGATATGACAAAAGACACTCATATCAGAAAGTTGGAAAGACTAAGAAGAAGAGAAAGCTACTGATGATTAAACTGCTTCAGAAGGTTATGCTTATTGATGCTTGGACTTCTCCATCCAGATGAAAATATTTCAAAGAAAGAGAAACATGCTCTCTTCATTGAATCTCAAAGTAAGGGATATCATCTCATAAGGTACACATTTATTTGCACTATAATAAATGTGATGATTGAATGCATCAAATTATGTCATGTCTAATATGTGCATATATCAAATGTTTAAACTTAAATGCAATAATTTTTTTTTCACTCTTTGTTCATACTTCTTTCATGATGATATTATACCCATTTGCAACTGCACAAGTCATAATTGATGATTAAAATCATTGCATGATGTCTTATGCTTTAACAAGATATATTAAGGGTGCATTTAAAATAAATTAGTGTTATAATACTTGAACAAGGGGTTGTTTTTGTTATGTATAAATTCATGCATAATATTCTCTCATTATTTGCCCCAAATCCCTTCTTAATAATCATGTTAAATGTTAAATGTGTTACATCATTTTGTGAATACTTATCTCTTCACATTTGAAATAAATGATTCTGATGCATTTTTATCTAAGTTATTGACATGAACTGCAAACTAAATCATCATTGTTGTTAAATGATTCATAGGAAGATTTATGTTTGATCATAAATGTTGAATCATGATTATTCATTGATATGAAACATAAAAAATGTCTTAATTTGTCAAACTTCACAATAATCTGAAACGTGAAGATATTCACATGATTTTGATATGGTTTATGAAAATACCATTCTTCAAACATGATTTCAAATGAATCTTATGTTTGAATTTATCATTAGAAGACTTTTTTATATACTTGATCTTCATTTTGATGTTGTGTGTGATCTTGTTATAATCTTCAAAAATTGTTCTAAGGTCTGCATATTTTGTTGACCCTGCTTTGAACATAAAAGTTTGTTTTAAGCATTGTTGAATAATTATCTTACTCTAAATTGCAAAAATTGAAGACAAAGATAGAGTTGTAAACATAAATGGCATATCAATATGTGTTTGTGCATAAAATTGTTGCATAAGACTATTCTGCAATTTGACCTTAAGTGTCTAACATACTTTTCAAGCATGAAAACTTGAAAGATCAACACTCAAAAGGTATCACTCACACACACCTACAAATGCAAGTAAACATAATCACATACTTGATTGTAAACATGTGTGTTTTCCACAAATTGTGTCAAAAAATTGTTGCTTGTAATTGATTTCTTTTAAAGAAACTATCTTGCATCAAATGATACTTTAAAGCATTTCATCTTTTAAAAAAAAAAATCAGCAATATTTTCCAACACGAGAATACTCTAGAGAGAGAAAGATCTTTTCTAAACTCTGATTTCACCGCTTCCACAAATACTTCATTTTCTCTCAATTTCAGAAATTGCTAAATAAGATTAATTGATCTTTTCTCTTTTAAAGACTCAATTTAGATTAGTTAATCATTTTCTAATTTTTTAGCATGACTTTGTCCAAATGAAAAATTTATCTGCTATGACATTCATCTCTAAGTTAAAGAAAATAATTATTTTCTTAGAAAATCAAAAGATTTGAAATGTAATAGGACATTCATCTCTAAAACTTAGGGGGAGTTTTCTATACTTGAAAATATCAATCTTTTCAAAAACATTGAAATCAAGGACAAAAACATTTTCTCAAATTTTGAGAAAAATATCTCATATTTGGAATATGTTGAAATAGTTGCATATGTTATCATTTTTCATGTCTTGTTTATACAACTGATTGAAATAATGATTGATCATGATCCCTGCAATGTGTTTTAAATTAAACCATGAGTTTGATATATGAATACACTTGTGAATTACATGTAATGTCTTATGATTCTTACCTTCCAAGATTATGTCACTTTTCCTTCATATCACCCCTAGTACTTTTTGATAGATGACAAAAGGGGGAGAGATATATATATGATGGGAGAAAAACTTAGGATGGGGAGACATATGTATTATGGGAGAGAAAAATATAAAATGGATTTAATTTATGAAGAATGTTATGAATTAACCTTTTGCATATGTTGAGGGGGAGTTTAATTAGTTTGATAAGAATTAAACTCTTGCATGTGTTTAGGGGGAGTTTAATTGCATATCCATGAACATTCTTACATTTATTATTATATCCATCATAAAACTTAAGATTTATTCAAAAGGTTTGTCATCATCAAAAAGGGGGAGATTGTTGAAGCAAAAATCTTTTTGATGAATGTTTTAATGATAACAAACCTCGTGGAATAAATGATAAGTTTTATGAATAGTGATCTACTGATGTTTGCACTTGAGTTTTTGTTATAAGAACAGGAATCACTTAAGTGGATAAGCTAGAAGCCACCCACATCAATAAGTGCATTATATCTACTCCACAATGAAAGAATGAGTATATCATCAGTTGAAACAATAGTATCATATCTCCATGAAGATTCATAGCTCAAGAATCATGATGGAAGAACTTACATCACAAGCTACACAAGAAGGTGCTTGAAGTTATGTGACAAAACTCACATTGAGTTTTATGTTATATGATGTGAAGATCCTCCATGGGTAAACAAGATAAAAGGAAATATGCATACAAGTTAGGAAGAGTCTCAGAACCTCCTCAAAGTATCACACTTCTAAAGCTTCTAAGGATAAGAAGTTCAGAGTTCAGAATGTTCATATGAATGTAGTTCATAATGATCATGAACAATTAACCCAGAATATTTCCAGAAATATTAAAGGATTACTTCATGGATAAACAAGAATATTTAAAGTCATCAGGTTACAAGCAATGATGCAAAGAAATATTCTTTTGGACTTCAAAGAAAGAATCATCTTGTTTGTCAAAACAAATGATCTCTCATTTATATGCTTCAAGTAGTTTTTGAAAGGAATAAATAAACAACCTTCATAAGGTTCAAAGTATTGAAGAACATTAGAATGTTTAAGATAATCAGAATGTTCAACATAAAGTACAACCATCAAAAAAAGAAGGAACCCAGAAGAAACATTCTGAAGTTCATATGTATGAACCCAGAAGGAGTTCAGAAGGTTGTTCAGAAGGTTGCTCAGAAGGTTTGTTAGAGCAAACCCAAAATTCAATGTCAACACCAAGAACATACAAGAACAGATGTGATATGAACATATCATATGCAGAAAAAGATTTCGACGTTGGATCAAAAAATCATTAAAGACATCTATGGTGATTAAAGGATTAATGGACTTTGATAGCTCTTGGTATTTAATGTGTTCTTGAGTGATTAACTAAGACAGGAACAAGATATGAACCATACCAAGATACAAGGAATCAAAGATCATTAAAAAGAAAGAACTTAGTCAAAGTTCAGAAAGTTGAACAAGAGTTCAGAAGGTTGGACACAATTCAGAAGCTGAACATAGTTCAGAAGCTGAACACAGTTCAGAAGCTTGGACACATTTCAGAAGTTTGGACACAGTTCAGAAGCTTGTTCACAGTTCAGAAGCTGAACATAGTTCAGAAGCTTGTTCACAGTTCAGAAGCTGAACATAGTTCAGAAGCTGAACATAGTTCAGAAGCTTGTACACAGTTCAGAAGCTGAACATTGTTCTGAAGCTGAACACAATTCAGAAGCTTGTTCACAGTTCAGAAAGTCTGTCATAAGGCTGCTTTTACACAAGCCCAGAAATTCAAGAACACTATCAAAAACATACAAGTCACACGTGGCATAAATAAATGTCCAGGAAAGCATACTTGCATGGATCAATCAAGCAATAAAGGCATTTACAAGATAAATGTCAAAAAGGATATTCAATGTTCATTTAAGACTATGAACATTGAATTAATAGGAATATTCCAAAAGGGAATATCATCCTAGATGTTCAAATTACTGCACTTCATTGATGTTTTACTATTAGGATTTGATTACATCAAATGGAAGTCTTACAAATCATCCTAGGTAAAACAAAAGGAACTTTCGGAGTTCAGAAAGTTCAAAACAGCACATGCTTTAATTCTGACAGCAACAATAGAGTGGTTGGAAAAGCAAAGCAAAAGCAAGATTACAATCTCCAAGTCAGAATCAATAAGATTTTGACACATAAGGGAGTTGGTACTGTACAAGACCAGCAAAATCCCCTAAAGCATGGGCATGAAGTGACAGTTCCACTTTATCTGTCCTGCACTGTTTCCAAAGGCAAATCTGGGAAAGTATTATCCAGCAACATTCTGATGTATGTGTTAAAGTCACTGCTTATGGATAATGCCCAGAAAATCATATGAGACGCATATGATGAACCCAGAAACTCATATCTTCATTCATACATGATGAACCCAGATGAAGATCATCAAGAATGCAACAACGTTCTGAAGTATTCTCAAGAACACAACAACATTCTGAAGTTCAGAATGTTCACCCAGATTTTCAAGTAAAAGTCAGTGGGGCCCAGGACACATGGCACAAGACCATTGGTCACCCTCCAACGGCTACAAGAGACCAATAACTCTATAAATAGAAGTGAAAGGCTCAGCATTACTACACACCATTGCAAAGCATACAAGAAAACATATGAAAAGTGTTTGAAGCTTTAGCATTTCGAATTGATCATCACTGAGATTTCAAATTGTCTCTTAAAGTGTAAATCAATTCTCTTTTATCTTGTTAAAGATAATTTCTCCCTCCTTTCTTCTCTTCTGATTGTCTTCATCTTGACAACATTTCTTCAAAACTCCAATCAATTGTAAAGAGCAAATCTCATCTAGTTTTAAGGGTATTAAAGTCTAGGTTGAGTAACATAGTGCAAGGTCTGGTGTGACTTAGCACAGAAAGTGGAGAGCCTGCTGAGGCTTAGAGAATACAGGTTGTAACCGTTCCAAGGGAACAAGATTGTACGGTGCAGGATTTGAGAGGTTATCTCAAGCATCATAGTGGAAACTCTCACAAGATTGTGAGGAGTGGACTAACCCACATTGGGTGAACCACTATAAAATTCTGTGTGCCTTTCTTCTCTATCCCTTTACTATTTATTTTCAGCATAAATGTTTAAATTCAGTTTACACACCATTATCACTTTGTTCATCATTTATTACGCTAACAGTTCTGAACGCACTTCAGAATGTTCTGAACTTAACCAAGTTTTTATTTCTTCCAAGTATCAACTTGAGAATGATTTACCACAAGTGCAGGTTAAATTTAAAAAGGGTCACAATTCAAACCCCCCCTTTCTTGTGACTATTATTTCCACTTCAATTGGTATCAGAGCTCTGCCTCTATGGTTTGAGCACTTAACAGTGTATGAGGAAAAGATCCAGAAAGAAGTGATGTCAAAATCTGCAAATCAAAGTACATGTCACATATGCAACAATGTGGGATATTTCAAAACTAGACGTCCTCTGAACAAGAAAGTGCAAAGATGGCATCCTGTGAAGACTTTGAAGAAAAAGAAAAAGTCAATACATGAGTAAAGACAAACACAGAAAGTGAAGAGGTAATAAATTCTAATCCTTATCCTTTATGCAAAGTGTTTAATAATATTTCATATGACTCATGCATTTTATCTTAAAAGTATGAACTTTTAAAAAATAAGTTTTCTGAAATAAAGAAAGAAAATGTGAAACTACTAATCTTGAATGAAAAATATCTTAAAACCATTCAAGAATTGCAACACTCTTATTTGAAAATGTTTGAGAAACATAAGATTCTCAATGAGCAATAAAGTTGCAAGACTTAGAAAATTCTAAATTATTGAAACAAAATGTTATTTTGAAAAGAAAGTAAAAATTTTAAAAAAAAGGACATAACCAACTTTCTGAAGTCTGTTAATACCTTTTAAAAAAGCTGGTTCAGGATTCAAAACCTCTCACAAACAAAAGAGAAGTAAATTTTTTAACAAATAAAAAATAACCAACTTTCTGAAGTCTATTAAGACCTTTTAAAATGTTGGTTCAAGATTCATAACCTCTCACATACAAAAGAGTAGTAATTTTTTTTTGAAAAAGGACATAACCAATTTTCTGAAGTCTGTCAAGATCTTTTTTAAAAAAAAAAAAGGGGCTGGTTTAGGATTCAGAAACTCTTACAAACAAAAGTGAGAATCTAAATTAAAAATGTTCATTTTACAAAAGAATTCATCATTCTAAATCTGTTTGCTGTTTTATAAAAAGAAAGTTGAGAAAAATCCTTATTTCAAAAAGACATATTATCCTATATCAGAATACTCTCAAAAGGTTGATAAGGTTATTGTGTTTATTATAACATATATTATTATCTAGAATCAGTTTGTTATCATAAAGATTTTAAAAAAAAAATCAGATTATAAAAGTGTTTTCATAAAAGATCTGAATCATTTTTTACACTAAAATAGAATGATGTCAAAAGGTTGAGATTGGTAAAATATAAAGTTCTTATTACAACAAATCTGATCATCTTAAATCAGAATGTGGTCATAAGAAAGAATCTCTTGAAAAGAGAAACACTAACCTCTAAGGACCCAAAGTAATATGGGTACCAAAAGCTTTACCCATTTGTGCTGCAGGAACGTCTTTTGACCGTCTAAGAAAAGCCTTGATCTTGGACAACTGTTGTTCAAGAAATGCGTATGGAGATCATAATGATGATGATTCTCAAGATGATGCTGAATTGTTCTAGAACAATGGAACAATCCAAAATGAGTTCAAGTCAAACAACCAAAACTTCATTTATTTGCACACCTCTAATAAGCTATCATCTGTCATCACCTAAACATGAACCACAACCTATCCTAGAACACATTAAACCTGATCATGATTTCAATTCCACAAACTTTCAAGATGTCCCTAAAATCATCCATAACATGATTAGGCACACTTTACTCCCTAGATGTGGAACCTTTGATGCTTGTAACTGATACTGATTTATGTATCATGTACCATCTCATGACCAAAACAAAACTCAACCTCTGCTTCATAACTCTTCAATACATGATTGATTCTTGTCTGGCTGTCAAACAAAAAGTTGTTGAGTTGCCATATGGAATGCATATGACTCCAATCTTTAAGGCTGCACAAGTATCCCTAGAAGGTGAAGAAAGTAAATACACCTTCATGAGATTCACAACCAAAACCTTAGGACAACTTCACATCACCACTTCAAACATGCCAACTCCTCCAACCTCAGAAACATCTGGATCTATGAAAAGACATGCAGATCAGAAAGTTCAAAAAAACTAGGAAGAAAAGAAGAGTTGAGAAGGTTAGAAACCTATCCAGTATTTAGAAGAAAGAAGGAAATGGATCTCCTGAAAATATGGAAGATGATGAAGCTCATTCTCCTCCAGCCCTGGAGTTGTTTCAACAAGTTGATGAGCTTGCAAGAAAAGCAGTTCAGAATGTTGCTGGTGAGAATGAAGAACAACTTCATAAAGAAGATGAAGTTGTTGAAATTGTGCAAGATGAGGTTGTCACTCAAATGAAAGATGATGAGATACCTCAAGAGGCTCATATGGTTGCTGCAATCACTAAAGAAGACAGTCAGAAGATTGACTCAGCTGGTGATGCATCTCTTCAAAAAGAAGTTGAGAATGTTGCCAAAAAAAAAAGGGGAACATCAGAAGGTTGACACCTCAGAATGTTGAAGAAAACCCTCTTGACCAAGATCAGAGAGTTGAAGAAAATACTGAGCAAGTTGCTCAAGAAGTTGATGAAGATACTCAGGAAGTTGCAGGAATATTGGCTTCTAAGATGATGAGTGGAGAAAATGCTCAATCACAAGAAGATGAACAAATGGAATTTTTAACGAGTTTTGATCTCAACATAGAAGATCTAAAATCAGACTTCAACACTGATGTGTTTCAAAATGCTCAGGAAACAATTCAGATTGTTCAAGAAACATCAGAAACTGAAGATCAGAATATTCAAGATAATGCTCATGATGCTGAAGCTACTTAATCCAAAAAGTTGAAAGCTTCAAAGTTCATCCCTCTGTTTTCAAGCAGGAATAAGAGAAAAGTTGAGAAAGTTGGAAATCTCTCAGAAAAAGAAGATGCATCTCCTCAAAACGATCCTATGGAAGCAGATCCTCCAACAATGGATCAAGACATCCCTGGAGAAACCCTCCAAAAAGTTGCTGATAATGCTAATGAAGCAGTTCAGAGAGCTGATGAAGTTCAGAATGTTGAAGAACTTCAAAAGGAAGCTGATGCAACTACTGAAACATGACTTCAAAAAGTTAATGCAGCTACTAAAAGATGGAACTCAGAAAGTTGATGAAATTGAAGAAGCTTCTGGAGAAATACCTCAGAAAGCTAACAAAGCTGGAAGCTTTTATTGAAGAAGGATCCTTTAAATCTTCTACTGCTAAAACAATTTCAAAATCTAAAGTTGATGTTACAAACATCATGAATGAACTCCATATAGATGAAAAAGAAAGTGTTCTAGAATCTAATATGGGAAATGACCCTCTGTCATTAAAAGATCAAGATATGCATGATGTTGCTAAAGTTCTAGCCACACACATGCTTAGTGAAAACACTACCACAAAGGAATTTGATGAAGACGAGCTAGCTATCAAGCTGGTTTTGATCTGAATGTGGAAGAACTCAGCTCAGACTTCAATGCAAGAGTCTTTCAGGATTCTCATATGGAAAATGATGGAACAATTCATGCAACTCAAGTTCAGAATGTTCAAGAAAACATTCCTCATGAACAAAGCATTCCATCTGTTGATCATATGTCTGCAGATCCTGAAACATCTAGATATGACAAAAGACACTCATATCAGAAAGCTGGAAAGACTAAGAAGAAGAGAAAGCTACTGATGATTAAACTGCTTCAGAAGGTTATGCTTATTGATGCTTGGACTTCTCCATCCAGATGAAAAAGTATTTCAAAGAAAGAGAAACATGCTCTCTTCATTGAATCTCAAAGTAAGGGATATCATCTCATAAGGTACACATTTATTTGCACTATAATAAATGTGATGATTGAATGCATCAAATTATGTCATGTCTAATATGTGCATATATCAAATGTTTAAACTTAAATGCAATAATTTTTTTTTCACTCTTTGTTCATACTTCTTTCATGATGATATTATACCCATTTGCAACTGCACAAGTCATAATTGATGATTAAAATCATTGCATGATGTCTTATGCTTTAACAAGATATATTAAGGGTGCATTTAAAATAAATTAGTGTTATAATACTTGAACAAGGGGTTGTTTTTGTTATGTATAAATTCATGCATAATATTCTCTCATTATTTGCCCCAAATCCCTTCTTAATTATCATGTTAAATGTTAAATGTGTTACATCATTTTGTGAATACTTATCTCTTCACATTTGAAATAAATGATTCTGATGCATTTTTATCTAAGTTATTGACATGAACTGCAAACTAAATCATCATTGTTGTTAAATGATTCATAGGAAGATTTATGTTTGATCATAAATGTTGAATCATGATTATTCATTGATATGAAACATAAAAAATGTCTTAATTTGTCAAACTTCACAATAATCTGAAACGTGAAGATATTCACATGATTTTGATATGGTTTATGAAAATACCATTCTTCAAACATGATTTCAAATGAATCTTATGTTTGAATTTATCATTAGAAGACTTTTTTATATACTTGATCTTCATTTTGATGTTGTGTGTGATCTTGTTATAATCTTCAAAAATTGTTCTAAGGTCTGCATATTTTGTTGACCCTGCTTTGAACATAAAAGTTTGTTTTAAGCATTGTTGAATAATTATCTTACTCTAAATTGCAAAAATTGAAGACAAAGATAGAGTTGTAAACATAAATGGCATATCAATATGTGTTTGTGCATAAAATTGTTGCATAAGACTATTCTGCAATTTGACCTTAAGTGTCTAACATACTTTTCAAGCATGAAAACTTGAAAGATCAACACTCAAAAGGTATCACTCACACACACCTACAAATGCAAGTAAACATAATCACATACTTGATTGTAAACATGTGTGTTTTCCACAAATTGTGTCAAAAAATTGTTGCTTGTAATTGATTTCTTTTAAAGAAACTATCTTGCATCAAATGATACTTTAAAGCATTTCATCTTTTAAAAAAAAAAATCAGCAATATTTTCCAACACGAGAATACTCTAGAGAGAGAAAGATCTTTTCTAAACTCTGATTTCACCGCTTCCACAAATACTTCATTTTCTCTCAATTTCAGAAATTGCTAAATAAGATTAATTGATCTTTTCTCTTTTAAAGACTCAATTTAGATTAGTTAATCATTTTCTAATTTTTAGCATGGACTTTGTCCAAATGAAAAACTTATATGCTATGACATATAAGTTAAAGAAAATAATTATTTTCTTAGAAAATCAAAAGATTTGAAATGTAATAGGACATTCATCTCTAAAACTTAGGGGGAGTTTTCTATACTTGAAAATATCAATCTTTTCAAAAACATTGAAATCAAGGACAAAAACATTTTCTCAAATTTTGAGAAAAATATCTCATATTTGGAATATGTTGAAATAGTTGCATATGTTATCATTTTTCATGTCTTGTTTATACAACTGATTGAAATAATGATTGATCATGATCCCTGCAATGTGTTTTAAATTAAACCATGAGTTTGATATATGAATACACTTGTGAATTACATGTAATGTCTTATGATTCTTACCTTCCAAGATTATGTCACTTTTCCTTCATATCATCCCTAGTACTTTTTGATAGATGACAAAAGGGGGAGAGATATATATATGATGGGAGAAAAACCTAGGATGGGGAGACATATGTATTATGGGAGAGAAAAATCTAAAATGGATTTAATTAATGAAGAATGTTATGAATTAACCTTTTGCATATGTTGAGGGGGAGTTTAATTAGTTTGATAAGAATTAAACTCTTGCATGTGTTTAGGGGGAGTTTAATTGCATATCCATGAACATTCTTACATTTATTATTATATCCATCATAAAACTTAAGATTTATTCAAAAGGTTTGTCATCATCAAAAAGGGGGAGATTGTTGAAGCAAAAATCTTTTTGATGAATGTTTTAATGATAACAAACCTCGTGGAATAAATGATAAGTTTTATGAATAGTGATCTACTGATGTTTGCACTTGAGTTTTTGTTATAAGAACAGGAATCACTTAAGTGGATAAGCTAGAAGCCACCCACATCAATAAGTGCATTATATCTACTCCACAATGAAAGAATGAGTATATCATCAGTTGAAACAATAGTATCATATCTCCATGAAGATTCATAGCTCAAGAATCATGATGGAAGAACTTACATCACAAGCTACACAAGAAGGTGCTTGAAGTTATGTGACAAAACTCACATTGAGTTTTATGTTATATGATGTGAAGATCCTCCATGGGTAAACAAGATAAAAGGAAATATGCATACAAGTTAGGAAGAGTCTCAGAACCTCCTCAAAGTATCACACTTCTAAAGCTTCTAAGGATAAGAAGTTCAGAGTTCAGAATGTTCATATGAATGTAGTTCATAATGATCATGAACAATTAACCCAGAATATTTCCAGAAATATTAAAGGATTACTTCATGGATAAACAAGAATATTTAAAGTCATCGGTTACAAGCAATGATGCAAAGAAATATTCTTTTGGACTTCAAAGAAAGAATCATCTTGTTTGTCAAAACAAATGATCTCTCATTTATATGCTTCAAGTAGTTTTTGAAGGAATAAATAAACAACCTTCATAAGGTTCAAAGTATTGAAGAACATTAGAATGTTTAAGATAATCAGAATGTTCAACATAAAGTACAACCATCAAAAAAGAAGGAACCCAGAAGAAACATTCTGAAGTTCATATGTATGAACCCAGAAGGAGTTCAGAAGGTTGTTCAGAAGGTTGCTCAGAAGGTTCGTTAGAGCAAACCCAAAATTCAATGTCCACACCAAGAACATACAAGAACAGATGTGATATGAACATATCATATGTAGAAAAAAGATTTCGACGTTGGATCAAAAAATCATTAAAGACATCTATGGTGATTAAAGGATTAATGGACTTTGATAGTTCTTGGTATTTAATGTGTTCTTGAGTGATTAACTAAGACAGGAACAAGATATGAACCATACCAAGATACAAGGAATCAAAGATCATTAAAAAGAAAGAACTTAGTCAAAGTTCAGAAAGTTGAACAAGAGTTCAGAAGGTTGGACACAATTCAGAAGCTGAACATAGTTCAGAAGCTGAACACAGTTCAGAAGCTTGGACACATTTCAGAAGTTTGGACACAGTTCAGAAGCTTGTTCACAGTTCAGAAGCTGAACATAGTTCAGAAGCTTGTTCACAGTTCAGAAGCTGAACATAGTTCAGAAGCTGAACATAGTTCAGAAGCTTGTACACAGTTCAGAAGCTGAACATTGTTCTGAAGCTGAACACAATTCATAAGCTTGTTCACAGTTCAGAAAGTCTGTCATAAGGCTGCTTTTACACAAGCCCAGAAATTCAAGAACACTATCAAAAACATACAAGTCACACGTGGCATAAATAAATGTCCAGGAAAGCATACTTGCATGGATCAATCAAGCAATAAAGGCATTTACAAGATAAATGTCAAAAAGGATATTCAATGTTCATTTAAGACTATGAACATTGAATTAATAGGAATATTCCAAAAGGGAATATCATCCTAGATGTTCAAATTACTGCACTTCATTGATGTTTTACTATTAGGATTTGATTACATCAAATGGAAGTCTTACAAATCATCCTAGGTAAAACAAAAGGAACTTTCGGAGTTCAGAAAGTTCAAAACAGCACATGCTTTAATTCTGACAGCAACAGTAGAGTGGTTGGAAAAGCAAAGCAAAAGCAAGATTACAATCTCCAAGTCAGAATCAATAAGATTTTGACACATAAGGGAGTTGGTACTGTACAAGACCAGCAAAATCCCCTAAAGCATGGGCATGAAGTGACAGTTCCACTTTATCTGTCCTGCACTGTTTCCAAGGCAAATCTGGGAAAGTATTATCCAGCAACATTCTGATGTATGTGTTAAAGTCACTGCTTATGGATAATGCCCAGAAAATCATATGAGACGCATATGATGAACCCAGAAACTCATATCTTCATTCATACATGATGAACCCAGATGAAGATCATCAAGAATGCAACAACGTTCTGAAGTATTCTCAAGAACACAACAACATTCTGAAGTTCAGAATGTTCACCCAGATTTTCAAGTAAAAGTCAGTGGGGCCCAGGACACATGGCACAAGACCATTGGTCACCCTCCAACGGCTACAAGAGACCAATAACTCTATAAATAGAAGTGAAAGGCTCAGCATTACATACACCATTGCAAAGCATACAAGAAAACACATGAAAAGTGTTTGAAGCTTTAGCATTTCGAATTGATCATCACTGAGATTTCAAATTGTCTCTTAAAGTGTAAATCAATTCTCTTTTATCTTGTTAAAGATAATTTCTCCCTCCTTTCTTCTCTTCTGATTGTCTTCATCTTGACAACATTTCTTCAAAACTCCAATCAATTGTAAAGAGCAAATCTCATCTAGTTTTAAGGGTATTAAAGTCTAGGTTGAGTAACATAGTGCAAGGTCTGGTGTGACTTAGCACAGAAAGTGGAGAGCCTGCTGAGGCTTAGAGAATACAGGTTGTAACCGTTCCAAGGGAACAAGATTGTACGGTGCAGGATTTGAGAGGTTATCTCAAGCATCATAGTGGAAACTCTCACAAGATTGTGAGGAGTGGACTAACCCACATTGGGTGAACCACTATAAAATTCTGTGTGCCTTTCTTCTCTATCCCTTTACTATTTATTTTCAGCATAAATGTTTAAATTCAGTTTACACACCATTATCACTTTGTTCATCATTTATTACGCTAACAGTTCTGAACGCACTTCAGAATGTTCTGAACTTAACCAAGTTTTTATTTCTTCCAAGTATCAACTTGAGAATGATTTACCACAAGTGCAGGTTAAATTTAAAAAGGGTCACAATTCAAACCCCCCCTTTCTTGTGACTATTATTTCCACTTCAATTGGTATCAGAGCTCTGCCTCTATGGTTTGAGCACTTAACAGTGTATGAGGAAAAGATCCAGAAAGAAGTGATAGTCAAAATCTGCAAATCAAAGTACATGTCACATATGCAACAATGTGGGATATTTCAAAACTAGACGTCCTCTGAACAAGAAAGTGCAAAGATGGCATCCTGTGAAGACTTTGAAGAAAAAGAAAAAGTCAATACATGAGTAAAGACAAACACAGAAAGTGAAGAGGTAATAAATTCTAATCCTTATCCTTTATGCAAAGTGTTTAATAATATTTCATATGACTCATGCATTTTATCTTAAAAGTATGAACTTTTAAAAAATAAGTTTTCTGAAATAAAGAAAGAAAATGTGAAACTACTAATCTTGAATGAAAAATATCTTAAAACCATTCAAGAATTGCAACACTCTTATTTGAAAATGTTTGAGAAACATAAGATTCTCAATGAGCAATAAAGTTGCAAGACTTAGAAAATTCTAAATTATTGAAACAAAATGTTATTTTGAAAAGAAAGTAAAAATTTAAAAAAAAAGGACATAACCAACTTTCTGAAGTCTGTTAATACCTTTTAAAAAGCTGGTTCAGGATTCAAAACCTCTCACAAACAAAAGAGAAGTAAATTTTTTTAACAAATAAAAAATAACCAACTTTCTGAAGTCTATTAAGACCTTTTAAAATGTTGGTTCAAGATTCATAACCTATCACATACAAAAGAGTAGTAAATTTTTTTTGAAAAAGGACATAACCAATTTTCTGAAGTCTGTCAAGATCTTTTTTTTAAAAAAAAAAAAGGGGGCTGGTTTAGGATTCAGAAACTCTTACAAACAAAAGTGAGAATCTAAATTAAAAATGTTCATTTTACAAAAGAATTCATCATTCTAAATCTGTTTGCTGTTTTATAAAAGAAAGTTGAGAAAAATCCTTATTTCAAAAAGACATATTATCCTATATCATAATACTCTCAAAGGGTTGATAAGGTCATTGTGTTTATTATAACATATATTATTATCTAGAATCAGTTTGTTATCATAAAGATTTTAAAAAAAAATCAGATTATAAAAGTGTTTTCATAAAAGATCTGAATCATTTTTTACACTAAAATAGAATGATGTCAAAAGGTTGAGATTGGTAAAATATAAAGTTCTTATTACAACAAATCTGATCATCTTAAATCAGAATGTGGTCATAAGAAAGAATCTCTTGAAAAGAGAAACACTAACCTCTAAGGACCCAAAGTAATATGGGTACCAAAAGCTTTACCCATTTGTGCTGCAGGAACGTCTTTTGACCGTCTAAGAAAAGCCTTGATCTTGGACAACTGTTGTTCAAGAAATGCGTATGGAGATCATAATGATGATGATTCTCAAGATGATGCTGAATTGTTCTAGAACAATGGAACAATCCAAAATGAGTTCAAGTCAAACAACCAAAACTTCATTTATTTGCACACCTCTAATAAGCTATCATCTGTCATCACCTAAACATGAACCACAACCTATCCTAGAACACATTAAACCTGATCATGATTTCAATTCCACAAACTTTCAAGATGTCCCTAAAATCATCCATAACATGATTAGGCACACTTTACTCCCTAGATGTGGAACCTTTGATGTTGTAACTGATACTGATTTATGTATCATGTACCATCTCATGACCAAAACAAAACTCAACCTCTGCTTCTTAACTCTTCAATACATGATTGATTCTTGTCTGGCTGTCAAACAAAAAGTTGTTGAGTTGCCATATGGAATGCATATGACTCCAATCTTTAAGGCTGCACAAGTATCCCTAGAAGGTGAAGAAAGTAAATACACCTTCATGAGATTAACAACCAAAACCTTAGGACAACTTCACATCACCACTTCAAACATGCCAACTCCTCCAACCTCAGGAACATCTGGATCTATGAAAAGACATGCAGATCAGAAAGTTCAAAAAACTAGGAAGAAAAGAAGAGTTGAGAAGGTTAGAAACCTATCCAGCATTTAGAAGAAAGAAGGAAATGGATCTCCTGAAAATATGGAAGATGATGAAGCTCATTCTCCTCCAGCCCTGGAGTTGTTTCAACAAGTTGATGAGCTTGCAAGAAAAGCAGTTCAGAATGTTGCTGGTGAGAATGAAGAACAACTTCATAAAGAAGATGAAGTTGTTGAAATTGTGCAAGATGAGGTTGTCACTCAAATGAAAGATGATGAGATACCTCAAGAGGCTCATATGGTTGCTGCAATCACTAAAGAAGACAGTCAGAAGATTGACTCAGCTGGTGATGCATCTCTTCAAAAAGAAGTTGAGAATGTTGCCAAAAAAAAAGGGAACATCAGAAGGTTGACACCTCAGAATGTTGAAGAAAACCCTCTTGACCAAGATCAGAGAGTTGAAGAAAATACTGAGCAAGTTGCTCAAGAAGTTGATGAAGATACTCAGGAAGTTGCAGGAATATTGGCTTCTAAGATGATGAGTGGAGAAAATGCTCAATCACAAGAAGATGAACAAATGGAATTTTTAACGAGTTTTGATCTCAACATAGAAGATCTAAAATCAGACTTCAACACTGATGTGTTTCAAAATGCTCAGGAAACAATTCAGATTGTTCAAGAAACATCAGAAACTGAAGATCAGAATATTCAAGATAATGCTCATGATGCTGAAGCTACTTAATCCAAAAAGTTGAAAGCTTCAAAGTTCATCCCTCTGTTTTCAAGCAGGAATAAGAGAAAAGTTGAGAAAGTTGGAAATCTCTCAGAAAAAGAAGATGCATCTCCTCAAAACGATCCTATGGAAGCAGATCCTCCAACAATGGATCAAGACATCCCTGGAGAAACCCTCCAAAAAGTTGCTGATAATGCTAATGAAGCAGTTCAGAGAGCTGATGAAGTTCAGAATGTTGAAGAACTTCAAAAGGAAGCTGATGCAACTACTGAAACATGACTTCAAAAAGTTAATGCAGCTACTAAAAGATGGAACTCAGAAAGTTGATGAAATTGAAGAAGCTTCTGGAGAAATACCTCAGAAAGCTAACAAAGCTGGAAGCTTTTATTGAAGAAGGATCCTTTAAATCTTCTACTGCTAAAACAATTTCAAAATCTAAAGTTGATGTTACAAACATCATGAATGAACTCCATATAGATGAAAAAGAAAGTGTTCTAGAATCTAATATGGGAAATGACCCTCTGTCATTAAAAGATCAAGATATGCATGATGTTGCTAAAGTTCTAGCCACACACATGCTTAGTGAAAACACTACCACAAAGGAATTTGATGAAGACGAGCTAGCTATCAAGCTGGTTTTGATCTGAATGTGGAAGAACTCAGCTCAGACTTCAATGCAAGAGTCTTTCAGGATTCTCATATGGAAAATGATGAACAATTCATGCAACTCAAGTTCAGAATGTTCAAGAAAACATTCCTCATGAACAAAGCATTCCATCTGTTGATCATATGTCTGCAGATCCTGAAACATCTAGATATGACAAAAGACACTCATATCAGAAAGCTGGAAAGACTAAGAAGAAGAGAAAGCTACTGATGATTAAACTGCTTCAGAAGGTTATGCTTATTGATGCTTGGACTTCTCCATCCAGATGAAAAGTATTTCAAAGAAAGAGAAACATGCTCTCTTCATTGAATCTCAAAGTAAGGGATATCATCTCATAAGGTACACATTTATTTGCACTATAATAAATGTGATGATTGAATGCATCAAATTATGTCATGTCTAATATGTGCATATATCAAATGTTTAAACTTAAATGCAATAATTTTTTTTTCACTCTTTGTTCATACTTCTTTCATGATGATATTATACCCATTTGCAACTGCACAAGTCATAATTGATGATTAAAATCATTGCATGATGTCTTATGCTTTAACAAGATATATTAAGGGTGCATTTAAAATAAATTAGTGTTATAATACTTGAACAAGGGGTTGTTTTTGTTATGTATAAATTCATGCATAATATTCTCTCATTATTTGCCCCAAATCCCTTCTTAATAATCATGTTAAATGTTAAATGTGTTACATCATTTTGTGAATACTTATCTCTTCACATTTGAAATAAATGATTCTGATGCATTTTTATCTAAGTTATTGACATGAACTGCAAACTAAATCATCATTGTTGTTAAATGATTCATAGGAAGATTTATGTTTGATCATAAATGTTGAATCATGATTATTCATTGATATGAAACATAAAAAATGTCTTAATTTGTCAAACTTCACAATAATCTGAAACGTGAAGATATTCACATGATTTTGATATGGTTTATGAAAATACCATTCTTCAAACATGATTTCAAATGAATCTTATGTTTGAATTTATCATTAGAAGACTTTTTTATATACTTGATCTTCATTTTGATGTTGTGTGTGATCTTGTTATAATCTTCAAAAATTGTTCTAAGGTCTGCATATTTTGTTGACCCTGCTTTGAACATAAAAGTTTGTTTTAAGCATTGTTGAATAATTATCTTACTCTAAATTGCAAAAATTGAAGACAAAGATAGAGTTGTAAACATAAATGGCATATCAATATGTGTTTGTGCATAAAATTGTTGCATAAGACTATTCTGCAATTTGACCTTAAGTGTCTAACATACTTTTCAAGCATGAAAACTTGAAAGATCAACACTCAAAAGGTATCACTCACACACACCTACAAATGCAAGTAAACATAATCACATACTTGATTGTAAACATGTGTGTTTTCCACAAATTGTGTCAAAAAATTGTTGCTTGTAATTGATTTCTTTTAAAGAAACTATCTTGCATCAAATGATACTTTAAAGCATTTCATCTTTTAAAAAAAAAATCAGCAATATTTTCCAACACGAGAATACTCTAGAGAGAGAAAGATCTTTTCTAAACTCTGATTTCACCGCTTCCACAAATACTTCATTTTCTCTCAATTTCAGAAATTGCTAAATAAGATTAATTGATCTTTTCTCTTTTAAAGACTCAATTTAGATTAGTTAATCATTTTCTAATTTTTAGCATGACTTTGTCCAAATGAAAAACTTTATCTGCTATGACATTCATCTCTAAGTTAAAGAAAATAATTATTTTCTTAGAAAATCAAAAGATTTGAAATGTAATAGGACATTCATCTCTAAAACTTAGGGGGAGTTTTCTATACTTGAAAATATCAATCTTTTCAAAAACATTGAAATCAAGGACAAAAACATTTTCTCAAATTTTGAGAAAAATATCTCATATTTGGAATATGTTGAAATAGTTGCATATGTTATCATTTTTCATGTCTTGTTTATACAACTGATTGAAATAATGATTGATCATGATCCCTGCAATGTGTTTTAAATTAAACCATGAGTTTGATATATGAATACACTTGTGAATTACATGTAATGTCTTATGATTCTTACCTTCCAAGATTATGTCACTTTTCCTTCATATCACCCCTAGTACTTTTTGATAGATGACAAAAGGGGGAGAGATATATATATGATGGGAGAAAAACTTAGGATGGGGAGACATATGTATTATGGGAGAGAAAAATATAAAATGGATTTAATTTATGAAGAATGTTATGAATTAACCTTTTGCATATGTTGAGGGGGAGTTTAATTAGTTTGATAAGAATTAAACTCTTGCATGTGTTTAGGGGGAGTTTAATTGCATATCCATGAACATTCTTACATTTATTATTATATCCATCATAAAACTTAAGATTTATTCAAAAGGTTTGTCATCATCAAAAAGGGGGAGATTGTTGAAGCAAAAATCTTTTTGATGAATGTTTTAATGATAACAAACCTCGTGGAATAAATGATAAGTTTTATGAATAGTGATCTACTGATGTTTGCACTTGAGTTTTTGTTATAAGAACAGGAATCACTTAAGTGGATAAGCTAGAAGCCACCCACATCAATACGTGCATTATATCTACTCCACAATGAAAGAATGAGTATATCATCAGTTGAAACAATAGTATCATATCTCCATGAAGATTCATAGCTCAAGAATCATGATGGAAGAACTTACATCACAAGCTACACAAGAAGGTGCTTGAAGTTATGTGACAAAACTCACATTGAGTTTTATGTTATATGATGTGAAGATCCTCCATGGGTAAACAAGATAAAAGGAAATATGCATACAAGTTAGGAAGAGTCTCAGAACCTCCTCAAAGTATCACACTTCTAAAGCTTCTAAGGATAAGAAGTTCAGAGTTCAGAATGTTCATATGAATGTAGTTCATAATGATCATGAACAATTAACCCAGAATATTTCCAGAAATATTAAAGGATTACTTCATGGATAAACAAGAATATTTAAAGTCATCAGTTACAAGCAATGATGCAAAGAAATATTCTTTTGGACTTCAAAGAAAGAATCATCTTGTTTGTCAAAACAAATGATCTCTCCTTTATATGCTTCAAGTAGTTTTTGAAGGGAATAAATAAACAACCTTCACAAGGTTCAAAGTATTGAAGAACATTAGAATGTTTAAGAACATCAGAATGTTCAACATAAAGTACAACCATCAAAAAAAGAAGGAACCCAGAAGAAACATTCTGAAGTTCATATGTATGAACCCAGAAGGAGTTCAGAAGGTTGTTCAGAAGGTTGCTCAGAAGGTTCGTTAGAGCAAACCCAAAATTCAATGTCCACACCAAGAACATACAAGAACAGATGTGATATGAACATATCATATGTAGAAAAAAGATTTCGACGTTGGATCAAGAAATCATTAAAGACATCTATGGTGATTAAAGGATTAATGAACTTTGATAGTTCTTGGTATTTAATGTGTTCTTGAGTGATTAACTAAGACAGGAACAAAGTATGAACCATACCAAGATAAAAGGAATCAAAGATCATTAAGAATAAAGAACTCAGTCAGAGTTCAGAATGTTAAACAAGAGTTCAGAAGGTTGGACACAGTTCAGACTCTGGAACGTACTTCAGAAGCTGGAACGAAGTTCAGAAGCTAGAACACAGTTCAGAAGCTGGGACGCTGTTCAGAAGCTGAAACGCAGTTCAGAAGCTTGTACACAGTTCAGAAGCTGAACATTGTTCAGAAGCTGAACATAGTTCTGAAGCTGAACACAATTCATAAGCTTGTTCACAGTTCAGAAAGTCTGTCATAAGGCTGCTTTTACACAAGCCCAGAAATTCAAGAACACTATCAAAAACATACAAGTCACACGTGGCATAAATAAATGTCCAGGAAAGCATACTTGCATGGATCAATCAAGCAATAAAGGCATTTACAAGATAAATGTCAAAAAGGATATTCAATGTTCATTTAAGACTATGAACATTGAATTAATAGGAATATATCATCCTAGATGTTCAAATTACTGCACTTCATTGATGTTTTACTATTAGGATTTGATTACATCAAATGGAAGTCTTACAAATCATCCTAGGTAAAACAAAAGGAACTTTCGGAGTTCAGAAAGTTCAAAACAGCACATGCTTTAATTCTGACAGCAACAGTAGAGTGGTTGGAAAAGCAAAGCAAAAGCAAGATTACAATCTCCAAGTCAGAATCAATAAGATTTTGACACATAAGGGAGTTGGTACTGTACAAGACCAGCAAAATCCCCTAAAGCATGGGCATGAAGTGACAGTTCCACTTTATCTGTCCTGCACTATTTCCAAGGCAAATCTGGGAAAGTATTATCCAGCAACATTCTGATGTATGTCTTAAAGAAACTGCTTATGGATAATGCCCAGAAAATCATATGAGACGCATATGATGAACCCAGAAACTCATATCTTCATTCATACATGATGAACCCAGATGAAGATCATCAAGAATGCAACAACGTTCTGAAGTATTCTCAAGAACACAACAACATTCTGAAGTTCAGAATGTTCACCCAGATTTTCAAGTAAAAGTCAGTGGGGCCCAGGACACATGGCACAAGACCATTGGTCACCCTCCAACGGCTACAAGAGACCAATAACTCTATAAATAGAAGTGAAAGGCTCAGCATTACTTACACCATTGCAAAGCATACAAGAAAACATATGAAAAGTGTTTGAAGCTTTAGCATTTCGAATTGATCATCACTGAGATTTCAAATTGTCTCTAAAAGTGTAAATCAATTCTCTTTTATCTTGTTAAAGATAATTTCTCCCTCCTTTCTTCTCTTCTGATTGTCTTCATCTTGACAACATTTCTTCAAAACTCCAATCAATTGTAAAGAGCAAATCTCATCTAGTTTTAAGGGTATTAAAGTCTAGGTTGAGTAACATAGTGCAAGGTCTGGTGTGACTTAGCACAGAAAGTGGAGAGCCTGCTGAGGC
Source organism: Medicago ruthenica (assembly GCA_018208015.1). Taxonomy (NCBI): domain Eukaryota; kingdom Viridiplantae; phylum Streptophyta; class Magnoliopsida; order Fabales; family Fabaceae; genus Medicago; species Medicago ruthenica. The sequence goes on along the minus strand of CM031372.1, from coordinate 105,128,485 downwards.
TTAGAGAATACAGGTTGTAACCGTTCCAAGGGAACAAGATTGTACGGTGCAGGATTTGAGAGGTTATCTCAAGCATCATAGTGGAAACTCTCACAAGATTGTGAGGAGTGGACTAACCCACATTGGGTGAACCACTATAAAATTCTGTGTGCCTTTCTTCTCTATCCCTTTACTATTTATTTTCAGCATAAATGTTTAAATTCAGTTTACACACCATTATCACTTTGTTCATCATTTATTACGCTAACAGTTCTGAACGCACTTCAGAATGTTCTGAACTTAACCAAGTTTTTATTTCTTCCAAGTATCAACTTGAGAATGATTTACCACAAGTGCAGGTTAAATTTAAAAAGGGTCACAATTCAAACCCCCCCTTTCTTGTGACTATTATTTCCACTTCAGTTGAGTGTTTGTACTGCGTCGTCGGTCCACTTTCCATCTTACTTGTCCAGTCTTGTCTCATCAAGTTTATCGGTCATACCATCACACAAGTCAATCCTCCATACAGTCATACAAGTCGTATTGTCTTACATACATTCATACATACATGCATATACACATTCATGCATACACAACATGCACATAACATCATTCAATACATGGTTGCATTAACCACCCTGAGTCTTGCTTTTCATGTCAATCAATCATGAACAATTTGTGACTTTTTCTCCCCAAATGTCATCCCCAGTGTGTCTGGTCCAGAGATGCCATCCTCTTTATGCCAAGTGGCAGTTCTTTAATGAACAGCTTGTGCATCTTTTATCTTGTCTTTTCGCCAAGTGGCAGTTCTTTAACGAACAGCTTGTGCATCTTTATGCCGAGTGGCAGTTCTTTAACGAACAGCTTGTGCGTCCCCTTTTGCTTCCGTTTTGTCGTCAATGGCAGTTCGGCAACAACCCGAACAATTGGCATCTACCTTTATATCCTGTCGTCAGTGGCAAGTTCGGCTACATCCCGAGCAGCTGACATTTATCTTTTATCATGTCGTCAGTGGCAAGTTCGGCAACATCCCGAACAGCTGACATTTACATTTTACCTTCTTTAAGCTACCCTCACAATGGTAGTAGGTAAAATTTTTTGTCTGCCTTTTTTAAGCTATCCGCACACCGATAGTAGGCAGGGTCTTCTCTTTTTATATTACCTTTTTTAAGCTATCAATACACGATAGTAGGTAATACATGTCATCTGTCTTTTTTAAGCTATCATCTTTGTTGATAGTAGACGGTGTCTCCTTCTATTACCTTTTTTAAGCTATCAATACACGATAGTAGGTAATACACGTCATCTGTCTTTTTTAAGCTATCATCTTTGTTGATAGTAGACGGTGTCTCCTTCTATTACCTTTTTTTAAGCTATCAATACACGATAGTAGGTAATACATGTCATCTGTCTTTTTTAAGCTATCATCTTTGTTGATAGTAGACGGTGTCTCCTTCTATTACCTTTTTTAAGCTATCAATACATGATAGTAGGTAATACATGTCATCTGTCTTTTTTAAGCTATCATCTTTGTTGATAGTAGACGGTGTCTCCTTCTATTATCTTTTTTAAGCTATCAATACACGATAGTAGGTAATACACGTCATCTGTCTTTTTTAAGCTATCATCTTTGTTGATAGTAGACGGTGTCTCCTTCTATTACCTTTTTTAAGCTATCAATACACGATAGTAGGTAATATATGTCATCTGTCTTTTTTAAGCTATCATCTTTGTTGATAGTAGACGGTGTCTCCTTCTATTACCTTTTTTAAGCTATCAATACATGATAGTAGGTAATACATGTCATCTGTCTTTTTTAAGCTATCATCTTTGTTGATAGTAGACGGTGTCTCCTTCTATTACCTTTTTTAAGCTATCAATACACGATAGTAGGCAATACATGTCATCTGTCTTCTTTAAGCTATCATTTTTGTCGATAGTAGACAATGTCTTTTTATATTACCTTTTTTTAAGCTATCAATGCATGATAGTAGGTAATACATGTCATCTGTCTTCTTTAAGCTATCGTCTTTGTTGATAGTAGATAGTGTCTCCTTTTTTTACCTTTTTTAAGCTATCATTTACACGATAGTAGGTAACATCGGTCTTTGTCTTTGTTAGGCTATCGTTCTGAATTAGTGCGATAGTAGACAATCCCTTCCCCAGTGAAATCATGTTATTCCCCAGTGGAGTCGGATCCCTTGCTTTAACAAAGTCGGGTATCCTTTGGTTTTGTTTTACCCCCAGTCGGGTCAGCTTCGCCGTCTTGCATTTGCATTTGCATCACGAGCATCTCACATTTTTTCTTTTAGGTCCAAAATTGGCGTACTCTGTATTTAAGTCCCTTCGACCCGTCGAATCCAAGATTTTATCTTCAAATCTCCGAACGAAGAGACTTAAATAGGGGCATCTGTCATACCCCAATTTTTGACCTAAAATTTCTTTTTCACTCGTCTTTTGGTTCGGAATTTTTTTTCGTCGTTTCAGACGAAATTTCCACAGGGAGGTATTTTAAAATACCTCATTTTTTGGTTCCAAAGACTACGTCTTTTTTTATTTTTATTATTTGTCATTTTTACTTTTTTATTTCTTTTTTATTTTTTAGCTTTATTATTTTCCTTTTTTTATTATCATTTTTTTATTTTATTTTTCAAAAAAAGTCTGACTTTTGATCTTAATGATTTTTAATAACCATTTTAATGGTTGCTTTTTTTGGTCTTTTGCTGTTTAATTGTGTTTATTGTCCATCATTGGCTTTTAATCATAATTAACTTGCATTGCATAATAAAAAGGAAGAATCAGTCAGGAACCAAAGGGAACGAAAATTCAAGCAGAACCAAAAATCTCATCAGTAACTACAATCAAAAAACATTTCCAGAATTCATCAAAAAACCAAACACAACAACACAACATCCACCACATACACTTCCCCCACAACCACTCAACCACCTACACACGTGGCCTTCCTCCTCATCCCTCAACCATTTACGGCCAACCCTCTCACCTACGCCCTCCTCCTACACACACCTCTCACCCACAGCCACAAACACGGCTTCCCATCACACACACATACCAGCACAGCCGTCGGCCTCTCCCTACACCACCACCACAGCCAAACCGCATCACTACTCCCTACCACAAACACAACAAACACGTACAACACACCTCCTCTCCCACGCACCCATGGCCAACCACCCTTAAAACCACCACAAAACTTATCCTCACAACCACGCCCAACCCGCATCCAGCCATCACCAACACACGCAAACAGCCACCCAAGAACCAACAAAGCCGAACCAAAAGCAAACAACAGCCATTCAAAAAGGTAGTTTTTTTTACAAGTTTTAAAATCCCGATCTGGTTGCTTTCAAAAAGATTTTAGAAAAACCAATTGGATTTTTGAAAAGAGAAGGAGGAGAGGATTCGAAAACGCGTATTTTTTTTAAAAAAGGGGGTTTTGAATCGCTCCAGCACGGTGGCGCCGCCGGCAGCCGCCGCGCCGGAGAGATTTCCGGCCAGGCTGTTCTCTAAGAGAGAAGAGAGAGGATGAGGGAAGAGGAAAGAGATAGAGAGAGAAAGATTTTTAGAAAATGAAGAAAAAACCGTTTTTTAACTTATATATAGAGCTTGAACCGGTTCGGTTCTCTCGAACCGAACCGGTCTGATTTTTTTCTCTTCCCCAGCCCAACAGGCCACACGGCCCAGACTCCCCTTTTCTCCTCAGAACGCTTTCTGCACCCCCTATATGCTTCAGCACCCCCTTTCTTCTTTTATTTGTTTTCTCTTTGATTTTTTTTCCTTTTCTTGCATTCATTTTTATTTTAGTCCTTCTATTCTCATGCATTTTATTTTATTACCTTTATCTTTAGCACATCATGCATTTTTATTTATTTTTTTTATTATTTTCCTTTTATTTCATGCATTTTCATTTTAGTTTTATTAGCATATTTATTTTAATGCCTTTGCAATTTCGTTTTTTTCTTGTTTATCATTTTGTCATTTTTATTTTTATTTTATTAGAATGTATTTTGGACCCATGTAAATATAAATGAGAATTTGCACTGACACTCACTCTATTTATTCCGCTTTATGTCTTTTATTTCTTTTTTTTTTATTTTGCTTTACGAAAAAAATACAAAAAATATTAGGTTAGTTTAATTTTGAAAGGGTTTCGTGGTGATCCAACGTCTCCACGGAAATCCCTCGTTTTAACCTTTTGTTACGTTTTAGTCTTATTTAGTTATTATTAAAAACAAAAAAAAAACAAAAACATGCAAATAATCAAAAATCACAAAATAATCTTTTCTTAAATAAACCTTGATTTTCAATCAAGTGTCCTTTTTTTTCTTTTATTTTCTTTAAACAACCATTAATCCACCTTAATAACACTTTAATCATTTTCAGAAATAAAAAAACACAAACGAATCTCATTTTGCCACTTGGCCATTATTTTATCTTTAAAACCTTTTTTTAAAAACCAATAAAAAATACAAAACAAATCAACCGTCATTTTTGCCCCGAACTACGAGGTTTTGATCCCTCACGGGTACGTAGGCAAAGGACCCTGTCCTTCCAAATCATAAAAAATACAAAAAAAAACATTTTTATTTTTTCTCACTATTCTAATTCATTCTTTTCTTTTTTTAAAAAAATAAGCAAGTTATAGCCAAGATAAATAAATAAAATCAAGAGGTTCTCGTAGAGTACTACGAACGTTTGGGGTGCTAACACCTTCCCTAAACGTAACTAACCCCCGAACCCTAATCTTTAAAAATGTGGTAATTTAGAACTTTTTTCCACTTTTCATTTAAAAAATTAAAAGTTCAGTCGTGAAATAAATTAGTGAGTCAACGCTAATCAATAGCTTGATCTCCGAAAATCACCGCGACATCTCCTAACTCACTTGGTTTCCCTGTCAACGAATAAAGCTAATGAGACAGGGTCTACGTTGTGCCATGGATATGATCGACGAAGTGCGGGAGGCCGCCCACATCCAAGAGTTCTCTGCCAAGCAAAGGGCAGCTCGCCGCTACAATTCTAGAGTGATACCAAGAGACATGGAAAGCGGCGACCTCGTACTAAGGCAGGTCGTCGCACCCACCAGAATTGGGAAGCTACTACCTAACTGGGAGGGCCCGTACAAGGTGAAAGAAAAGATCCCCCATGGAGCATACAAACTCGAGGAGCTGAACGGAGACCCCGTCCCACGAACCTGGAACGCGGTTAACCTGCACCACTACTACAGTTGAAGTTGTTTCATTACTATTCATTTTTTCTTTAAGATTTTCTTTTTTTTCAAATAAGGCAAGCTCTCACATAAGGCCGCCCCCAACTGTCATTAATGTTTTATCTACATTCAATAAAAAGGGATAGGGACACTCTTTTCCCCTGCAAGGGCAGGGGTTTTTAACGAGGCACCCTACTCTCTTCATAAATCTTGTCGCCTCTTCCACAGAAAAAAATTATGTCTGCTCGCCATCTACAATAAAATCCTAACCCCACCGGGGCTCTAGGTCATCTACACGAAAATCCTAACCCCACAAGGGCTCTAGGTCATCTACATGAAAATCCTAACCCCACAGGGGCTCTGAGTCATCTACACGAAAATCTTAACCCCACAGGGGCTCTAGGTCATCTACAATAAAATCCTAACCCCACAGGGTCTCTAGGTCATCTACACGAAAATCCTAACCCCACAGGGGCTCTAGGTCATCTACGTTAAAATCCTAACCACACAGGGCCTCTAGGTCGCCTACAGTCCACGCATAAATGATCCTAAAGGGCTTTAGGTCGCCTCCAAAAGTAAGAAATTTTAACACCCCTAGATTGCCTACGCATGACAAACACGCCACAATACAATCGCCTCATCATAAAGGCCAGTAATCAACCAACGAACAGACAAGGAAAAATAACACAACATTAAATTACATCTGCGAAGAAACATTGCCAACGGTTACATCAGCAATCAAACAACGAACAGACAAAGAAAAATAACATAACATTAAATTAGAAATTGCGAAGAAACATTGTCAAAGGTTACATAAATACCGTTACAACAAAGGAAACAAGTACACACTTAATAAGTTAAGCAAGAAGGCCTAAGGCTCATCCACCAAGGCGTCATCCTGGACTATCTTAAAGGGATCAAGGCCGCCTAGATCTATGTCGAGAAAGAGCAAGACAACTTGCTCTTTGGAGCGCTCGAAGCCTCGATCAAAGCTCTCGGCCACCTCAAACTTGGCTTCCTCCACATTGCCCTTCAGCTGAGCGACCTTCTTTAGATCTTCCTCTGAGTTCGCCTGCAGGCGTTTTATCTCTTTGTCAAGCTTCTCCAGCTCCGACCTCAACCCATCAATCTGTTGGAACAAAATGTATGAACAACTCTCTTTTGGGTTTTGATGATAACAAAGTGTTAAAAAGAAAATTGGAATTGCTAATGCTTGATTCTAAGTGTGCAGAACCATGTACTTAAAGATTGGTATCTAACATTGGTTATGAAAGAACAAGCTAAGAGCAAGAAGGAAAATATAGAAGCTTGTGTTGCAAGACTGAAGAAAATCAGCATCTGAAGAAGAGCTTCTGAAGACAGCGTCTGAAGAAGAGCTTCTGAAGGGAGCGACTGAAGGGTGCGTCTGAAGACCAGCTTCTGAAGGGTGCGTCTGATGAACAGTGCATCTGAAGGTGCATCTGAAGACCAGCGTCTGATGAACAGTGTGTCTGATGAACAGTGCGTCTTAAGTCTGCTTCTGAAGAAGTGCGTCTGAAGTCTGCTTCTGAAAAAGTGTGTCTGATGAACAGTATCTGATGACCAGCTTCTGAAGTATTGTGTCTGAAGGGAGCTTCTGATGAACAGTTCGTGAAGCCAGCTTCTGAAGTCTGAATCAGCAGTCAACGTTTGCAACTGTGAACAGTGAAGTTCTGTTGTGTCAGAACAGCTCAATGGAACAGTTGTCACCCTGTACGAAACATTCTCCATGTTTTAAGGAAGCAATTCAAATTCCTTCAACTGCTGCTCTATTTTGCGCACACAACGTCAGGCAAAAATTAAGCTGGACATAGCTTCTATTTGCAATGGCTCTTTTGATGACATGGCTCTTCTCAACAGCTCTTTAATCTTCTATAAAGGATTGAAGGATTGAAGATGAAGAATCAAGACTCTGTTCCAGAAAAAAACATGCTCTGTTTTACGTGACAGTCATCAAAACACTTAGAAATTCTTACAAACTTATTATCTTAGAATTTCTTAAGTAGAGAGTCTTAATCTGAATTGTATTTTGTGAACACCACTGATAGTATATCAAGTGTTCAACTCAAACTCATTTCTGTTGTAAATATGTTTGATTCAAAGCATCTAGCCTGCGTGCTTGAGCAACCAGAAGTCTCATAACTTTATGTATTGAGCATAGAAAGTCTTAGACTGTGTGTCTAAGCAGGGAAGTTTCTTACTAAGTGTTTGAGTAACTAGAAGTCTCTTACTAGGTGTTTGAGCAAGGAAGTCTCATCCTTTGTGGTTGAGCAGGGAAGTCTCTTACTAGGTGTTTGAGCAAGGAAGTCTCATCCTTTGTGGTTGAGCAAGGAAGTCTCATATTGTGTGTGTGAGCAAGGAAGTCTCTATGCTTTGTGCTTGAGCAATTGTAATCGTTTGATTATAGTGAAAAATCTCTTGTTAGTAACAAGGGGACTGAACTACTTCCGGATTGTGGAAGGAACCAGGATAATTTGCTTGTGTCTCTCTTTCCCTCTCTCATTTACTTTATATTCGCTGCATAAAACACTCTGAAAATAGTTCAGATCTGATCAATATCAGAATCTGAACTAACATAAGTTTTTGGGAAAAGAAATAGCCCACACAATTCAACCCCCCCTTCTTGTGTGTTTTTCTCACCTTCAGTTGGCATCAGAGCTCCGGTTCTGATATTCAATCACCTAACAATGTAAAGATCCTGAGAAAAACATGACTTCTGATGATTCTGGTGAATCCACACCCAGAAGTGGTGGTGGTGACTATGGTACATATGACAAGCAATTTTATTCACACCATAAACCTCCTGTGTTTACTGGTGATCCTGAAGAGTTTTCTTGGTGTAAAAGCAGAATGTACAGTCATATTATTGGTGTTGATGACAATCTGTGGGATATCATTGAAGATGGTATCACTATTCCTGTTGATGAAGAAGGCGTAGCAAATGACAGAAAGAAACTCTCAGATGCTGAAAGAATGATCTATAAAAAGCATAGTAGAGTAAGAGATATCATTGTGGACTCTCTACCTCACAATGAGTATCTAAAGCTAAGTGATAAGTCAACAGCAAAGGCCATCTTCAATTCTCTGTGTTCTACCTATGAGGGAAACAAGGAAAATGAAGAAGAAGCAAATATGGCTTTGGTGGCAACAGTGTCATCTGATGAGGAATCTGAATCAGACTCAGAAGATGAAAATGAGGTATATTCTGAACTTACTCGTTCTGAACTTATTGAAACTGTCAAAGATCTTATCAGTCATTATCTTAATAAGTCAAAGCAATTTAAAACTTTGAAAAAGGAATTTGAACTGCTTGAAAGAAAACAAGAAGAAGCTCAAAGTCACATCTATGTTTTAAAAGATAAGAACAATGCTCTTCTTGTAAAACTGACTAATAAGAAAGTTGATAAGCCTTTAAGTGAAGAAGAAATTGCTCTTCAAGATTTTATTTTGACTGGAATCAACAGAAGCAAAGTTGCTTCTATGATTTATAATATCAACAGAAACAAAGGAGAAGGAATTGGTTTAAAAAATGATACATTTATTTTTTCAAATGAAACAAACCTTCCATCCTATTCTGAAGATAGTATAAAAGGCACTAAGGTATGTTTTGTACCTGCATCTGACAATTCTGAGAAACAGAATTTAACAGAAACTGAGACTGCTAAGTCTGAAGTTCTGAACTGCTCAAAATCTAAAACTTCTGAACCTAAGGGAAAGATGAAGGCAGAATTTAAAACTTTGCCAAAGTCTAAACCAAAAGGTTCTAAGTCTAAGACTATGAGGAAAACAGACTTTAAATCTGAAGAGGTTCAAAGTCTGAAGAGTTTAGAACCTAAGACAAGCAAGTCTAAAACTCTGAAAAATTCAGACTCAAACTTTCAAAAGACTGTGTTTGTAAAACCTTCAAGGAATACTAAACCAGTTTATACAAAACCTTATAAATCTCAGAATGTCAGACAAAGCATACAAAAGAAAGTCATTTTGTCATCTGATTCTGGTTGTATTAAGAAAGGTCAGAAAGTCTGCTTGTGTCAGGAGCTAGCAAAACTGAAGTTCTTAACAAATCAGAACCTTCTACTTCTGAATCCAAGATTATAAATCAGAATCAAAGACTCTTAAGTCCAAAGTTCTGAAGAAAACAGAACCGAAGTCTTCAAAGGTTCAGACTCTTAAAATCTTAGAACCAAAGACCTTCAAGTCTCAGGTTCTGAAGAAATCTGAGTCAAGACCTTTGAAAGCTCAAGTTCTGAAGAACTCAGTGTCTGATACTAAGACTTACTCAAGATTAAAGGATTCACATCCAAGGTATCTGAACAAGTCAGAGTATTATAACTCCAGACATAAGGTGCAACAAAAGACTAAACCTTTCAAAACTAACCCAAGAGGACCCATATGGGTACCCAAGTCAGAAATCATTTCTGTTGCAGATATGATTAAATGCCAAAGAAAAGGTGAAGTCCTGGTGCCTGGACAGTGGCTGCTGGCATTGCATGACAGAAGGAAAGTCTATGTTCCAAACCCTGACCATGAAAGAGGGAGGAACTGTGGAATCTGGAGGAAACCACAAGGACTGGATCATTGGTGCTGAGCTAGCTGACACTTCTCCTGAAGCCAATCAAGAACATTGTTGGAACAAAAATGGGTGTTCAGAAACAACCTGATTGAACAAGGAGAGGTAGATCAAAAGCTCCACAGAGGTATGATTGTTCTCTGTTATACTTAATAGATTCTACATCAGTTGGAAAACTATCAGATTCATGAAAACAGCATAACCTTCTTTGTGATAATACTGTTGTAATCTGTTTGTCTAAAAATTCCAATTCTACATTCAAGAGCCAAGCATTTTTGAACTTAAACTTCATTTTATTAAAGATTATGTTCAGAAGGGTGTTTTGGATTTTCAATTCATTGATTCTGATTATCAATCATCAATGGGCTGATATATTTTCAAAACCCCTCATAGAAGACAGATTTAATTTTATTAAAAAGAATATGAACATGCATTTCATCTCTTAAAAATTGCTTGACTATGAATAAGAAACTGAGAATCTGAAGTTCATCAGAAGCTAAGACTTAACAGACACTCACTTTGAGAGTCTGAAGATAGTTCCGCTTCTGAAAACATCAAAGTCTGAGTTTCAGAATCTGAATTTTTGTGACTTCTGATTAAACTCATTATAAGTGGACACTTTACACGTGGCCCACTAATGAGAGTGAATCTGTACAGTTGTCTAACTCTTGGTCAGAATCTGATAAGCTATAACTGCTGGGCTGTGATGAATTAAGCCTTGAAAGTTGTACTTTGCACCCTCCTAAAGTCATTAATGTGCAGTGTGTTTAAATGTTTTTCTGTTTCTGAAAAGTTTTAACAAACACACTCAAAACACAGTTTTCAGTTTTCATCTTGTATGTTCAGTTTTCAGACCCAGTTTTAAACCTTCAAATCTGTCTGAAACAGTTCAACAGTACTGAACAAAATGTTCTGAACAATTGTTTCTGTAACAGTTCAGCAGTTCTGAACAAAATGTTCTGAAAAATTGTCTCTGAAACAGCTCAGTGGTACTGAACAAAATGATCTGAACATTCTAATCTCACATTTTCACTCTCTTAAATTCTTGAATATTTCTTTTTGTTGATGACAAAAGGGGGAGTAAAAGTAACAAGTATTTCAGGCTCTGAGCTCAGAACATAAGTTAATTTCTGACAGTTAATTAACTTATGAGAACAGCTTTTAATCTCTTAGCCTCTGTTTTGAAATTCTGCGAGGTAAATTACTCTTTATTGAGTTAAATTAAATTTAAATAACTTGGATAAGACTCGGGGAGCTTACAAACCTCATCCTGTGAATTATCAGACTTAGGGGGAGCTTACAAACCTCATACCCTGAAGTCAGCTTGTTATTTATAATTCTGAGTGATAATTTCACCTTATTGTTTTAAGTTGATTTTAATTAACTTGGATAAGAATCAAGGGGAGCTTGCAAACCTCACCTTGTGGATTATCAGACTCAAGGGGAGCTTGCAAACCTCATACCCTGAAGTCAACTTGTTAATTAAAGTTAACAACAATTCTGAAATTCTCACCTTTTGATCTAAACTGAATTTAATTAACCTGGATCAGACTCTGGGGGAGCTTGCAAACCTCATACCCTGAAGTCAACTTGTTAATTAAATTAACAACAATTTTCCTTTTAATACTTGTGTTTGTCATCATCAAAAAGGGGGAGATTATTGGAACAAAATGTATGAACAACTCTCTTTTGGGTTTTGATGATAACAAAGTGTTAAAAAGAAAATTGGAATTGCTAATGCTTGATTCTAAGTGTGCAGAACCATGTACTTAAAGATTGGTATCTAACATTGGTTATGAAAGAACAAGCTAAGAGCAAGAAGGAAAATATAGAAGCTTGTGTTGCAAGACTGAAGAAAATCCGCATCGGAAGAAGAGCTTCTGAAGACAGTGTTTGAAGAAGAGCTTCTGAAGGGAGCGTTTGAAGGGTGCGTCTGAAGACCAGCTTCTGAAGGGTACGTCTGATGAACAGTGTGTCTGAAGTCTGCTTCTGAAAAAGTGCGTATGATGAATAGTATCTGATGACCAGCTTCTGAAGTACTGTGTCTGAAGGGAGCTTCTGATGAACAGTTCCTGAAGCCAGCTTCTGAAGAGAAGCTTCTAAAGTCTGAATCAGCAGTCAACGTTTGCAACTGTGAACAGTGAAGTTCTGTTGTGTCAGAATAGCTCAATGGAACAGTTGTCACCCTGTACGAAACATTCTCCATGTTTTAAGGAAGCAATTCAAATTCCTTCAACTGCTGCCCTGTTTTTCGCACACAATGTCAGGCAAAAATTAAGCTGGACATAGCTTCTATTTGCAACGGCTCTTTTGATGACATGGCTCTTCTCAACAGCTCTTTAATCTTCTATAAAGGATTGAAGATGAAGAATCAAGACTCTGTTCCAGAAAAACACATGCTCTGTTTTACGTGACAGTCATCAAAACACTTAGAAATTCTTACAAACTTATTATCTTAGAATTTCTTAAGTAGAGATTCTTAATCTGAATTGTATTTTGTGAACACCACTGATAGTATATCAAGTGTTCAACTCAAACTCATTTCTGTTGTAAATCTGTTTAATTCAAAGCATCTAGCCTGCGTGCTTGAGCAACCAGAAGTCTCATAACTTTGTGTATTGAGCATAGAAAGTTTTAGACTGTGTGTCTAAGCAGGGAAGTCTCTTACTAAGTGTTTGAGCAACTAGAAGTCTCTTACTAGGTGTTTGAGCAAGGAAGTCTCATCCTTTGTAGTTGAGCAGGGAAGTCTCTTACTAGGTGTTTGAGCACGGAAGTCTCATCTTTTGTGGTTGAGCAAGGAAGTCTCATACTGTGTGTGTGAGCAAGGAAGTCTCTATGCTTTGTGCTTGAGCAATTGTAATCGTTTGATTATAGTGAAAAATCTCTTGTTAGTAACAAGGGGACTGGACTACTTCCGGATTGTGGAAGGAACCAGAATAATTTGCTTGTGTCTCTCTTTCCCTCTCTCATTTACTTTATATTCGCTGCATAAAACACTCTGAAAATAGTTCAGATCTGATCAATATCAGAATCTGAACTAACATAAGTTTTGGGAAAAGAAATAGCCCACACAATTCAACCCCCCCTTCTTGTGTGTTTTTCTCACCTTCACAATCTTCCCCTCATAATCCGACTTCATTGATCCTTTGCTTCCTTAATAGCGGCTTCTTTGTCCTGCTCTGCTGCCTTCATTTCCTTCTCCAACACTGTCACCTTGTCCCGCAATGGCGCCATCTCCAGCTTGTACTTCTCCCTCATAGCGTCCAACATGACAATGGAACGCATGCAGTGCACGCCTACATCCCTCAACATCAGGGGAAAAGTGTCTTGCCGCCCAGCCTCCACGTACGCCGGGTATAAGCTCAGCTTGGCCTTCACATAAGCTTCAAAATCAAAACCGCGATCCCAAAAGGATTTGCCCGTATCGCCACCACCAACATCCTGGTTCGACCTCGCCTTCACCAGCTTAGCTTTCTTTCGGCGACGACGCCGCCACTACTTCGCCGCCACCATCCTGGTTTGACATCGCCGTGCTCCCCGCCGCATTCGCTTTCCTCTTCGTCTTCCTCAATATGACACCAACGGGGTCGCTGGCGATGTGCCCTTCAGCAGCTTTTTTAGCCTCCAGCTCTTCCAAATACTTCTTCCTCTCTGCACCAGACATGAGCGCCATAGGTTCTGAAACAAGCAAAACAAACATAAACAAGGACAACGTCAATAAAAACTCGACACGAAGTATACACAAATAAAAAAGTATGACAATGAAACTCACGCAAATAAGACTCCAAAGACACGGGATCCCCCTCCTTATTCAACAACTCTCTAATATTCAACGAGAACATCTTCTCCAGGAAAGCCACAACACCCTTCTCATAATCATCCAGCTTCTCATACTCGTATATTGTCACTGACGCAGGATTACTCGTCTAACAGAGGGGAAATCTTAACTCGTCATCCACCTTCACGGCGGCCTCCTGGCATCCTTTAGCCTCCTCGTCCTCAGGAAAGTCTCCCTCCAATTTTTATAGTGAGAGGCATAAGGCGGAAACAATCGCCTGTTCGGATGCACTCTTATAGACACCTAGGATAACTTGCTCACTTCCTTAGTTCCATAAAAGGTGCATAACACACCAAGAGAAGGCTGAAAACCCAACCCCTCACAAAGGATTTCAAACGCCCTAATAAACGCCCAACGGTTAGGCTGCAACTAAGATGGCGCCACGTTCAGAGTCCTTAATACATCCACTTCAAAAGGAGTGAACAGATACCTCACTCCAAGATCCTCAAACATCGCCGCGTACATGTGGAAGAGCTTGTCCTTCACTCCTTTTGGGCAGCGAAGGTAAACCTTCTCGTCAGGACGACATGGCTCCAAAACCTTGTTGTCCTTGTTTCCCGTGGACGAGACCAGAGCTTGCTCCGAAAAAACGCAACGCGCTTTTCAGTGGTATAATAGCTCTCAGAGGCCATGACGTCCTCCGTGAAAGTTTCCCCATCTGAATCACCTGACGACATAGAGTAAAAAATTCCCCTTCTACACAAAGGCCCTGGGGAAGAATAAAGCAAAATGCAATCAGAAGATGCGCTAATGTCCTCACTCTCACTCCCCGAATCACTAGGAAAAAGTGCCAGAATTGAATGGCCATAATATCCCTCCTCAAACACTACCCAATCGATTGACCCGTCCGGTCTTTTGGTGTGACTAATGCTATCCATCCATAACCTACACCTTTCGGCCTAAGTCACAGGCTCAACCACCCGTCCCATATCGTCACACTCCCTAATCAAAACCATAGTGAAAAGCACGAAGGAAGAAGACGAATTTAGATAAAATACATGTCAAGGAAAGCTCCGCGCGACTTAGAAAAGCTGGGAGTGAGTGAGTTGCAAACGAAATCACTGGAGCAAAAAAGCGAACACAGGAGAAGAGAGAACAAAATGTACAAAACAGAGCGAAGTGGAAATGAAACAAAAGCAAACAATAGTTAAAGAGTTAAAGAACCTCGAAAAACGCAAAGCCAACGCGCTGATTGGGACACAACTTTTGAGGGAGACAAGATTAAGACTCGTCACGAAAAGTGAACAGTCGTTGAATCTCATCTGTCCAATTTGAATCTATGGAAGACATCAAGAGTCTCCCCCTTTGCATCACCTCGCCAAAGCAGACATCGCCCCCTGTCTAGTGTTGCGCTTGTTGGGCTACGACGCATCACAGTTAAAACACTTCCCCTCGTCCCGACGGCTCGTGCTTGTTGGGCTATAGACCATCTGGAACGATAAACAGGACATAGTCACCATCTTCACTCAAGACGTTGGGCTAGCACCCACTCACAAGTTGGACTAGTACCCGCGAGCATGTTGGGCTGGCCCCCTTCATAGACCTTGGGCGAACACCTCGCCCCTCAAAGCCCAGTCCCTGCTGGGCTACAAAAACTGAACTAGGACGAACAGTTAATCACTTTGCATTATCCCAAAGCTCGTGCTTATTGGGCTGTGGACTATCAATCTTATCATTTAGGGCACAAAGCCCTCTAGAAGGGCTTGGCACCCTCGAGCAAGGGCTCAACGCCCTCCATAAGGGCCAGCTAGGCCTTAGGCGAGCCCTCCAGGGGCGCCGCCTCAAATAGCTTCTAGAAACCTCTAGAACGCTCCAGAACGCTCTAAGCGTGGCTTTGGGCCCAAGCTACTTGGGGCCAAAGCCACAGGAAACCAAGCTCACACAGGGCTATTACCCACTTGAGAGGCATTCTCAAGGCATCAGAATGACAGACTAAACCCTAGTTTCTTAGGTTGTACTCTCTGCAAGTACATGATTTAATTTTTATGTTAAAATATTTTAATTATGCGTCAATTATAATTATGCGTCAATTTAATTACGCGTCAATTTTAATTACGCGTCAATTTAATTGCTCGTCAATTTTAATTACGCGTAAAATATTTAATATTTATTTTAATTATTGTTTTTTTACGATTAAATTGTTATGTCTTTTTTAGTTATTGAAATGTTTATATTTTTAACGGTTTGTTGTTCGTTTAATTTTTTGTATTTCAGTTTCAGATAAAGCATAAACTGACTGTTGTCTCCCACAAGAAGATTAGGAAATTGACGCTTCCGACACAAGAACAGGTCTGGTTCTGGCCGAGGGTGAATGAATCTGGTCTTGTACCCCTCCTTCATACTGGTACGAGAACATCAGTTCTTCCCTCATCACCGCCTTCTCAGAGAGATGGCATGAGGAGACCAGCAACTTTCATCTGCATGTTGGGAAGATGACTGTCACACTCGATGATGTGGCGTGTCTTCTACACATCTCCATCAAAGGAGGCTCCTAGATGAGGAGGATGTAGGATACGAGAGAGGTATCTAGCTGTTGTAGGAGGGTATGGGTTTGACGGAGGATGCGACTGATGAGGAGACAAAAAAGCAGTGGGGTGGGTATATCAGTATAACTAACCTGAGGAAACATTATGACACACTCTTGCATAGGTGCAATGAGTTGGAGCATCCTATTACTGATGATGATGAGGAGGATGAGGAGCAGGTGATGGTTAGGGTGCAGTGCATTAGGACGTTTTTGTTGTACTTGGTTGGCATCACCATTTTCGCCAACAGGAACAACAAAAGTGTTCAGCTGTCGTGGCTGGAAATCCTTGAGGATTTGGACACGTTGCACGAGTGGTCCTGGGGAGGGATGACACTTGCTTGGCTCTACCACCAACTTTCTCATGTTACAGACCCGACCAAAGGCGCCGTTGGCGGTTACATGACTCTACTTGAGGTAGTATTTTTTTCTTTTCTATAACATATTACGATATTATTGTGTATGTTTATGGGTCTGTGATGCTGAAATATTTGTTTGTAGGGATGGATATTGGCACACTTTAGGAATATCTCTCCGAGGAGGCTGAATCCGAACTACCATGTTGCTTCATCGCTTGCTGCTAGATGGAGTCCGCCTAGGGGCCATGCTAATACTGCACACTACCGTGGCCTCATTGATCTGATGGTCAATTCTGATGTGATCTGGAGGTCGTACGAGGACCGGCGGGACATCATGCCTTTCTAGGACATTTGCTTGTACTCCGGTTGGATCATGGCCAGCAAGATGACTACGTGCCTTCACTTGCCGGAGCGGATTCTCAGGTAGTACAGACATGTGCAAACCGTCCCCAGATCTCCTACTGATATTCAGGCTCTTCAGGCTCAGGCGGTTGTTGTGGCCTTTTAGGACTTTCTGCTCCAAGTCCTTCCACGGGCTTCGGGGTCAGCCGACAGCACCGACTAGGCAATAAAAGTGTCATGAGGGTTACATTAGATGATTCTACAATGTATTCATCCCATCATGAGCGACCATGATGTCGTTGTTGAGGACACGACTCCTCTCCCTCCTTACAAGGAGGTTATTGTTCAGCAGCAATGGGCAAGACAAGTTCCCGACCCACTACAGAATATTGCGAACATCAGAGCTAGAGTGGACAGTGCAATGGGTTGTCCTGATGTATTTGGGAATCTAACCGTCTTCGGTATTATGCAGGGCATCCAGTCGGAGTATCATATCTTGCAAGAGCATGGGTTCCCCGGAGGAGGACTAGGAGCCATAGTCCAGCAGAGTAGGGTGTTGTGACTGATGTACTTTTGTATATTTGTAGTTATTTTTTTATGACATGAATGTATTATATTTGCACTCGCGCATTTGCGCATTTTTATGACATTTTGGTTCATTTTTTTGTTTATTTTGGCGTATTATAACTTTGATTGAATTTGCGTATTTTAAATTTGAATGAATGATTGAATTATTGATTGAATGGATGAAAAATGGATGAAAATGGAATAATGAATCGATGAATGAATGAAAACATGGAGAAATGGTGTATTCTGTCTGTTCTGTTTGCTTACACAAACATAGCGTGACTTAAGTCACGCTGGTGTATAACCTGCGTGACTTAACTCACGCTCGGTAGATGTCAGCGTGACTTAAGTCACTCTGCGGTCTTTTATAACCCAGGCAGTGCTCATTTCTCCATTTTACTTCTCAAATCTCTAAAAAATCTCCCAAATTATCCAACCTCAAATTTCTTCAACTTCAAATCACCCACCACTCCAACAAGTAAGTTTTCATAATCAAGTATCATTGTCATTTTATGTTTATATGTTACATTTTTCCTCTTAAATTAGAAATTTTTTAGTTTTAGGGTTTGTTTAAATTTTGATTTTTTTGGGCAAGAAATGATACAATGTTGACATGTAAATGACTTATGTTGCTTAAATGTTTAGATGTTTGCATGTTTATGTTGTAGTTTTTAGTTTTAGGGTTTATGTATAATTTGCACTCCAAGTGTGTAATGAAATGTTTGAATGACTTTTCCATTGATTGTTTTTGATTTCTTATGGTGTAGATCTGAAACAATGGACAAATTGTTCAACGCTCAAGTATGCTTCAACGGTGGAAACCCTAATTTTTTCAAGGTTCGGGACGATGTCACGTTAAAAGAACTTAAGGATCAACTTGATGAAATCAACCAACGACTCAACCACGGAGACACAAGAGGGTGGAATATGTTTGGTATAAACGTTGATCGTTCGACTTATAGGGGAGATTGACGTTCAATCGGCTGGAGTTAATAAACGACGACGATGTGAGGAACATGTTCCCGATATTTGCTCAGCACAACATGTTCTCGTGGATCGAGATAGATGCTACGTTGGTGAGGTCGCCTGAAGATATTCTCAAGAGTTTGATTTGGCCGGTGAAGATGCTTAGGTAGTATTATTATGTTGTTCTTGTAGTATTTTTCAAAAGTAAGTATGTAAGTATCATTTCCACAAGGACTAGTGCAATATTGAAGTTGTTCAACAATTATTGTAATTTTAAGTAAACTGATAGGAAAGTATTTGATTGTGTAAATTACGAAATATAATAACGCTAAACGATAGAGAATTTCACAAAGGGATAAGATTGCTGGGATTAGATTTCATCAACCAATTTTTGCATGTATTCTCTTGATCAATCATATAGACTCTAGTTATTAATCAATATTATCATGTATCGCTTGACGAACATCATTTATGTCTAAACAATGATGTGGGTTCGATCGTATTGCTTAATTGACGATTTCTCAGTCTATTAACCAATACAATAACATTAAGAATCGATACTTTAAGTGATTATTAAACCCAAATCCATCTCTAGAATTTAGTGCTCAATAAATGATTATCCTAAGTCTAGATTCAAAGAAGTATTTCTCAATAACAATTCAAATCCATAATTAAAGCATAAGAAAACAAGGATAACATCAATATTCAAAAACAACTAGAATCATATATGATATAATCAAAAGGAATACATATTGATTTGGTCAATTACATCTAATCCCAACATAAGAGATTTAGCTACTCATTGTCATGGAAGCTTTGAACAATTGAGAAGAAAGAACATGAATTAACATCAAGATGATGATTTCTCAAGAAATCTGATGAATCCACCTCCAATCCTTGCTCTCTAAGTGATTCTATGTGTTTCTCTCTGTTTTTGTCTTTAAAATGACATATGTCATACCCCAATTTTTGACCTAAAATTTCTTTTTTTACTCGTCTTTTTGGTTCGGAATTTTTCGTCGTTTCAGACGAAATTTCGGCAGAGAGGTATTTTAAAATACCTCGTTTAGGGTTCCGAAGGCGACCTTTTTTTCAGTTTTATTATTATTTTATTTTACTTTAGTTTTTTTATCTTTTTTCTTTTTTAATTATTTAATTTTCGGATTTTTTTTCTATTTTTATTTTATTTTTCATTTATTCTATTTTGTTTTTATTTTTATTCTTAATGGTTATTTTTTTTGGTCTTTATTGCTAATCAAATCTATCCAAAGTCCAAGGTCAAAGTTCAAGGTCAAATGTTTGATTTAATGGCTTTGACATATGTGATTTAATGGCTTTAATCTCATTTGATGGGGATTTAATCCTTGTCTCCTTATTGTCAAAAGTTCACCCCAATGTGTATATAAAGGCACACGCCCCAACAACCAAGGAGAAAAAAAGCTCATCAGTACACAAGCCACAATTATTTCCAAACCAAAATTAATCACAACCCAGCAAATCGAAACCACAAAAACCATATCTCAAAACCAAAATCAATCATCATCCATAATCAAAACCACAAACTCGGCCACCTCCACCACCACCACAATCAATCCGAACCTCCTCCCTAACCACCTACAAACCACTAACACTAATCTGAACCACTACATACCACAACCACATAAAGCCACACACACGGCCAAACCCACAGCCAAACAACCACTACGCAAAACCGCACCGCCTCTTTACAACGCTTCTCCTGCTACTGCACCCCTCTTTTCTTTTATTTTTATTTTTTTGTTTTATTTCTTTTTCTCGCATTTTCTTTTTATTTATTGCATTTCTCATCCTTTATTTATTCCTCATGCATTCCATCTTATTGATTTTTTTATCTTTTACATTTTCTTCATTTCTTTTTTACTTTATTTTATTTTCTTAATTTTGTAGTTTTTCTCTAGGTTAATCATCATGCATTTTTTCCCCATTATTCATTTTAATGCTTCATAATTCAGCATACCATGCATTTTTTATTTACTTTTATGTGACATATTTATTTATTGTTTTGCATTTCATGCATTGTTATTTTCTTTTATTCTTAGCATATTTATTTTAATGCATTTGCAAGTTTTGTTATTTTGTTCATCATTTTGTCTTTTTTCATTTCATTTTATTAGAATGTATTTAGGTACAATGTAAATATGAATGAGAATATGCACCGACACTCACGTTTTATTTATTCTGCTTTATATAAAAAAAACAAAAAAATACAAAAAATATTAGGTTAATTTAATTTCCAAAGGATTTCGTGGTGATCCAACGTCACCACGGAATTTCCTCGTATTTAGCTTTTTGTTCTTTTAGTCTTAGTTAATTATAAAAAAAACAAAAACATGCAAATAA
Source organism: Medicago ruthenica (assembly GCA_018208015.1). Taxonomy (NCBI): domain Eukaryota; kingdom Viridiplantae; phylum Streptophyta; class Magnoliopsida; order Fabales; family Fabaceae; genus Medicago; species Medicago ruthenica. The sequence continues at coordinate 105,107,716 of CM031372.1, read as the reverse complement.
TAATCAAAAACTCAAAAATCTTTTCTTAAATAAACCTTGATTTTCAATCAAGTGCCCTCCTTTCCTCTTTTATTTTATTAAATAATCATTAACCTACTTTAATAACACTTGAATCATTTTCAAAATAAAAAACACAAACCAATTACATTTTTGCCACTTGGCCTTTATTTTATCTTTAAAACCTTTTTTTAAAAAACCAATAAAAAATACAAAAACAAATCAACCGTCTTTTTTACCCCGAACTACGAGGTTTTGATCCCTCACGGGTACGTAGGCAAAGGACTTTGTCCTTCCAAATCATAAAAAATGTAAAAAAAAAAAACATTTTTTTCTTTCTCACTACTCTAATTCATTCTTTTCTTTTAAAAAAATAAGCAAGTTATAGCCAAAATAAATAAATAAAATCAAGAGGTTCTCGTAGAGTACTACGAACGTTTAGGGTGCTAACACATTCCCTGAACGTAACTAACCCCCGAACCCTAATCTTTAAAAGTGTGGTAATTTAGAACTTTTTTCCACTTTTCTTTTGAAAAATTAAAAGTTCAGTCGTGAAATAAAATTAGTGAGTCAACGCTAATCAATAGCTTGATCTCCGAAAATCACCGCGACAGAAATGGCGACTTCACTGGGGAGTTCCCTAAGAGGGTTGAGCCTAACTTGAATTTATTTAATTATTTTGTGCTATAACTTGCTTAAAATAAAAATAAGGTTGTAAATATGTGCATATGTGTTTTTTTTTCTTTTACGTGAGTAGTAAGATAAGTCCTACACCCGGACTTGAGGGAAACATAAGATAGGATGGTGGTATAATCAAAGTGTCTTTCCGAGGGTAAATTTCGGATGTGGCACATGTGATAACCCCGCTTAATGGAGGAATCTTGGAAGTATTATTATGTCGGCATGAGTAGTCATGTCCGGCATTATTATTTTCAAGTGACCGATGAAGTTGAGGACCTTTAGTTACACTTAACCCATCTTGGCCTTTTAGGACGTAGTGCGGTGGCTAACCAAGAGTAATCTTGAATTAGTTGATACGCGATACTACACTCAAACGAGACTTTCTTACAAATGTTGTTGGACCGGGAGTCAATCTCGTAACCCGATGATATTTGGAAGGGGTTGAGGACTTTGGGAACTTGGTAGAACCCGTGATACAGGTACAGATGAAACCATAGTCCTTACCAAATGGCGTGTTTACCCTTGACTCCAACATTTTGGACTTAACCTCACCATGTTTTCTCCGTTCTTTAGCATAATCATGCATGCATGCATTCATTCATAAACATTTTTTCATCCAATTATCGAAGGACTTAAACAAGTTTTTTTAAACATCATAGAGGAGCACTAGGAAGTACACCTTCAAGAGCCCTGATTTGTTGAATTTAAGGAAGCTAGGAGTCTTTAGATTTTTTTTTAAAAATCTAGCTTCCACTAAAGGACTTTTGAATTGGTCCCTTGGCTTGGTTTCTAAAAAAGAATTATTTTGTAATGCCTTGATGCTCAAACGAAATGTTCAAACCATGATGTTTACAATAACTTCAATAAAGTCCTTCGATAACAAACCCTTCTTTTTTTGCATAAGCATAATCATGCATCATACTGCATTCATAGTTTCCAAATCGAGTCTCATCCTTTGTTTCATCACAAAAAGGTCAACCTGCCGCAGTCAAAGAAAGTGGCCCGACGCTTTCATTACAAGCCGACTCGCACCTACAATACTCGTGCAAACAGAAGAAAGAAAATGGATATGGTCGTGCAAACACAAGGAGGGATTTGCCGCAATTGGGTTGCTGTTGACATTCCCTCAATTACTCATGGGTCCAAGTGATGTGTTTTCGTTGCTTGTCTTTTCAAAAGTCCTTTCGTTTCGCCCGAGACGAAAGTGAAATCATGTAGGGCTCTACTTTTGTCTTCAAGTCACCACTATCAATGAAAAATTGTCGTTTCTTTCGCGACTTTTATTTTTTATTTTACTGCTTTTTCTGAAAAATGGTAACACAAAAAACCCAAAAAATATTTTATTTTATTTTATTTCAAAAGGTCTGCATTTTTCACTCATTTTCTAAAATCAATCATCAATCGTATGTAGACTGAACATCAATAAACCCGTTGAACACTGTAACCCTATGCTCTCTCCCGACTTTGAGTTCCCTGTTTACGAAGCTGAAGAGGAGGAGGATGAAGGGATTCCCGTAAAGATCTATCGGTTATTAGTATGACATGAAAGCCATTCAGCCTCATGAAGAAGCATTTGAAATGATTAACTTGGGTTCCGAGGAGCTGCCACTACAGTATCCCTGATAAAATTTCAGATGAATGGCGCCATTGAAGCTGCAAAAAAAACAACAACAACAAAAGAAACAAAATGGAAAAAGGAAAATACATCAAGAAAACAGTGCAGAAGATGGTAGCCACTGACATGACTGGCATGTTACCGTATGCTTTGAATGGGTATTGTACCTCAGTGCGCAAAAAGATGAAATAAGCCGGGTTGAAATAAGCCTTTGACAAGAAGGTTCGTCCCCGTGAATTTCAATAAGGAGACCTTGTGCTCAAAAAGATTTTATCATTTCAACCGGACTCCAGGGGCAAATGGACGCCTAATTATGAAGGCCCATATGTCTTCAAGAGAGCGTTCTCCGGTGGTGCAACGACTCTTACGACTATGGATGGTGATGAGCTTCCCCGTCCTGTGAACGCCGATGCAGTCAAGAAATACTTTGGCTAAAAAGAAAAGAACAACTTGGTAAGTCGAAAACCCGAAAGGGCGACTTAGGCAAAAATGAGCGTCTCGGTGGACTGAAAACCCGAAAGGGCGGTCCAGGCAAAAATTAGAGACATGAAACAGAAAATAATCATCCTGATAGATCAAAAACCCGAAAGGGCGATCTATGCAAAAATTAAGGATCAAAAGACAAAGTAACTGCATCAGGTTAGCCATGACTCACTTGGGGCACATTAGCGGTCAAAGAGACTCTGAATCTGAAGCATCTAAACGGTGGAATTCAAAGTTGTTAGGGAGAATAACGGTTATTGTGTTCAATGTACCTTCCCCTTATATTTACCATTTTCCAAACTTTGTTAGATCCGTGGAGCCACGCCATTGGCGGGCCACCACTCTGTTAAATAAATTTGAGCCTGTGCCTTTTATTTGGAACTCCCGTTTATTCTGTTTATAAAATTTCTTCTATTTTTGATGGTAGTACTTGAAGCAAAACTTTTTTTTCAAAATCATAAATTTTTTATATATTTTTTTGGAAAGCATAGACAACAAAACACATTCTCTCTGAACTCACGAATAAGTGAAGTGTGCGTCAACATCGTCCTGAGAACGGATAAACTTTGCCGGCTGAACATGGTCAATTGCTTGAAAAAAAGAAAGAAAAAAGAAAAGAGCTCGGTAAGTCGAAAACCCGAAAGGGCGGCTTAGGCAAAAATGAGCGTCCCGGTGGACCGAAAACCCGAAAGGGCGGTCCAGGCAAAAATTAGGGGCATACAAAAAGAATATATTCCCGGTGGACTGAAAACCCGAAAGGGCGGCCCAGACAAAAGTTAGGGATTCAAAAAAAAAAAGAAAAAAAGATAAGCATGACCACAAAAGCACCAGGTCCTTCTGCCAGGTTTTTGGATTAGCACGTTCCCCCCAGGAAGTGTTTACTCCCCATCAATGTTTTGGATATGTCCCCAATGGCATCATCCCCAATGAAGATTGCAGAGTGTTTGTACTGCACCGTCGGTCCACTTTCCATCTTACATGTCCAGTCTTGTCTCATCAAGTCCATCAATTATACAGTCAAACAAGTCAATCCTTCATACAGTTATACTATCACACAAGTCAATTCTCCATAGAGTCATACAAGTCGTTGTTGGAACAAAATGTGTTTAACAATTGTCTTATGTATAAAGGGGGGGATTGTTGAAACATTATGTATAAACATATCTCTCTTTGTGGTTTTGATGATAACAAAGTATTAAAGAGAAAATTGGTTATTTGCTAATGCTTTGTTCAAGTGTTTCAGAACCACATGCTTAATAAGTATTGATTGATAATGGTTATGAAGAACAAGCTAAAGAGCAAGAAGGAAAGCCAAGAAGCAAGGTTGCAAGGCTAAGAAGAAACTGGTCCTGAAGAAGTGCTCCTGAAGTGAAGCCTCTGAAGTGGTCCTGAAGAAATGCTCCTGAAGTGCAGCTTCTGAAGACTGGGTGCTTCTGATGAAGTCAACGCAAAGTCAACATCTGAAGACCAGCTTCTGATCCGTACAACTGAAGCAGCTTCTGATCACTGTTCACTGAGAAGCTTCTGAAGGTGATGTGGCATGGATTTTGACCAGTACTGTGCGCATTTAATGCCTGGAGGTGTCAGAACAACTCAATGGAACAGTTGTCTCCCTGACCCAAACATTCTCCAGTTTTTAAGGTGGGCCAATTCAAAAATGGCACCTGCCCTGTTCTGACAGATAAAGTGCAGCACACATTTGCAGCAACCTAGTCCAATTGCAACGGCTAATTTCCTGAATTCCAGCAAATCTTCAACAGCTCTATTTTTGTCTATAAAAGGAGGAAGATTTGAAGAAGAAAAATGTTGAAGACTCTTGAAACAAAGAACTGAACTCTTGCTCTGTTTTGCTGTCAAAAAATACGCAAGTTACCCAACCTCTTAGAAATTCTTTCATCCTTGTAATTTAGAATTTCTTAAGGTTAAGAGTCTTAACCTGAGTTGTATTTAGAGAACACCTCTGATATTTGATCAAGTGTTCATCCCAAACTATTTCATTTGTAAACCAGTTTGGTCTCTCAAAGTCTTAGTCTGTATACTAAGCAATTGTAACCTCATTCCTTTGTGGTCTGAGTCAGAAGTCTCTTGTCTTAGTGACTTGAGCATTGGGAAGTCTCTTGTCTTAGTGACTTGAGCATTGGAAGCCTTTTCCTTGGTGGTTGAGCATAGAAGTCTCTTTCTTTGTGATTGAGCAACTGGAAGTCTCTTCCTTAGTGGTTGAGCACATTGTGTAATCTTCAGATTATAGTGAACTCTCTTGTTGGATACAAGGGGACAGGACTACTTCTCACATTGAGAAGGAACCTGTATAATTTCTGTGTGTCTCTCTTTCCCTTACTCCTTAACTTGTTTTAAATCCGCTGCATTTAACTTCTGATATTTGTTCAGAACTGATCAAATCAGCTTCTGAACTGAACCTTAAGTTTTGAAAAGAAAAAGAACAAGTTTTTAGAGTCACACAATTCAACCCCCCCCCCCTTCTTGTGTGCGTTTTTCTCACCTTCAGTTGGTATCAGAGCTCCGGTTCTGATATTAACACTTAACAGTGTGTCAGTAGGATCCTGAGAAAAACATGGCCTCAACTAGTGATTCACCTCCACCCTCTCCCAGAAATCCACCATCTCCCAGAAATCAAAGAAATGTTCAATATGACTATAGTACTGAAGAAAAGAAGTCTAGGTCACACAATAAACCTCCTATGTTTACTGGTGACCCAGAAAAATTCTCTTGGTGGAAGAGTAAAATGTATAGTCACATTATTGGGGTTGATGATTCACTATGGGACATCATAGAAGATGGAATCACCATTCCAGTTGATGAAGAAGGTGTTGCTGTCAACAGAAGATCTCTGAGTGATGCAGAAAGAAAGATCTATAGGAAGCATCATCATGTCAGAGGTATCATTGTGGACTCATTGCCTCACACTGAGTATCAGAAGCTGAGTGAGAAGTCCACTGCAAAGGCAATATTCACATCCCTCTGCTCTAACTATGAAGGTAATCAGAAAGTTAGAGAAGCTAAGGCAAACATACTTGTTCAGCAATATGAACTGTTCAGAATGAAAGAGGATGAAAATATTGAGACTATGTTCTCAAGATTTCAGACTCTGGTTTCTGGACTTCAGATTCTGAAGAAGAGTTATACCACAGCTGACCATGTGAATAAAATCCTTAGAAGTCTGCCATCCAAATGGAGACCTAAAGTGACTGCCATTGAGGAAGCTAAGGATCTAAATACTTTAAGTATTGAAGATCTTATAAGCTCACTCAAAGTGCATGAACTGGGACTCAATGAGGATGAGTCTGTTAGAGAACCAAAAACATTGGCTCTGAAGTCTAAAAGAAAACCTGCTAAAGCTTTGAAAGCCATTGAATCTGAAGAAGAGTTTCCTGAGGGAAATTCTGATGAAGATTCAGATGCTGATGAGCTTGCAATGATTTCTGAAAGACTTCAGTATCTGATGAACAGAAAGAAAAAGTTCTCTAACAGAAGTAGCAACTTTAGAGGATCTAGTTCTGGCTCAAAGAGGGATATCCAGAAGGAAAGCTGCTACAATTGCAAAAAGCCTGGACACTTCATTGCTGATTGTCCTGATCTTCAGAAGGAAAAATCAAAGGAAAAAGCAAAGAAGTCCAGCTCAAAGTCCAGCAGTTTCAGAAATAAGCTTAAGAAGAGTCTCATGGCTACATGGGATGATCTGGACAATGAGTCAGAATCTGATGAGGAAGAAGCAAACCTGGCCCTGATGGCAATTGCATCTTCTGATGCAGAATCTTGTTCAGATTCTGATGAAGAAGATGAGGTATACTCTGAACTCTCTAGATCTGATTTAATTGAAACAGTTAATGATCTTATGAGTCATCTTAAAAGCAAGTTAAAAGAAATTAAGTCTTTGAAAAATCAAAACAACTTGTTATCTGAGGAGAACCTTAAACTTCAGAATCAAATTTTTGAATATAATGAGGAAGTTGAGGAACTCAGAAAAGAGGCTCATAAGAAATCTGAAGAGATTCCTAATGATCAGGAAATAGCTCTTCAGGATTTCATGTTAACTGGATTCAATAGAACAAAAATTGCCTCCATGATGTATAATATGATCAGAAACAAAGGTGAGGGCATTGGCTATGATTTATTCAAACCTTCAAATGATTTAAACTCACCTTCATGTTCTGAAAATATTTTAAAAGGCAATGGTATTTGCTTTGTGCCTGCTTCTGATAATTCTGAGAAATTGAAAGTATCAGAATCTGAGACTAAGTCAGAAGTTCTGAACAACTCAGACTCTGAAGCTTCTGAGCCTAAGGGTAAGATGAAGGCAACTGTTAAAACCTTGCCTAAATCTAAGCCAAAAGGTCTTAAGCCTAAGAGTAAGAGGAGATCAGACTCTGAACTTAAACCTGTTCAGAATCTGAAGTGTTCAGAACCTGGAACTAGTAAGTCTCAGAATCTGAATAAATCTGATTCAAATTTTTCTAAGACTGGGTTCATTAAAACTTCAAAATCTGTTAAACCAGTCAATGTAAAACATTTTCAATCTCAGAATGTTAGGCAAAGCAAGCCAAAGCAAATCAATCAGTTTTCTGCTTCAAACTGTTTTAAGAAAGGCAAAACTGAAGCTTGCCTTGTGCCTGAAGCAAACAAGGTTAGAATTCTGAAGAGATCAGAATCAAAGTACTCAAAAGGTCAGACTCTGAACAAATCAGAACCAAAGACCTTCAAGTCTCAGGTTCTGCAGAAGTCTGAGTCCAAACCTTTGAGAACTCAGGTTCTGAAGCACTCAGGTTCTGAAAATCAGACTTATTCAAGATATAAGGATTCATATCCTAGGTATCAGAACAAGTCTGAATATCATAACTTCAGACACAAGAAGCCAAAACCTTTCAGGACTAACCCCAAAGGACCCATGAAAATCTGGGTACCTAAGTCTGAGATTATTTCAATTGCAGATATGCTTGTCATCCAAAGAAAAGGAAAGGTCCTGGTACCTGGACAGTGGATGCTCGCATCATATGACAGGGGACAAGTCTATGTTCCAAACCCTGACTCTGAAAGAGGGAGGAACTGTGGGATTTGGAGGAAGTCAGAAAGGAAAGATCATTGGTACTGGTAAGATAGGTAATTCTTCCCTGTACATTGATAATGTTTGGCTGGTAGATGGACTTAGGCATAATTTACTTAGCATAAGTCAATTATGTGATAGTAATTATGAAGTCCTGTTTAATAAGAACACTTGCACTGTAATCAGTAGCAAAGATAAGTCTGTAGTGTTCAGAGGCAGCAGGAAAAACAATGTTTACAAAATTAATTTTTCTGAATTGGTTCAGCAGAAGGTAGTTTGCCTTCTGTCTGTGAGTGATGAGAAATGGGTCTGGCACAAAAGGCTGGGACATGCTAACTGGAGACTCATCTCCAAGCTTAGCAAGTTACAGCTGGTCAGAGGCTTGCCCCAAATTGACTATCACTCAGATGCACTGTGCAGTGCATGCCAAATTGGAAAGTTCTCTAAAACTTCTTTTAAACCAAAGAACATTGTTTCCACCTCAAAACCTCTAGAACTCCTTCACATTGATTTGTTTGGTCCTGTTGGAACTGCTTCAATCAATGGGAAGAAGTATGGACTTGTGATTGTTGATGATTATAGTAGGTGGACTTGGGTTAAATTCCTTAGAACCAAAAATGAAACATATGATGTGTTTTTCAAATTCTGCAAACAAGTACAAACAGAAACTGATTTGAAAATTTTGAAAATCAGAAGTGATCATGGTGGTGAATTTGAAAATGAACCTTTTGAAAACTTTTGTGAAGACCATGGAATTTTCCATGAGTTCTCATCTCCTAGAACTCCACAACAAAATGGAGTTGTAGAGAGAAAGAACAGGTCTTTACAAGAGATGGCCAGAACCATGATCCATGAATCAAAAATTGCTAAGTACTTCTGGGCAGAAGCTGTAAACACAGCATGTTATATTCAGAACAGGATCTATATCAGACCAATTCTGAATAAAACTTCATATGAATTATTTAAAGGAAGAAAACCAAGTATTTCTTATTTTCATCAGTTTGGTTGTACATGTTACATACTAAACAATAAGGTCTACCTAAAGAAATTTGATGCCAAGGCTCAAAAGGGTACCTTTTTAGGATACTCAGAGAGGTCTAAGGCATACAGAGTGTATAATTCTGAAACACGTGTTGTTGAAGAAGCTATACACATTAGGTTTGATGATAAGAAGCCTGGTAGTGAAATACCAGAGCTGGTTGAGAGTTTTGCAGATGTCAGAATCTCAGAAGAACCTTCAGAAGCTGAACCCAGTTCAGGTTCTGATGAAGGTTCAGAAGCTGAAAACAATGAAGACTCTGAGAAACTCTCCAGCAATGACACTACTCCTGATGTTAATCAAGATCAGCATGGTTCTGAACAAATCCCTGATGGCCCTTCAGAAGCTAATCCACCCAGAACCTCATTCAAGTACAAGTCTTCACATCCTGAGGAGTTAATCATTGGAAACAAGAACAGTCCAAGGAAGACAAGATCAGCATTCACTCAGAATGAGTCCATGCTTGGCCTGCTATCCATGATTGAACCCACAACTGCTGATGAAGCACTTGCTGATGATGGTTGGATTGTAGCAATGCAAGAAGAGCTGAATCAATTTCAAAGAAATGATGTATGGGATCTTGTTGCAAAACCTGATCAGAAGAACATCATTGGAACAAAATGGGTGTTCAGGAACAAGCTCAATGAACAAGGAGAAGTGATCAGAAACAAGGCTAGATTAGTAGCTCAAGGGTACAGCCAGCAAGAAGGAATAGACTACACTGAAACTTTTGCTCCAGTAGCAAGACTGGAAGCAATCAGGATGAATTTGAAATGAGCATGATGGGTGAGCTAAAATTCTTCTTGGGAATTCAAATCAACCAATGCAAGGATGGTGTTTATGTTCATCAGTCAAAATACACCAAGGAGCTTCTGAAGAAGTTCCAGTTGGATGATTGCAAGCTGATGACAACACCAATGCATCCCACCTGCACCTTAAGCAAAGAGGACAATGGCACTAAGGTAGATCAGAAGCTGTACAGAGGTATGATAGGTTCTCTCCTATACTTAACTGCTTCTAGGCCAGATATTTTATTTAGTGTATGTCTGTGTGCTAGATTCCAATCAGATCCTAGAGAATCTTATATGACTGCTGTCAAGAGGATCTTTAGGTATCTGAAAGGAACAACTAATTTGGGACTTCTGTATAAGAAATCTCTAAATTATAAGCTAGTTGGATTCTGTGATGCTGACTATGCTGGGGACAGGATTGAAAGAAAATCCACCAGTGGAAACTGACAGTTTCTTGGTGAGAATCTGATATCCTGGGCCAGCAAGAGACAAGCAACCATTGCTTTGTCAACAGCAGAAGCAGAATACATCTCAGCTGCAAGTTGTAGCACACAACTGCTCTGGATGAAACATCAATTAGAGGATTATCAGATTCATGCAGACAATATTCCTATTTATTGTGATAACACTGCTGCTATATGTCTGTCTAAAAATCCAATTCTGCATTCTAGAGCCAAGCACATAGAAATAAAACATCATTTTATAAGAGATTATGTTCAGAAGGGTGTTTTAGATATTCAGTTCATTGATACTGATCATCAATGGGCTGACATATTCACAAAACCCCTAACAGAAGAAAGATTCAATTTTATTAAAAAGAATCTGAACATGCATTTCATCTCTTGAAAATGTGCTTGAATCTGAATGTATTCCTTGATTCTGAGATTATCATAAGCCAAGACTTATCAAACACTCATCTTCTGAGAGTTTGACTAAAGTTAAGCCTGAAAAAACTCAGAATCTGAAGGATCAGAACCTGGATTTTCTGACTTCTGAATCTGATAAAAGTCTAATGTTGGTCAGAATCTGATAAGTGTAGCTATGGGCAATGATGATTAAAGCTTTGAAAGTTCATACTCTAATCCTCCCAAAATCATCAAGTAAAAATGTGATTTTCTGCTCTGATATTCAATGTTAAAACTGCTTGACAAACAATTTTCATTTGGTATCAGTATGTTTTCAAAACTGTTTAGCACATACACATTTTAAAACCTCAAAGTGTATCAGACATGTTCAGTTTCAAGAACTCTTTTTATCTTGGTATCAGTACTGAAATACTTTTATTTGGTATCAGACTCTGAATTAAAACTTTTAGCTGGTATCAGACTCTGAGATAAACCCTCATTTGGTATCAGATTCTGATATAATTCTTTTAAGCAAACTCAGAATTGCTCTGATACTGAACACTTCTTGAGAAGTTTTGCTCTGATACTGAACACAACTGGTTGTTTTGCTCTGATGCTGAACCAGTTTGTACTGAACAAGTAATGTCTGGACACAGAATGACCTGATTAGAAGCTCCAAACTTTCTCTGCTTCTGAACAGCATTCTAATTTTTCTGCAAGTCATATACTAATTGAAAATCAAGTAGGCTTTGATGATTATCCTTGCTACTTGGTTATCCATATGATTGCACAACTATCTCACAATCTTGGTTAGTTCAACCCTCCCAAATTCTGAATCCTTTTGAAATCTTTTCAAACTTGGTGTCAGAACTGCTTTCAAACTCTTTTAAAAAGGGGGAAACTGAACTGCTTTGATATATGCTTTCAAACTTTTTCAAAATACTTTTCTGCTCTGATACAGATATTTTCAAACTCTCTTAAAAAAAAGGGGGAGAAATTTTCTGTGTTGAGGGAAGAAAGTAAAACTTTTTGTTGATGACAAAAGGGGGAGAAAGTAAAACAAGTATTAAAGCACCTGAGCTCAAAAATAAGTTAAAATGTCAAAATTGTCAGAAGATAAGCTTATTGATAAGCCTATTAAAGCTCTGATACAATTTGTTAGGGTTAAGCTCTGATACAATTGTTAAGCTAGCTCTGATACTGATCAGTCAAGCTCTAATACAATTCTGACCATGTTTAACTTATGAAAACTGAAGTGAATTTCTGGCTCTGATATATGTCTGTGAGATACATTACTCTTAGTGAGTAATTTGAATTTAAAATAACTTGGATAAGACTCAGGGAGCTTACAAAACTCATCCTGTGGATTATCAGACTTAGGGGGAGAGCTTACAAACCTCAGAACCTGAAGTCAACAAGTCATTTTGAATTCTGAGTGTAAATTTCATCATATTGTTTTAAGTTAAGATTAATTAACATGGATAAGAATCAAGGGGAGCTTACAAACCTAACCTTGAGGATTGTCAGACCTAGGGGGAGCTTACAAACCTCTCCTGAAGACAGATTGATAATTAAACTTAATAACAATTCTGAAATTTTCACATTTATGTTTTAACTGAACTTAATTAACTTGGATCAAACTCAGGGGGAGCTTACAAACCTCACACCTTGCAGTTAACTTGTTAATTAAGTTAACAACAATTTTCTGTTTTAATACTTATGTTTGTCATCATCAAAAAGGGGGAGATTGTTGGAACAAAATGTGTTTAACAACTGTCTTATGTATAAAGGGGGAGATTGTTGAAACATTATGTATAAACATATCTCTCTTTGTGGTTTTGATGATAACAAAGTATTAAAGAGAAAATTGGTTATTTGCTAATGCTTTGTTCAAGTGTTTCAGAACCACATGCTTAATAAGTATTGATTGATAATGGTTATGAAGAACAAGCTAAAGAGCAAGAAGGAAAGCCAAGAAGCAAGGTTGCAAGGCTAAGAAGAAACTGGTCCTGAAGAAGTGCTCCTGAAGTGAAGCCTCTGAAGTGGTCCTGAAGAAATGCTCCTGAAGTGCAGCTTCTGAAGACTGGGTGCTTCTGATGAAGTCAACGCAAAATCAACATCTGAAGACCAGCTTCTGATTCGTACAACTGAAGCAGCTTCTGATCACTGTTCACTGAGAAGCTTCTGAAGGTGATGTGGCATGGATTTTGACCAGTACTGTGCGCATTTAATGCCTGGAGGTGTCAGAACAACTCAATGGAACAGTTGTTTCCCTGACCCAAACATTCTCCAGTTTTTAAGGTGGGCCAATTCAAAAATGGCACCTGCCCTGTTCTGACAGATAAAGTGCAGCACACATTTGCAGCAGCAACCTAGTCCAATTGCAACGGCTAATTTCCTGAATTCCAGCAAATCTTCAACAGCTCTATTTTTGTCTATAAAAGGAGGAAGATTTGAAGAAGAAAAATGTTGAAGACTCTTGAAACAAAGAACTGAACTCTTGCTCTGTTTTGCTGTCAAAAAATACGCAAGTTACCCAACCTCTTAGAAATTCTTTCATCCTTGTAATTTAGAATTTCTTAAGGTTAAGAGTCTTAACCTGAGTTGTATTTAGAGAACACCTCTGATATTTGATCAAGTGTTCATCCCAAACTATTTCATTTGTAAACCAGTTTGGTCTCTCAAAGTCTTAGTCTGTATACTAAGCAATTGTAACTTCATTCCTTTGTGGTCTGAGTCAGAAGTCTCTTGTCTTAGTGACTTGAGCATTGGGAAGTCTCTTGTCTTAGTGACTTGAGCATTGGAAGCCTCTTCCTTGGTGGTTGAGCATAGAAGTCTCTTTCTTTGTGATTGAGCAACTGGAAGTCTCTTCCTTAGTGGTTGAGCACATTGTGTAATCTTCAGATTATAGTGAACTCTCTTGTTGGATACAAGGGGACAGGACTACTTCTCACATTGAGAAGGAACCTGTATAATTTCTGTGTGTCTCTCTTTCCCTTACTCCTTAACTTGTTTTAAATCTGCTGCATTTAACTTCTGATATTTGTTCAGAACTGATCAAATCAGCTTCTGAACTGAACCTTAAGTTTTGAAAAGAAAAAGAACAAGTTTTTAGAGTCACACAATTCAACCCCCCCCCCCCTTCTTGTGTGCGTTTTTCTCACCTTCAGTCGTATTGTCATACATACATTCATTCATACATTCACACATACATTCATACATTCATGCATATACAACATACAGACAACATCATTCAATACATGGTTGCATTAACCACCCTGAGTCTTGCTTTTCATATCAATCAATCATGAACAATTTTTAACTCTCTTTGTCCCCAAGTGTCATCCCCAGTGTGTCTGCTCCAAAGATGTCACCCTCTTTATGCCAAGTGGTAGTTCTTTAACGAACAGCTTGTGCAGCCTTTTCGCCAAGTGGCAGTTCTTTAATAAATAGCTTGTGCATGTCTTTACTTCATTTTGTCGTCAGTGGCAGTTCGGCAACATCCCGAACAGCTGACATTTACCTTTGTTTCTTGTCGTCAATGGCAGTTCGACGACATCCCGAACAGCTGACATTTATCCTTTATTCCTTGTCGTCAGTGGCAGTTCGGCAACATCCCGAACAGCTGACATTTACATTTTACCTTCTTTAAGCTACCCTCACAATGGTAGTAGGTAAAATATTTTGTCTGCCTTTTTTAAGCTATTCGCACACCGATAGTAGGCAAGGTCTTTTCTTTTTATATTACCTTTTTTAAGCTATCAAGACACGATAGTAGGTAATACATGTCATCTGTCTTCTTTAAGCTATCATCTTTGTTGATAGTAGACAGTGTCTCTTTCTATTACCTTTTTTAAGCTATCAATACACGATAGTAGGTGATACATGTCATTTGTCTTCTTTAAGCTATCATCTTTGTTGATAGTAGACAATGTCTCCTTCTATTACCTTTTTTAAGCTATCAATACACGATAGTAGGTAATACATGTCATCTGTCTTCTTTAAGCTATCATCTTTGTTGATAGTAGACAATGTCTCCTTCTATTACCTTTTTTAAGCTATCAATACACGATAGTAGGTAATACATGTCATCTGTCTTCTTTAAGCTATCATCTTTGTTGATAGTAGACAATGTCTCCTTCTATTACCTTTTTTAAGCTATCAATACACGATAGTAGGTAATACATGTCATCTGTCTTCTTTAAGCTATCATCTTTGTTGATAGTAGACAGTGTCTCCTTATATTACCTTTTTTAAGCTATCAAAACACGATAGTAGGTAATACATGTCATCTGTCTTCTTTAAACTATGATCTTTGTTGATAGTAGACAATGTATCCTTCTATTACCTTTTTTAAGCTATCAATACACGATAGTAGGTAATACATGTCATCTGTCTTCTTTAAGCTATCATCTTTGTTGATAGTAGACAGTGTCTCCTTCTTTTACCTTATTTAAGCTATCATTTACACGATAGTAGGTAACATCGGTCTTTGTCTTTGTTAGGCTATCGTTCTGAATTAGTGCGATAGTAGACAATCCCTTCCCCAGTGAAACTATATTATCCCCCAGTGGAGTCGGATCCCTTTCTTTAACGAACTCGGGTATCCTTTTGTTTTGTTTTATCCCCAGTCAGGTCATCTTCCCCGTCTTGCATTCACATTTGCATCACGAGCATTTCACATTTTTTGTTAGGTCCAAAATTGGCGTACTCTGTATTTAAGTCCCTTCGACCTGCCGAATCAAAGATTTTATCTTCAAATCTCCGGACGAAGAGACTTAAATAGGGGCATCTGTCATACCCCAATTTTTGACCTAAAATTTCTTTTTTTACTCGTCTTTTTGGTTCGGAATTTTTCGTCGTTTCAGACGAAATTTCGGCAGAGATGTATTTTAAAATACCTCGTTTAGGGTTCCGAAGGCGACATTTTTTTCAGTTTTATTATTATTTTATTTTACTTTAGTTTTTTTTATCTTTTTTAATTATTTAATTTTCGGATTTTTTTTTCTATTTTTATTTTATTTTTCATTTATTCTATTTTGTTTTTATTTTTATTCTTAATGGTTATTTTTTTTGGTCTTTATTGCTAATCAAATCTATCCAAAGTCCAAGGTCAAAGTTCAAGGTCAAATGTTTGATTTAATGGCTTTGACATATGTGATTTAATGGCTTTGACATATGTGATTTAATGGCTTTAATCTCATTTGATGGGGATTTAATCCTTGTCTCCTTATTGTCAAAAGTCCACCCCAATGTGTATATAAAGGCACACGCCCCAACAACCAAGGAGAAAAAAAGCTCATCAGTACACAAGCCACAATTATTTCCAAACCAAAATTAATCACAACCCAGCAAATCGAAACCACAAAAACCATATCTCAAAACCAAAATCAATCATCATCCATAATCAAAACCACAAACTCGGCCACCTCCACCACCACCACAATCAATCCGAACCTCCTCCCTAACCACCTACAAACCACTAACACTAATCTGAACCACTACATACCACAACCACATAAAGTCACACACACGGCCAAACCCACAGCCAAACAACCACTACGCAAAACCGCACCGCCTCTTTACAACGCTTCCCCTGCTACTGCACCCCTCTTTTCCTTTATTTTTATTTTTTTGTTTTATTTCTTTTTCTCGCATTTTCTTTTTTATTTATTGCATTTCTCATCCTTTATTTATTCCTCATGCATTCCATCTTATTGATTTTTTTATCTTTTACATTTTCTTCATTTCTTTTTTACTTTATTTTATTTTCTTAATTTTGTAGTTTTTCTCTAGGTTAATCATCATGCATTTTTTCCCCATTATTCATTTTAATGCTTCATAATTCAGCATACCATGCATTTTTTATTTACTTTTATGTGACATATTTATTTATTGTTTTGCATTTCATGCATTGTTATTTTCTTTTATTCTTAGCATATTTATTTTAATGCATTTGCAAGTTTTGTTATTTTGTTCATCATTTTGTCTTTTTTCATTTCATTTTATTAGAATGTATTTAGGTACAATGTAAATATGAATGAGAATATGCACCGACACTCACGTTTTATTTATTCTGCTTTATATCAAAAAAACAAAAAAATACAAAAAATATTAGGTTAGTTTAATTTCCAAAGGATTTCGTGGTGATCCAACGTCACCACGAAATTTCCTCGTATTTAGCTTTTTGTTCTTTTAGTCTTAGTTAATTATAAAAAAAACAAAAACATGCAAATAATAATCAAAAACTCAAAAATCTTTTCTTAAATAAACCTTGATTTTCAATCAAGTGCCCTCCTTTCCTCTTTTATTTTATTAAATAATCATTAATCTACTTTAATAACACTTGAATCATTTTCAAAATAAAAAACACAAACCAATTTCATTTTTGCCACTTGGCCTTTATTTTATCTTTAAAACCTTTTTTTAAAAAACCAATAAAAAATACAAAAACAAATCAACCGTCTTTTTTACCCCGAACTACGAGGTTTTGATCCCTCACGGGTACGTAGGCAAATGACTTTGTCCTTCCAAATCATAAAAAATGTAAAAAAAAAACATTTTTTTCTTTCTCACTACTCTAATTCATTCTTTTCTTTTAAAAAAATAAGCAAGTTATAGCCAAAATAAATAAATAAAATCAAGAGGTTCTCGTAGAGTACTACGAACGTTTAGGGTGCTAACACCTTCCCTAAACGTAACTAACCCCCGTACCCTAATCTTTAAAAGTGTGGTAATTTAGAACTTTTTTCCACTTTTCTTTTGAAAAATTAAAAGTTCAGTCGTGAAATAAAATTAGTGAGTCAACGCTAATCAATAGCTTGATCTTCGAAAATCACCGCGACAACATATGATCCCTTTCTTTTGGTTATGAACCTATTTATTTATATAAGTTCTGAACTTTTGCAGCTCCCTCAGCCACGCCCTGGTTAGCTTAGCGAGCTGCCCTTTCTTCTCCATTGGGTTTCTGCCACATCAGCAAAAGAGATTTCAAAACCGCCTTAGCTCGCTTGTTCCTTCGCTAAGCGAAGTGTGCTCGCTAAGTGACACCTTACTTCGCTTAGCGATGCCTTGTTTTTCTGTCCTCATGTGCTCTCTGCCTGACTTCGCTTGGAGTTCGCTTTGACTTCGCTAAGCGAGTCTTCATGGCTTTGACATCCTGGAATTCTGATTTTCATTGCTCACTGCCTATCTTCGCTTTGTTCTCACTTAGCGACCCTCTTGACACCATTTTCTTTCATTTTTTATCTTTAAGTCCAAGGCAAGTGCATTTACCTACATAAATGGTTGGTATTAGGTATAAAAAGCACAAATTGATATTTATCTATTATTTTGAATCTTTTACATAGATAACTTGCAAAACAAATTAATAAGTGCTTATTTTATACATGTAAATTAATCAATTTCCGGTACTTATTAGTTGTGTCATTATTTTGTTGGATTTTAGTTTAATTTTTGTTAGTTTGCTGAAGATGTTGACATTGAAGTGTCTTTTACTTAGCGTAAAGGTTTGATAGTCTCTTTAAAAACTCGCAAAAATGAAGATAACACAACATGTATTCTGCCGAATCAGCTATATAGGTTATCACATTGAATTATTTTGTATAAGATGAGTGTGAGAAACGGGAATGCATTTCTAAGATGTTGTTTTGAGCTTGATCATGCTCCTCTGACAATTGAAACTTGTCAGTTGGCAGGACAATATGATTAAGTTCAAAAGAATATATTGTAATGCATTCCTTTTTGTCATGACTCGTCTTATATGAGGGAATTCGTAAAGGATGAGTGCCACAGAAGGGAATGCAGTTCTAAGATGTTGTTTTGTGCTTGATCATGCTCCTCTGACAATTGAAACTTGTCAGTTGGCAGGGCAGTAGGATTAAGTTCAAAAGAATATATTTGGATGCATTCCTTTCTTTGACAACTCATCATATATGAAGGGATTCAATGTGATAACCTATATAGTTGATTCAGTAGAATATTTGTGTTGTGTTCTCTTCATTTTTTGAGTTTTGAAAGAGACTTGTAAATTTTTATATGAAGTATAAGACACTTCAATGCCAACGTTTTCGGCAAACTTTCATGAATGTAATTTTAATCCAACATCATGATGATACAACATCCTTAGGGATAATGTAATGTAATGTAACGAAACACTTCGTTTATTTGAGCGGAGATGAAATTATAACTAAATAAATTTGTCGTATTCTATTAATTTTGGAACTTATTACGCGTACTTGTGTATTTTTAGTTATGATTTATTTTGAATCATGAATGAATTGTTGTTATTAATGTTTCTAGGGGTGTGCAAAAATATGGTTAACTGAACCATATACCTAAATTGAATCACATTGAATCATAAAAAAACTAAACCATATTAAATGGTTGATGAACTAAACCACAAGAATAAAACAGTTCAACTAACCAAACTTAATTAAAAAACCGGTTTTAACTGTTTTACCATAAACACATTTATTTTTACAATAAAAATGAATAAAAAACATGAATGAATAGAAAATATCACAAAAAAACACTCTAAGAGTCACAGATCTCAAAAGGGAAATACTGTATGGTACGAAAGAAACCAACAAAAATAGACGAATAACACTTCAAGCGACCCATGATTGCCACTACAAGCCAAAATTATATTATCTTAATATTAAATAAAAAAACTTTAACAGCATATTTCTTCCTCTCGTCGTTTTTCGTTGTTTCTCACCCATACCAAATAGCAACGCTCATCTCAAAATCAATTCACATAAAAAAAAAAACCAAATCCCAAAATCAATTCACCATGAACCCTATCCCCAAATCTATCCCCAATTCACGTACATGAAGATGAAGCCATTTTCAATTGTTTTCTCCTCTACACCGTCTTCTTCATTGCATTGGCATTAGGTATTCATCATTTATCAATTCTTCACCGTTCGGTGATTCCATTGTTTATGCATTCTGATCTAAATTTGGATCGGATCTCGTTGATTTGCTTTTCAATTGATCTATTTCTATGATTTTGTTTTTAGTCTTTTCATTTTGCTTTCTGATGTGTATTTTTGTGTGATTGTGTGTTAGTTTTGAAAGAGGCTGATGTAACAGAGTTGCAGATTAGCGGTTCAAAATAATCTGGTTTAACCAGAAAACCGGTTAAAACGAAGCAAATTTAATTAACAAAATAAAATCAAGCTTTGCCGCCGAAGTATGTCGCTGCCGCCGTGACGGAAATGAAGGTTGAGGTTCTGCCCAAAGTTTGGTGCTACTGAGAAAGGGAAATTTTAGGAGAGAGAAAGGTAAATTAATGGGAAATTAATTGGTTCAGTAAAAACAAATAGTGTAACAATAATTGCAGTTAAGGTGGGGAATTGAAAGAGAGAAGATCTTAACGCTTAAATACATCCAATGGCTCAGATTGTTCTGACTGTGTGACTGTGTTGCATCCGAAAAACAATAACATTGGAGTTTCCTCAACCAAAATCATCATCAGTTCGGAGCAACCTAAGATCATTCATGCCTTCCCTTTCTGCTATATAGTAATAATAATTTGTAGTAGCACTTTGATTTGATTTCTAAATGGCAAATGCATCTGGGTTATTCTCTACTTCTTATGTTCCCAACTTCAGACTAAGCCTTCCTTCTCTCTCTACTACTCATCGATTTCAAACTTTTAAACTTTTTTGCTCTCAAACTATCGAAGGTGCTGCTGCTTCCACTCTTCCTCCTTCAAAATCTCCAACACCCAGGTCACTTTTTTACTCTTACGGTTCTATATTATATTTTATTTTATTAGTTATGAATCATACATGTTTCTTAGGCGGCCAAACATTTATTCGTGTTATTTCGGTTGGGATCATACTATTCATGCTACTATCTATCTGCGTTGTTTTGCTGTTTGTGGAGGCTGCTGCTGCTGTAATAATAGTTGCAGCAGCAGATGTTTGTCTAATTGGTCTGCTTATACTTTGTTTTCTGTATTGGGGTGGGTTGTTTTGTTTTTGGTAGGGAATTTTGGCTGCTAGGTGTAAATTTCGGTCTTTGGGTGATCCCGGCACCAATTGTATCTTTTTTCTGTCTGCTTTCGCGGCCTTGTGCATCTTGCGTTGGTTTGCTTTCAATAAAATTGGCTGTTTCACAAAAAAAGTATTCGTGCAATTCATATGTTTCTACTCTATAGGTTTTTAATTCAAGGGTGCAAGTTGGTTGGATGTGGTTCTGCTGTGCCAGCTCTTCAGATCACTAATGAAGATCTTTCAAAAGTTGTTGATACTAGCGATGAATGGATATATCCTCGCACCGGGATTCGGAAGCGGCATGTTCTTTCAGGTTAGTCTTTCGTTTTAGTCCATGTTATTGTTTTAAACAAGATAAATATATGGTTAGATTACTTGCGTACTTTCAGATTTAGGCTCTTGTTGATGAATTTGCAAGATGTAGTTCTAAGATTAGGCAGCTTGAGTGTTGTTTCTTATAGGATGAAGCTTCCATTTATGGAGCATTGCCAATTTTGCAAACCCTTTTTTTCCTAAGATAATCTCAGAATTATTGAATGGAAACTTATTTAAAATCTTTTTGGCCATTTTATAGTATATTAATATTCTTCTTGGCTTGCTATTCGTTGTTGGTGTGCTTACAGGTGAAGAGAGCTTGACAACCATAGCGGGGGAGGCAGCTAAGAAAGCTCTTGAGATGGCAAAGGTTCATCCTGATGATATTGACCTTATATTAATGTGCACATCGACACCGGATGATCTTTTTGGTAGCGCTCCACAGGTATATGTTCATAATGCGTCATATTGAGGATAATTTGATAGAACTCACAGAAAATATATAAACGAACAGTGTAAATAATGGAAAATTGGAATTGATTGTATTAATGGAAGCAGATGGAATTAATTATATTGAATAACCAGAGCAAAGCTCCTCCAGAGAAATTATTCTCCTAACAAAACGATAACAATAAACGTGCATAAGAAATAACAAACCCTGCCCTCCTTAATATATTACTCACTACTAACAACTTTTCCTATAATTCAGTGATATCCTTTGCCCATCAATAACAGAATTGTTCCTATAGTTCAGGGATATCCTCAACCACGTTAATAGCAGAACTGTTGCCCACTCTCTTTCCTCTACGAACATACACTCTCCAAACAGACGGATTGGGCCTTTCATTACTAACAGGCTTTCATTATGGTTAGGCCCAGCAGAGGTTCTATCATTGCCTCCCCCAGAAACAACAGTCTTGTCCACAAGACTGAAGGAGGGAAATTGACTTTTCAAAACTGACTCATCCTCCCAAGTAGTATCTTCTGCTGCTCTTCCCTTGCAACGCACTAACCATTGTCGCACTCGCTGTCCGCCTTGTGTGACTGACCTTGAAGCCATTAACTCTTCCGGCTCTTCTATCTCTTCTGGCTCCATTTCTAATCCCTCTGGAAGTTGTGGTTCAGCTGAATACTCTCCAATAGCCTTCTTGAGTTGAGATATGTGAAACATGGCATGAATTCTGCTTCCTTCAGGTAGCTTCAGCTTATAAGACACAGGTCCTACTTTCTTAAGGATAGGAAAAGGCCCAAAGTATCTTGGGGCAAGCTTTTGATTGATCCTTCGCGCCACTGTTTGTTGTCTATGAGGTCGAAGCTACAGAAATACCCACTCACCAACTTCAAACGAATACACTTTTCTTTTCTTGTCAGCATATAGCTTCATTTGTTCCTGTGCTCGAGTCAAATGGTACTTCAATTGGCGTAAAGCCTCGTCACGATCCATCAATTCAGTAGCTACTGCCTCCACTTTAGTTTCTCCTTGTAGAAATCTCACCACAGTAGGTGGTTTTCTCCCATACACAGTTTCAAACGGTGTCGTACCTGTAGATACATGGAATGTTGTATTGTACCACAATTCGGCCCAAGAAATCCATTGTGACCACTCCTTCGGTTGTTCTGACGCAAAGCAACGAAGATATGCTTCCAAGCACCGGTTTACCACCTCCGTCTGTCCATCCGTCTCCGGATGATATGAAGAGCTCATACTCAACACCGTTCCTTGCAAACGGAATAACTCCTTCCAAAATAAGCTGACGAATAAGGGGTCACGGTCACTAACAATAGATTGAGGAACACCATGGAGACGCACCACCTCTTTAGTGAAAATCTCAGCCACTTTCCTAGCGGTATATGGATGCTTTAAGGGAATAAAGTGGCTATACTTAGACAATCTATCCACAACCACAAATATAGCTTCATACCCCTTAGATTTTGGAAGGCCGGTTATGAAATCCATTGAGATGTCATCCCAAATTCGCTCCGGAATTGGTAAGGGTTGCAACAGACCCATGGGAGAGGATGCTGAATACTTCTGGCGTTGACACACATCACAACTCTGCACAAATTCCTGAACTGATTTCCTCATTCCTACCCAATAAAATTGCCAGCTATCCTTCGATACGTGCGCAAGAACCCAGAATGAGCACCAGTAGATGAAGAGTGAAATTCCTTCAACATTAATGGTATGCAATCAGAACTCGAAGACAACACCAACCTGTCATGATAAAATAGCTTGTCTTTTTTTAATTGAAATCCCGGTTGAGAGGTAGGATTTTGTTGCAAATCTGCCACCACTTTCTGCAAATATGGGTCATTCCTAACTTCATGTTGAATCTGTTGTTCTTGCATACATATAGGAAATGAAGTTATTCCCTTTAATTCCACCTCTTCATGCATTCTCGACAGAGCGTCCGCCGCTTTATTATCAGGACCGGGCTTGTAAACTACTTTGAAGTGATAGCCTAGCAACTTAGCTATCCAATTTTGTTGGTCAGCTGTAGTAATGCGTTGCTGAAGCAAATGCCGCAAACTCTTCTGGTCGGAATACACCACAAATCTCCTTCCCAACAAATATGGACGCCAATGTTGCACAGCCAGTACCAACGCCATTAGCTCTTTCTCATAAGCTGACTTACTCAGATTATTTTTTGATAAGGCCTTGCTGAAGTAAGCTATAGGTTTCCTTTTCTGCATTAAAACTGCACCAATTCCCCTCCCGGATGCATCACATTCAATCTCGAAGGGTTGGGTAAAATCTGGAAGGGTTAAGATTGGAGCTTGAGTCATAACCCTCTTTAACTGCTCAAATGCCCTCTGCTCTTCTGGTCCCCAATGAAACCCGTCTTTCTTGG
Organism: Medicago ruthenica; assembly: GCA_018208015.1. Taxonomy (NCBI): domain Eukaryota; kingdom Viridiplantae; phylum Streptophyta; class Magnoliopsida; order Fabales; family Fabaceae; genus Medicago; species Medicago ruthenica. The sequence goes on along the minus strand of CM031372.1, from coordinate 105,084,035 downwards.
TTAATTCTGTTAACGGTTTTGCCATCTTACCATAGCCAACAATGAATTTTCGATAGTATCCGGTCAATCCCAAAAACCCTCTCACTCCCTTGACATTGTGAGGGTTTGGCCATTCTAAAATGTTGTTAATCTTAGCTGGATCTACTGCCACGCCCTGTTCAGATATTACATGACCCAAATACTCCACCTTCCTACTAGCGAAACTGCACTTATTTTGATTAACAACGAAAGAGTGGTGTTGCAACACTTCTAGCACTTGAGACAAATGTGCTAAATGCTCCTGCCAATTTTTACTATACACTAAGATGTCGTCAAAGAAAACTAAGACAAACTTACGAAGATATGGCCTGAAAATCGGATTCATGGTAGATTGGAAAGTGGCTGGCGCGTTTGTCAATCCAAACGGCATCACTAAAAACTCGTAATGACCTGCATGCGTCCGAAATGCTGTTTTATGGATGTCTTCTTCCTTTACTCTAATCTGATGGTAACCGGATTTTAAATCCAGTTTAGAAAAATACTTCATCCCATGTAACTCGTCCAATAGCTCATCGACCACGGGTATAGGTAGGGGTGGCAACTTGGTCCACCAAATCCATATCCATCCAATCCATCCACCATAAAATTCATCCAATCCATCCACCAAACAAAATTTTTGTTAATGGATTGGTTTTGGATCCAACCATTTAGAACAATGGATGGATTTGATCCATCCACCTTATTTTAAAAGTTCAATGGATTATCTATTTTTTTAAAACAAATCCATTGGATCATTTTAAATAATAAAAACACGCTAATTTAAAAAAATAAAAATAACTTATTTACAAAAAAAATTATAAAAAAACTGAAACAATTGAAAAAAAAAACTGAAAGAAAAAAAATTATTTTTTAATATTAAAATATTATTTATTTAATATATTATTAATATTTAATATTATTTTAACATTGACGGTGGTCAACGCCGGAGAACCACCGCCCGCCGTCGCGATTCGCCGGAGCACCACGTCGGTCAACGGTGGTCAACGGTTGTGGTGGTCGGTCAACAGCTGTGCACCACCACCTATTATTATATATTTAATTTTGTTTGGGCTGAGACAAAAATCAAGTTTGGACTTGATAATAAAATCTGTTTTGGGCTTAGACATAAATAAATAGGTTGGATATTTTTACTTTTGACACCAATTAATTAACTAAATATTTATGAAATACAAATTTAATAAATAACACATTTTATTTGATGGATCGGATGGACAATCCATCCGTTAAAATCTATAAATGGATGGATTGGATGGTCAATATACTTAACGGATGGATCGGATGGTTTTTTTCAACAAAAAAATTAGTGGATTGTAATGGATTAATGGATTTCTTTTGATCCATCCATTAGGATCCAAATCCATATCCATCCAATCCATCCATTTTGCCACCCCTAGGTATAGGATACCGGTCTGGTACTGTGACCTAATTCAACTTCCTGTAATCAATACACATCCTCCAAGAACCATCTTTCTTTAACTAAAATGACAGGACTTGAAAATGCACTAGAGCTGTCTGTTTCGAATGATGCCTTGACTAAGCATATCCTGAACTTGTTTTTCAATCTCTTCCTTATGGTGATGAGGATAGCGGTAAGGCCTTACACTAACTGGTCCTGCCTCTTTCTGCAGTTCAATGGCGTGACTAATCTCCCTTCCAGGTGGCAGTCCCTTGTGCTCTTTAAAAACTCCCTTAAATTTACTCAACAATTCATCAAGTTCCTCTTTCTGTGTCTCAGGCAATTCTAGAACTTCTTCATCAATTGTCGGCGCTATTTCTTCTTCTAATAAACTGTGTAAGGAATCCGTTGTTGTATGAGTTGTGTTGTTCGTTAAAACACCCCCGTTAGTGAAGATTTGACCATGCAATTCCACCCTTTCTCCTTCCCATACAAAGCTGATGGTCATTCTTTCCCAATCAAAAGTCACTTTCCCAAATTTTTGTAGCCAGGCCACTCCTAAAATCATATCTAAATCCCCCAACTCCAGAACATAAGCGTCAACTTTAGTTATGAACTCACCCAAATGAACTTCCATCTTTCTACATCTCCCTTTCGTCGTTACTCGGTGACTGTCTCCCAATTTCACTCCCATGGATCTTCCTTGCTCCAAATTTAACCCTAAGGCAGTGGCTACCTGAGGTGAAACGAAATTGTGGCTGGCACCACTATCAATTAGGATCACAATCGACACCCCATTCAAGCTTCCCTTGAGGCGCAATGTATTAGGAGGATTATTGCTCTTTTTTTTTTTTATTCAGTGATTCCAAACAGCCCCATAGAGTTACAATCTAATACTTCTTCTTCGTCTTCCCTAACTTCAATGGCTATAATCTCTCCTTCCTCGTTGATAATTTCATCATCACCCAAAATCACCAATCTCAATTGTTTCTCAGCACACTGGTGAAGAGGGTGGTACTTGTCTCCACAACGAAAACACAACCCCTTTGATCGTCGCTCCATCAACTCCGCATATGGTAAGTGCTTGAGACCACGGTTGCGATCTCCTCCATCCCTTCTTCCTTCATTGTTTCCAGATTTCACAGTGTTCATGTTCGGATTCGCATTCATACTTGGATTTGATGATGATGAGCCCGCCTTGCTCTGCATCGGCCCATTAGAAAAATTGGCTGACCGGTTTGAACCCGGGTTATGTTGTTACCCAGAACCCGCCTTCCAATTAAGCCCACATCCACTTGACCCATTCCCTTTCCAATTGCGAGACCCACCAATACTTCCTCTTGATAACAACGATCCACGCATTTCTGTTTCAATGTCACGCGCCATCTTCATCGCTTGTAACCTTGAGTGTGGATTCAGCGTGCGAACTCTTAAACGAATTTCCGTTTTGAGTCCTCCAACGAAATACCCCAAATATTGCTCTTCTGGTAATCTTCCCACCTGTGATGATACATACTCAAAGGCAGTGATGTACTCGTCAACCGTTCCCGTCTGTTGCAAGTCCTTCATCTCCTCGTAAGGATTATCACTTTGTCTTCCACCATATCTCTCGATTAAAGCCTGTTTCAGCTTCAACCATGTCAATTCATCATCCGTCTCCTTAACAGATTGAACCAATGGGTCGTTGTTCCTTCCATGCTTAACTTAGCCAATCTGATCTTCACCGCCTCTGATGTTCCTTGAACTTCAAAATACGTTTCAGCTCGCGTGATCCATCCAACGGGGTCCTCACCATCAAATGATGGCAACTCCACCTTCTTCACTGCCATCTGGTACTCTGACACCGTTTCTTCCTCCTCTGACGACGTCCGATTTTTTTCAGGTTCGCGGCGAAGCCTTGCAAATTCTTCTGTCAAGGTGTTGCGAAATTCTGTAAACGTTTGACGAAACGTTTCTTCTTCGATCTTCGAACACCTTCTCCATGGATGTTACCCGATCCTCCAACTCGTCCATTCTAGTCATCTTCTTTGGCATAAATCACCCTTCACTGGCTCCTCTCGAACGATCCGGTAGGTCGGACCAATGATAGAACTCACAGAAAATATATAAACGAACAGTGTAAATAATGGAAAATTGGAATTGATTGTATTAATGGAAGCAGATGGAATTAATTATATTGAATAACCAGAGCTAAGCTCCTCCAGAGAAATTATTCTCCTAACAAAACGATAACAATAAACGTGCATAAGAAATAACAAACCCTGACCTCCTTAATATATTACTCACTACTAACAACTTTTCGTATAATTCAGTGATATCCTTTGCCCATCAATAACAGAATTGTTCCTATAGTTCAGGGATATCCTCAGCCACGTTAATAGCAGAACTGTTGCCCACTCTCTTTCCTCTACAAACATACACTCTCCAAACAGACGGATTGGGCCTTTCATTACTAACAGGCCTTTCATTATGGTTAGGCCCAGCAGAGGTTCTATCATAATTCTTCTGATGTCTTTGTCTTTAAGCTTAGATGATTAATCCGTTGCTTTGCTTTAACACCCTTTAAGTGATTAATAGAGTGCTTGAGAAATTATGATGCTGCAATATCCCTTTGAAGTAATGAACTTATTCCTATGTTGGTACTTGGTTTCTCTCCAAGATTGGATATATTGTTTTAATCTTAATTATCGTATGAGTTTCAGATTCAACAACAACTTGGCTGCACAAAAAATCCATGGTCTTATGATATTACGGCTGCTTGTAGTGGATTTGTGTCGGGTTTACTATCAGCTGCTTGTCACATTAGGGGTATGAATTGGTTATTTTGTTGACTCACTGCCCACTAAATGTGGTGAAATTCATTTCTCTTTAAATGTCTGGATGTAGGGGCTGGATTTCAAAATGTTGTAGTTGTTGGAGCTGATGCGCTTTCACGATATGTTGATTGGACAGACAGAGGGACCTGTATTCTTTTTGGTGATGCTGCTGGTGCTGTAGTAGTACAGGTGATTGTTTATCTTCATGACATTGTCCAATGTGTAGCAAATATCAGTTAGCAATTTGAACTTGTTTCTTGACTGCAACTCTGCAAGTATTAGTTTGTTGGTCATGTTTGTCTTTTCTTTGTTTAAGATGAAGGCAAGGCATTGAGCCTCTTTTGTAATATTTAAGACGATAGAAAACTGTTGTCCTAATCCTTTGAACAAATTTTTCGACTGCAAATAAAATATTATACAAGTTCTGAGATAGCTATCCTTATTTTTCCACATGATTGTTGCTTAAGAACAATAGCAAATTGATTATTTTTTATTCAACAAGAAGTTATTTATGGTGAAGAGATATAGATTGATGTCATTAGTATTATCATTGCACTGCAGGCCTGCGATATTGAGGAAGACGGTTTATTTGGTTTTGATGTGCATAGTGATGGTAGTGGTATAAGGTATGCGCCTCTCATACTATTGAGAAGATTTATTATCTCCTTCCTCTTAGCTGTGTAATTAAGCACCTACTCTCTTCACGTAGGCATTTGAGTGCCGGCCTTAAAGTTAACGAGTCAAATAATGCATTCGATTCAAATGGTTCTTTGCGGGGTTTTCCTCCCAAAAAGTCCTCGTATTCGTGCGTTCAAATGAATGGAAAAGAAGTCTTTCGCTTTGCTGTACGATGTGTGCCACAGACGATCGAATCTGCCCTTGAAAAGGCTGGTCTTTCTGTATCTAGTATTGATTGGTTACTTCTACATCAGGTACAGAGAAATCATAAAACTAAACTCAGGCATCTGATATTCTTTTGTATACAACAATTCAGAGCTGCACTTAGGTTGTGTATCACTTTTCTGATTGTTAGAATAAATTCTAATTGAAAGTAAAAACGAAATGTCATTTGAGTTACTTGGGAATTTTGTGGCATACATGGTAATAAATGCAGGCAAACCAAAGGATTATTGATGCAGCTGCGACTCGGTTAGAAATCCCCTCAGAAAAGGTGATATCGAATTTGGCTGATTATGGCAACACAAGTGCAGCTTCCATTCCCTTAGCTTTAGACGAAGCAGTTAGAAGTGGCATGGTTAAGCCAGGACAAACTATTGCAGCTGCTGGCTTTGGTGCTGGTCTAACTTGGGGTTCGGCAATTGTTCGTTGGGGCTGAGTCGCATCTTTCACATCAGCATTGCATTTGCAAATAGAGAATATTTTCAAGTGCAAGTGCAACTTTATAATATTTGGCAATTTCTTAAACATACATGTAGAAATGGGGTTTGGTGAGTTTGCACAAGGATAATAGCCAGAGCATCCAGCACTTCCACAACTCATTACCTTTTTTTGTCTTCAATTCATATTGTTCTTGATCTTGTTTTGTCAAGTACCAATTTTCTTTTTTCTGAGGTATGTATTCGTCATTCAGATTTATTTTAAAAGAGGCTTACTATTTACTTTGTAATTGTAAAAAACAATGCAGCATGGACAGTGGTTGCTTGATTGTACTCTAGACATCCTTGTCAACAGTCAAGTACACCAACCAACTACCTAATTGTAGACATTTGTTTTACCATCTATTAAATGCACCGCATAGGAATCTCAATATATTTGCCTAATCCATGTGCTGGTCTACTTTGAGTGACAAACAAAGTTTTGGAGGCAATAATGATGCCATAAAATCATCCTAGAAGTTGACGATGCATTGTTATAGGATAGGAATTGTGTTTGAAATTTATGTATAATTTTGTTTGAAATTAGTTTCTTGCTTGGATTAGTTTATTCCAAGAAAGTTTATTTCGATATTTGTTGGAAAAGTAGTTGTAACACGTGAAACTCTGGATGCTGCTAAGGAAAATAAGTTAAGTTACCACTTTTGACTTAAAAGTATTAAACACCAATCTTTTAAAGAAAGCTCTAGAACTTGGAAGTGCTTATTTCTCTTTGGATTATATCTGGGACAACTTAGTGTTTCTTGCACGGACCATTGGTGATGACTTATGACAAGTTTATCATAGGATAGAGTCGTCCTTTAAAATAATACAAATCTCTCTCTGTATGCCCATAAAAATGATATATGATGCGATTACTATATTATGCAGATTAGTGGAAATGTACTTCAAATTTGTAACCACGTTAAGATTTTTGGGGTCTCTTGATCTCGTTATCATGAGATTCGTGACTTCATTTGTGCCCACATAACAATAATAACTATAAATTAAAACCTTAATCTCACTTTTCAGTTTTGAATAGATCATTAATAACTTTTTTCTTCTAATTATATAATAATTAATATTATGCGCGTCACTCTAAAATTATATACTTCACTATACATTTACAATAATTATGAATATATGCCAATGCAATAAGGACAATTTGGTAAGATATTATTATCTTTATTTCGTTCGGTCTTTTCTCAAATTTTGTTAAACAAGCAAATGCGACCTCATTGTAGAACGAATGAAGTATTATTAATTTTTTTAACTTTCCATTAGTTATCTCCACTTAAGAGTCGAGTTAATCTAATTCGAAAGTGAAAACACGGTCAACACTAAATATAAGCACATTTTTTTAACTAATATTCGTATTTTGGCGAAGGGGGGTATTATTATATTATGTAGTATAATAGAAAATGCACGCACGTGAAGGTGAGTATTGAATATTAGTATTGTGAAAATAAAAATGAGTAGTAGTAGTAAGTCAAATAGTTATTATTATTATTATTATTATTATTATTATTATAAAATAAAAGAATAATAAAGTGAGGAGGGACCAGTTTTATCTGCTCCTACCCAACATATATAACAGGGATGGTATGGCACAGTTGATTCACAAAAATATATAATATCCACCAAACGCGTCACTTTTTTATTAGTTGTACAAAAACATATCATCTAAGATTAGAAGTGGACGTCACATATTTCATTACATTATAGAGATATAGATAAATTCATTGTGCTCTCTCATTTCCTCATATATCTCCATGCTATCTGCTAAGCCATGTCTTCTGTCTCATTGAACTTATAATTTTTCTCTCTTTTTCAAATCCTTCAACTCTTTGAAAAATGGTTGTAGCTTGCAGTCTTGGACTTCACTTGATGAGTCCTGATAATAACTTCTTCAGACCTTTGGAAAAATCCATTTGCAGTGCTCCCATCTTGAAGACCACTTCTATGTATGATACTTACAAACCATCTTTCATTCTTCACAAAACAAGGTAAATACTTTTGGTTATTATCTGCTACATATAAATTCTTGCTCTATAAAAATATATACATATCTAGTATAAGTATGTGTCTGCACTTGGTACCTCTGCTTAAAGTTGCTGATTCTGGCAAGTAATTTATCTTTTTACTATTCAGTCCTTTTGTTGGATATAAAGGTGTATTATTTTAGACATACAAAAATCGGACAAAGTAACACGTATAAAATACAACTAGGACGTGTTTGGTGTTAGAAACGAGGTTTGAGAAAAAACAATATAAAAGCCGGAAACGGTTGTTGATGTCGGATTTTGTGTCCGATAAATATTTCTATTAGATATATACTTTTAAATTGGGCTAGATAGAAGACATGATGAGTAAAGTACTTAAAAAATATCACATCATTGATTAAATATATTCAAGTTGGGAAGTGACTGCTTGGATTGCACCTCAATGAAGTGTCTATTTTGTGTTAATTGTATGTACCATTTTCTCAGATTATCATCTTCAGCAATTACAATCATCCCGCGAGCAACAGCTGTTTCTGAGGTATTTGGCAAAATCAATATTTTGCAAGTGAATAGACCTGCAGAATAATTATATAAGCTTGTCGCCAACATTTCCTTTTAACTCTCTTGTGTGGAGAACAGGATGGAAATCAAGGTGTCGCTGATACCGTCCCAACACCTATAGTTATAATTGATCAAGACTCTGATCCTGATGCAACTGTCGTCGAGATAACCTTTGGTGATCGCCTAGGTGCTCTTCTTGACACTGTAAGAATTTCTCTCAATAAACAAATTGGTGCTCCATCTTTTTATATACATCACTATGTAGCACCGACACTTCAATTGAAGGCTCACTATCCAACATGTCAATTTCAATGTCATGTTCCGTTTCTGTGTATGTGTCATTGCTTCATAGCATATATGTAGTACTTTATACATATCCGTGTATCTATCTATTAAATCTATGTATGCCATTCTGTATTATTTAAAAAAAAAAATTGAGATGTGCTTGATAATTTCAATTTAGAAAATGGTATTTACATGTGTTGTAGATGAATGCATTGAAAAACTTGGGACTGAATGTTGTCAAGGCAAGTGTGTGTTTGGACTCCTCTGGCAAGCACAACAAGTTTTCCATCACAAAAGCGTAAGAAATATTCCCTTGTATTGTACATGTCTATCTTATGGATCAAGTTTATGATTAGAATGTGTAGTAATAGATTGGGAGATGAATGTGGAATTTGGATTGCAGTGATACAGGTAGAAAAGTGGAAGATCCAGAATTGTTAGAGGCAATCCGTTTGACAATTTTAAACAACATGATCACATATCACCCGGTACCACTTCTTATTTATCCTAATACTATTTTAGACTATGATTTGGTTAGATTAAATGTGATTCTAATGTAATTAGAGTTATAATTAGAGTTAAATGTTTCCAATCTGGTTTTAAAGGAATCAAGCGCCCAGTTAGCTCTAGGAGCAGCTTTTGGACTTATGCCTCCAAAGGAGCAGGTGATGAATTCAATACTTTTCACTCATTTCTGTTCACAATATATATGCATACTAATTTTCTGAAATATTAATTTCAGCTTGATGTGGACATAGCAACCCACTTAACAATCTCTGATGACGGCCCCGACAGAAGGTGATGATGCAAATATATGTGTGCCTGCACGCGTGCGTGCTTGCTTCATCCTTAAGTAATATGAACTAGCTACTAATTCTGATTTTGGTGTTGCTACTGCAGTTTGCTGTATGTGGAGACAGCTGATCGGCCTGGATTATTGGTTGATCTTGTAAAGATTATTACTGACATTAACATTGCTGTTGAATCCGGTGAATTTGACACTGAGGTAGTTAAATACATTGCCAAAATATTCATGTCTGGTGAATTATATATGCATGATTAAGTTTCTTAAAAAATCTTGTCTCAATTACATTGAAAACTGAATTTGTTGTAAAATGTAGGGGTTGTTGGCTAAGGCAAAGTTTCATGTCAGCTACAAGGGCAAAGCCATCATTAAGCCTCTCCAGCAGGTAAAATGAGGATGCATGCTACATGTTAATTTTTTTTTATTTTTCTTTAAATCGCTTAATTATGTATGTATTTTTTTGTGTGAATGATATATATGGTAGACTTAATTTACATGTTGACAGAAAATGACACTTAATTAGTTTCTGAATACTGAACTGATTAAAAATGCATGTGTACCTATCTGTCAGGTTCTTGTTAACAGCTTGAGATACTTCTTGACTCGTCCTACAACTGAGGAATCCAGTTTTTGAGTGGCACATTGTCACAATTGCAACACATTTTATTTGCTTTTGGAATATAATAACCACAATATTGGCCATGCATTTGGAGGACAAATGTAGAATATTGTTAGCCCAAAGCTGGAGTACATTCACTCAATCAACAATTGGATAGCATTGCAGAGTCACCTTATTGTAAATTTACTAGTCACCTTCTTGCTTTGCACTTCCACGGCTTTATTCATATTTTATAGAATTTATTAGAGTAATTTTTTGAAAATTATTACATATTAAATCTATCTAAAACATAATAAAAAATAATTTATGACTTAAAGAACATAATTAAAGGTAATTAACAAATGTGATCATTTGTTTATAAACTTGCGTCTTTTTTCATCATACTCAATAAGAAGAGTTGTTAACCCTTTGGATAAGGATGTTGTCAAAAATATAATATATCTAAATGTAAACTATTTAAAACACTTTAAGGCTTGTACCAAAACAAAACAAAAGTTGGGCAATCTACATTATTCTACATCTAGTGTCTATTTAAATTGACTTATATTATGCAACAAAAAAAAAACATAAGTACTTATGAGATTTGGGAGTGTTCAGAATGGAAGAAGAAGAAGAAGAGAGATTACTTGAGGAGCAAGTAACTTGACACAGCTCTAACTAACTTGCCACATAAGCTTGAGTTCAGTTATGGCAGTTAGAGAGAGTTATGATAGAATGCAGTTAATGTATGATAACTAAGCTAGTCTTATAATAGCTTATAAATAAGTTCTTAACCATTGTAACAAACCAGTTTTTCAATAATGAATTTTCTCCCCTTTATTCTCTCCATTTCTCTCCCAGTTTTACTTTCTTAATATGGTATCAGAAGCCTTCTCTCGAGAGAAGGTTGTTACGATTTAGTTACGCTTCCCTTCCGCCATGGATGCGTGCTTCTCAAGCTTCGTTTTCCCTTTTATCTTCCTCTGAAGATTCTCCATCTTCTTCGCTTGTTTTGCTTCACCTTTTCTTTGTGATTTCATCACTTTTATCCTCTTGTTGATTCCTGAAACTTCATCTTTTTCTTCCTGGTTTTCTCTGCATCTTTCTCTGTTTTTCTTCAACAATGGTGCGAAACAATGGAAATGCCAACAATAATGGAGTTCAAGATCCAACACAGGATTTATCTTCACCATAGTATGTTCATCCCAGTGATGGACCTCATTCAGTGTCAATCAAGCCTCAATTGAACACGTCCAATTATCTAGCTTAGGCACGTGCTATGCGTCGAGGTCTTGGTGGCAAGAACAAGTTTCAGTTTGTAGATGGAACCAATGTTCCTCCTACACATGATGATTTGAGTTTTTCTGCTTGGGAGAGATGCAACAATCTCATCCATTCATGGATCATGAATTCAGTTTCTGATTCGATTGCACAGAGTATTGTCTACATTGATAACGTTTCTGATGTATGGAGAGAGTTGAAGGAGCGTTTCAGTATTACAAGCTGCAAATAAATTGTTTATTCAAATAGAGTTTTAGTCCCGAAACTATATAAATATGATAAATGATTAGTCATTAATATAACAATTTATAAATCATATGAAATATATCAATTTAGTCTATGTTTAGTCATTAATTTCTTAATAGCATAGATTAAATTGAGAAACTTATTTCCATAATTTAGATTAAAATTGAAAAGAGTGCTAGAGTTTAAATATTAAATTGATGATTGATGGCTCATTCTCGTTACAAACCATATACTAGCATGTGGATTGGCGAGTTAGGATAAAATAGAGCCTACCTAGACTAGTTACGGATTATTTTTTTTCCATGCACTAGTATACTTCATCCGGTCATATTTCTAAGCAAAAATATACTTTTTAAATTTGTTGAATACCTAATATATTTGGTACATATTATAGACCAAATATCTACATTTTATAAGCAAAAATCTATTTTTTGCTTATAAATGTGACCGGAGGTGTCTTTATTTATTGAGTTTCACTCCATTAACTATAATGACACTCGACTAATCATTTTCTAAAGCCTTAAAAAAATCTTTAAAACCGCGCACAACCCTATAGAAACAATTAAAATGAAACGGGATTAGTTCAAGTGACAAAATTGTTAGACCAGATGTCGTGATCGAAGTTTAAATTTGATCCCTCTATTTATGTGTGTCGAAGTTTAAATTTGATCCATCTATTTATGTGAGTTTCAATAGTTATTTACTCTTTCGTTTATCTACCAAACAACAATTAATATAAAATGAAACGAGACATTATTAAAACATGTACAAACCTTTGCACATAATATAAAAATCCTTAAATTAAAGTAAGGAAGGGGAAGCTGTAAAGTAGTATAAGACAGAGTGAACAAGGATAGTATTAAGAGTCCCACATCGGATAGGAGATGGTCTGACAATGTGTTTATAAGTGGGGGCAATCCTCACAAGCTGGTTTTGTGGGGTTGTGTTAGGCCCAACCATGATTTCTAAGATGGTATCAGAGCCTCTTCAAGATCCATTGGGCCACCTGCTATCAGGTTTTCGCTATCGGGCCACCCACCATTTATGTCCACGAACCAAGCCCAATAGTGCTAGTCGTGAACGATTTCTAAGAGATACTAAGAAGAGGTGATGAAGCTCTTGCCTGACTGACTTTTTGGTTTTTTGACGACATTGATGGTGCTTTCATGGAAGATTATCAATAGTATTTGTGGTCCTTTCTACTGCTAATTGTGTTTTGATATTAACCTATGAAGATATTGCATGGAAGGATTATAATTTCTAGCATGTTTTGAATGTTGACTATCACTTGTAACTGGTTCAAAACTTAAGTTTTTAACAATCTCCTTGTGGATATAATCTAAAGTAGTACTAAATTAAACTAATGTTATTGTTGCTATATATTTGTTTATGATTCTATCATGTCTAAATTAAATATTCCTTCTTTGTTTATATTCTAATGTTATATTTATCACGTGTAATAATGGCAATAGAGTGAATCAGCCTTAAAGCACTTGGCACTTGTTTAGATTTGCGGCTGAAGTTTCATTTTCACGTCCCAAGGCGATATTGACGTACATAGAAGTTTCCACGGTAATGTCGTTCTTTGCTGCAATTTAGTTGAACTTGAATACCTCAGGTTTGGGTCACATTGTCACACCAACAACAAATCCTAAAATGTTGGATCTACTGTAATACAGCCTAAGGGGAGATGAAAGTAATTGATCTAAATGTGTTTTGCGTAAACGTTTGATAAAAGTAATTTTTGAAGTGTAAACTTGATTTGGTTACAAATAAGTTCAAAGAAGTTTGATGAATAACTTACTATGGATTTACATAACACAAAAGTTACTTTTTATTGCGTCATTCTAACCAAACTCCTACATCTTCACTAAAATTGCATTTGACATGAGATAGAAGCAATTTTAGGACTCTATTTGTGAAACCAAACATAAAAAACGTACAATCTATGGGACCATTCTAGTAGATACTTTGTTGAACTCGAGATAACCTAATAAAGGATGAAGCTTTCAACTTGCTTCTTTTCTAAAAAACGTTGAGATTACTTCTATTGTATATCACTCAAAAACAAAAAAGGAGGCTAGGTGTGCATCCAAGTTTATAGGGTTCAATTATTTCATCTAGAGTTCATTTCGCAAAAACAAAAAAGGAGCTATTCTTCAACTTTTTAGTTCTTTCATCTAGGGTTCATCATGCTATAAGGAAAAAAATCGGCAATACACAACTATGGTAGTAGACTGGTCTTCACTCCATAAGGAGCTTCTCAATATGATATCCCAACGCCTCAACATCGAACTCAATCTCATTCGTTTTCGACCTGTTTGTTCCACATGGCAACACTCTTCCTCCATTCCAAATCACCACAATCACATTTTACCTTTCAAGTTTCAAATCCCCAAACTCCAATTCGTCCCTCACACCATCAACGACAACACTTCCTTCTCTTACCTCTCCAAGCAAAGTTTCTTCCTCATCAAACCACCACTACAACTACAACACGAAAAAGAACAACAACCAACCATATCACTATAGTCATGTGTACCCTAACAAGGTCGTTGTTGTCACGTGGTATGAAAATAAACCCTCCTGGTTTCGGCATGTTGGACAAAACCCCCTCAACTTGTACTGTTTAAATATGTTGACAATGATAATTGGGTGGTGATTCTTGATATTTTAATTGACTTTGGAGACATGTGTCTTTTCAGAGGGATATTGTATGTTGTTGGCAAAACTAAACAGGCAGTTAGGGTAGGACTAGACTTGAGTGTTGAGTTAGTGGACGAATTTTTGGTTGGTGGTGGGAAAGTGAAATTCTTAGTGAACAATGAGGGCGAGTTTTTGTTAGCTGATGTTTATGAGCAGTGGCGGAGGTACCACAGGGGCCAAGGGAGGCCGTGGTCCCCCCCACGTTTTTCAATTTTGTTTCCTACTAGTAATATACCTAGTTTTTCTCTCTTCTCCCAATTTCCCAATCGTAACCGAAGCCTTGCATGTGGCTCTTGAACCACTCTGTTTCGTCTTCTTCCTATTCACATTTTGTCTTTTTCACAATAATAATAGTTTAATGCTTTTATTATATTGGATTGTTGGTAGAGTATTCTATAGTAGTTAGTTAGTACATGTTGTCCTTTATTTATTTGTAGCATAGCACACCGTTATCATTTTTGTAGTCGTTTTAACCATTATCAATTTGTTGATTTTGTAAATGATTTTTCTTTTTGCATTAATATATTTATCTTTATCTGCACTATTTTTTAATTGGAAATTTTATGTGCAATATTTTACTTTCTTTAAATTTCATTGAATAATTGTTTTTTTAACTCAGGATGTAGCTTTTTTTAAAAAATATGTAGTGCATTTGATAATTTATTTTTGTCTTTACTAAAGTATACCTTTTAAATTCGGTCCCCCCCATTTTAAATCCTGGCTCCGCCCCTGTTTATGAGTGTTTAACTATTGGGTTCCCGGGTCATGATCCTGTAAGGATTGATTTGCTTAAGCACAATGAGAAGGAAAAGAAGTGGGTCAAGTTGACTAGTTAAGGGGATATATAGGGTTTTAAATTTTAATTTTTTGAATTGGTGTGTTCGTTTTCTTTTTCTTCTTTAGAATTGTGTTTTGACTTTTGACAAAGGAAATTGTGTAATCTTTATGGGTAATATTTTTACATCATTTACGTACTTTGAACTTACGACTTGAATTTTGCACTTGGATGATGATCTACTTTTGCCTTTGTGGAGACCACTATGCTTTAACATTATGCAAATTAGGCATCCAATTATCCTTAAAAATCTTGATTGATCCACACCATTTCCCAAAACCCAACTAACTCATTTCTCAACAAGGCTCTAGCTTGCAAAATCCCTCTCCATACATAGCGTGGTTGGAATCCAATGTTTGCCTTTGAGATATTTGATCTAGGAAAGTACTCGCTCCGTTTCTTTTTAAGTGTCTCTTTTTGAGAAAAATTTTGTTCATATTTAACTGTCACTTTCAAAGTTCAATGCAACATTAAATGTTGTTTTACCAATATTATCCTTAGTTATTTATTGCAGAAAGAGAAATACATGAAATAAGATATTAAATGAGTAAAGCTGTATAGTAAAAGTATAAATTATTGTATCAAAATTAATAAAATTTATTAATTGTTTTGATTTGTATAAAATGTTAAAAAGTGACGATTAAAAAGGAACAGAAGTCGTATTTTTTTTTAAGATACCAGATAATATTAAGGAATTGTTGTCGGTCATTAATATCCAACATTGTTTTCCCAATAATACCTTGTTGAAATCACTAAAAGACAAAAAAACTCATCGTCGTTTATATTTTGTTACACTGAGCTTATCCCAAACCCATCATGTGTATCTTTATTTTGATTTCATATTTTCCCCACCAAAACTTAGACAACATATCTTCAACACCACCACATCTCTCAACATCAACCTTATGGGAGTTTATAACAACTCATAATATTGTTTGGGATTGTCTGAGACACATTTTGATTAAAGTTTCTTTACCCGCACAAAAGTGACACTTTTTTGTCCACCCTTTTATCTTCTTCTACATCTGTTCTTGGACAAATGAGAAGATATCATATCCTGACCTTCTAAAAATCACTGAGAACCCAGATATCTTGAGTGAGACACCAAATCAATATCTCATATACATCCTTTAAGGAATCAAATATAATATTATTACATTGAAAATTATGCAGTCAATCTCTTAAAAATTTAAAATGTTTCATTTGTAAGTTAAAATTTTATTTTTTTTGGCTTTCTTAACCCTTAACCGGTGTTTTGGGAGTAGCTGAATAACATTACGTTGATTTTAATCCTATAATAATAGGTCATTTCTTTTTCACTTATAGACACGTTTCCACTATATATGACACCTCACATTTAAAACATACATGGCAAAATAATTTGATTTTTTTTTGGAGAGGAAGCCAAAAAATGAAATTTAAGTTGAAAAGTAGGTAGGATAAATAAAAGTAAGAAAGAGGATGGTAAGAAATAAATTGGGTACAAAAGTTACCAAGGAAATTGGAAGAAGAAAAAGCGAATATGGAAGATCCATACGAATCCTTTCGTATATCCACTTCCCAAGAAGAACTTCTCAACAGCGTTCCCTTCGTCGGAGACACTCTCACTTCACCCTGCAACTGCAACTGCAACAACCACCACCACTCCGCCGCCTCCGAGATCATCCCTCCCGTCATCCTCTTCTCCGCTCCAGACACCCAGCACGTCGATAACCAAGACGTTTTTCACACTCCGCCACCACTTCCATCTTCCGTCATTGATGTTCCTCAATGTGAGTTTAACCAAGCTGTTATTGATGTTGATGATGATGATGTTTCTCAGATATTGGTTCATTTTCCTGGGTTTGAAAAGGATTCTGAATTAGGGTTTGTTGAAAAGTCACGGTTTCTTGAAGAAGATCGAGTGAGTGAGTTTCCCGAGATACATCCTGATGAATTTAGCGTTTTGGATAGGGCAATTTCTGATTTTGACAAGGCTCCTGTGAAATTAGGGTTTGAAACCCAACAAGTTGTTGAAAATGATGCTGAGGATGTTAACAAGTCAAGTGAAGAGGAGATTATAGAAATTTTTAGAATGCGCAAGGGTCCGGTGTTGGATTTGATGCCGGACTCAATCCGATCTTCTTTCGAGAAAGCGACTGCAACTGATAAGGAGAAGAAGCATACGTTTACTGTTTTTGATGTGTTGAAAGTTCTTGCGGAGACCACCACTGTTAAAGAAGATGATGATGGTCTTACTGTGTTGGAAACTGCTAAGCGTGCTGGTGTTATATTTCCTCGTCCGACCTGGTGGCCTGAGGATATGAAATCTCAACTCTTCAACTTCTAAGATTCTCAATAGTATCATTATATTAACCTATGCTGATATTGTATGTTAAGATTATAGTTTCTATCATCTTTTGAATGTTGACTATCACTTGTAACTGGGATTCAAAACTTATGACTCTTTCATGTCTAACTTAAATATTCCTTCTTTGTTTATATTCTAATGTTATGTTTATCACGTGTAATAATGGCTTTAGAGTAAATCATCCTTAAAGCACTTAAATATTTCTTTCTTTTTTCAAACTTTTCTGCTGGTTATCGACCGAGAAGAATATGATAATGAATATAAAATAAAGAGATGGTTAACAATCAGGTAAGCCAAAGCAATATGAGATGGTTTTGGTCAATGCCATGCATAGTCATATTAACAATCAGGAAAGTTTCATAACTTGAAAGAAAGAAGACCAGGCTGTGGAATGTACAAATTTCAATACTTGCATGTGTGTTTGTATGTTTCAAATCAGTGACTTTGGGCAATTCTAATTCTGAATTCTGATGTTGTACTGAGCATATTGAAATGGCCATAGCCAGTTTTGGCTATCATTTACCATTCGACAAAATCACTTTAACCTAGAACTATTTAAGACAGGGACCATTTTTCCCTAGCAAGAGAGAGGTATCATTTATTATCTCCTCTGCCATTCTGTTTTCTGTTTTTGATCAACTAAGTTCTGCAATCTGCATTACCTACTTGCTACTTGATCAGGGTAACAATGCTGAATTAGTTTAACAGTAGTTGAACTTGAACACCTGAGGATTAGGTCACATTGTCACACCAACAACAAATCCTAAAATGATGGATCTAGTGTAATACATACAGCCTAAGGGGAGATGAAATTAACTGATGTAAATTGTTTGAGTAAACGTTTGATAAAGTTAATTTTGAAGTTTAAACTTGATATTGTTACTCCTTTCAGAAATTTTAATTGAGCAATCTTTGATGGTTCTTTAAATTGCTTGATGCACGAGTATAAAAGACTGAGCTGAGCCTGATTTGCAAAAGCATAATCAATTGGACATGTTTTTCCTTTCCTACTTAATAGATCAAAAATGAGGAACATGCCCCCTTTATCTTCTTCACATAAAAAGATCCTATGTTATGCTTTAAAAAACGATTCATTTATAGAACACGTTAACCATATTTTCTCCACTGATTATCATCTTCCACTATCTAATGAAAATTAACACAACAATTATATGCTAAGCACAGTCATGTTGTGAGATCAAAATGTAATGTCATACAGAGTGTACCCCACATTAGTTATTGCTTGTTACAGTCAGAACTCATGTTGAAAGGCACAAATGAAATTACTAAATTACATCAATTTTTTCAATAACAAATGAGATTAGTCGGTTGTTATATAAGTATATTATATTTTTGTTTGTGAGAAAGTTGGATGGATTAGCTCCTCATCACACTAAAGTCTAACCTCTATCACATGTCTTTCCCTCTGATTTGTATTACAGTTAGAGAATCTAATTTCTCTAACTTTTAATAATAGGGATCCAAGCACTAACCACATCACACAATTTCCGATCTCATTCGTCTAATTTAAATCAATAGTTGAAATTGTTTAAAATGATTTAATTTATCTAAACTATCCAATCTCAAATTAATGGTCGAGATTAGTTATTGTGG
The DNA here is from genome assembly GCA_018208015.1 of Medicago ruthenica. NCBI lineage: Eukaryota > Viridiplantae > Streptophyta > Magnoliopsida > Fabales > Fabaceae > Medicago > Medicago ruthenica. The sequence continues at coordinate 105,065,127 of CM031372.1, read as the reverse complement.
ATAACTATTTACTTTTATCAACATTGAGAATATGGACCATCCTCCCTCCCAAATCCCACATTAGTTATTGTGGATAACTATTTACTTTTATCAACATGGAGAATATGGACCATCCTCCCTCCCAAACCCCACCTAGCTTTTATCACCCCAGCCAGCTTTTATCACTTTATCATATGTAAGTTTTTTTTTTTTTTTTAAATATTCCCTTTTCTATGTTCTAATGTTATGTTTATCACGTGTAATATTGACAATAAAGTGAATCAGCCTAAAGCACTAAATTATTTCTTATTTTCAAATATTTCTGCTACCTACCGATCTAGCAGAATATATTTTACTATGAAAAATGAAAGAGGCATGCGGCCTGACCCACTGATGAATATAAAATAAGGTGAACCATAAAATAAAGACAACTCTTGAGGATGACAAGAAGACAAGTATGAATCTGAAGTGTGTAAATTTATGTCTTTATACTGTATATACTTAAGCCATTTCCATGCCAAATATCTTGAAGCAGAGGTCATAAGCAAAGACCATGTAAGGGGAAGATTGAGTGGGATATACGTTCATTCATGCAATGCAAGTGGCTGGCTATGTTAATAAACAATGCAGCATAGACACTTCTGATGGAAGGCGTGGAAGGTGTACGAGTCATGTCGATATCCGACACCAACACATGTGATTAGATTCAAAATTAATTCATTCTTTTTCAAAATTTTACCAATGTTAGTGTCGTGTCCGTGTCTGTCATTGCTTCGTAGCTAACAAACGACCACATCAACTCTAAAAATCAAAGACAAATTAAGCAAATGAAAGGACCAACTAAGGTCAATGGTCATATTAACAATTAGGCAAGTGGCACAACCTGAGGGGAAGAAGCCCCGGCTGCGGAATGTACAACTCAATACTTGCATGTGTGTGTGAGACTGAGTTCATATAAGTATGTGTTTGTACTAATCAATATGTGTTTGTGAGTGTATGTAAATTTGTACAAATGTATATATGTATTTGACAATTCTTCTAGTTCTCATGTTCTAATCATATTGAACATGAATTTGAAATGACCATAGCCAGTTTTGCCCGTCATATTATATATGTATAGGAATAGGACAAGACCAGGACCAGAGCCAGGTCTCCTAGAGGTATTCTGTAATCTCCTCTGCCATTCTCTTTTCTATGCTTTTTGTTAATAAAGTATCATGAAAGGAGTCTTATGGTCAACTAAGTGCATCAACGTAACATAACAATCCTGAATTAGTTTAACAGTATTGAGTTTCTACACCTATTGTTGAAATTTGGGGCCTAACTCATCCTTACAAAACCGGTTCATAAGGTGAGGAGTGTCTCCTCTTTATAAACTCTTATCAAAAGTCTCACTTGCATGTAGGAAAAATCTATGTTCTACATAATATTCTAGTTAGGTGTTCTAGACAAATCTGATCAATTTGGTCTATGAAAATAGGCACCGGGTCACAACAACAACAAATCTTAAGATGTTGGATCCAGTATAATGGAGTGTTAAAAGAACTAAATGTGTTTGGATAAACATGATTTTGAAGTGTAAAATTGATTTGGTTACAAATAAGTTGAAGTTTTTGGATGATATTTCTCTCAAGACTCAAAAAAATAATATAACACAAGTTTTTTTTTTATGATACATAACATAAAAGTTAAACGTTTAGTTGTTAAGAAGTCTTATATTTGATGAGACATGTCTAATTAAAAATGTGTTTATAAATCACTTGATGGTCGTCACCTTACAAGTTGGTTTTGTAATATATTAAAACCTATCTAAGATCCATTTGCAAAATTACCAAAACGAAGATCCTGCATATTCACTAAAATTGCATTTGACAAGGTTGATACTCTCTATTCTGAAACAAAACATACAATCTCTGGGATTATTATATATATTTTAGATATTTTGTTGCACTCTAGATAACCATTCAAGGATGAAACTTGAAAGACTGTACTTGCTTCTTTCCTAGAAAATCTCAAGATTACTTCTACTACTGTATTTTATTCAAAACCATACCTCACTAATTCAGCTACTCTAGGTGTACTTCCAGGTTTTTCATTGAGGGTTTTGTTAAATTTTGCTAAACACACTGTTAATGTTTTTAGGAAACTATTATAGCTACTTTGTTATCGCGGAAGATTGATCTAGTTTTCGACAACCAACTTGTCTTATAAAAATTATGTATGTACGTAGAGTTAGGATCTGCACAATGATAAAACTACATAACTTTGAAATTAACTTTTATTATAGGGTCGACCGACTACCCGAAATATCTTAGAATTGAAAGATTATCGGTAATAGGATCATTTGATTTATATTTCATTATTTACGATACTTAGATTAATGAAGAATATAGTTATAAAGCTAAAAGAACTCATGGAAGAAGTTTTGTTTAGAAATTTTAGAAGAACTTAGTTCAGAAATATGAATTGACCTATCCAAGCTAGTTCTTTTCCTTGCTTGATGAAGAAGATATAAAAAACTGAGCTGAGCCTGATTTGCAAAAACATAAACAATTGGACATGATATTCCTTTCCTACTTAATGAATCAAAATGAGGAATATTCCTACTTTCTCTATGTTGTATTTACATATATAGAGATCCTATGCCATGTTTTAAAAATGACCCTTTATAGAACACTTGACTCGACAATATAACATTTTCTATTTGAACTAATTCTGGTGTAACATTTTTCCTGATATAGCAGCAGCAAGTGCTGCTCTAAAGTTAAGATCCTTGGTCAATGAAGTAGCCATTTGTTCCACCAAAATCTGTGGTACTTCCATTTTGGGATTATTTATCATCATATTCTTAGAAGACTCATTGTTGCTGCACTTGGATTTCTTTGTCCAATCAAGAGTAACTGTGCTTGGTGCAGAAGAAGGTACTACTGGACTAATTTGATTCCTACAACGATTGTTTGATGGCTCAAATTGAGAAGGATGATTATGCTCTCCTTCATATGTTGCAACCACAACTGATGGATCATCCACACTTCTTTGCACCTTCTTCTTCACTGTGCAGCTTGGAGCAAATGAGCATTTGAAGTATGCTCTTGGAGATGGGTTATCCCTTGTCACCTTTTGTCCATATTTTCTCCACTGATATCCATCTTTCACAATCTGAAAATTAACACACAAAATGTCAAACAAAATCACACACACTTAATTGGTTTTCAAATTAATGAAGAAGAATGAATCTTACAAGGCTTGAATCAGATGATTCTGTCTTGAAATAAACTCTTGAAACTTTAGCCTTAATGCAAGTTTCTATTATTTCCCTTGGTTTCTTGCATGATTGATCTTCATCACTTGAACTGCTCTCAGAGTTGTTTCCATTAACTCCTATTAGATTATTACTGCTGCTTATTTCATCGGATTTCCTTTTCTGTGATGGGCTTGGCTCCTTATGATCAGGATTCTTTCTCATATATTCCATCAAATTGTTCCTCAATGTGTTGTAATTCTCACACATCTCTGTCAACATTCCTGTCAACTTCTTGTTTTCTGCACTCACTCGTTTCAGCTCCTCTACCAAAGCACCACTTGACTGAAATTAAATATTGACATCAATATTCATGCAACTTTAATCAGTAAAAAACAAGACCTCATCGTATATTTAGTATTCATGATAATAATGTAAAGATTAATAAGAAAATCATTGAAAGCTAAAGTAACCAACTAACCTCTTCCTTTGCAGAAGATTTACTCATCCCTAATGAGAAAAAATTGTTTTCCACCTCATATTTCTGAAACAAAAACATAAGAAAAAATAATTAGTCCGCGCGCGAGGTCTCTGCAACGATATCACATCTACAACTGCAACCGCAATTCACAACCATGTTATGTATCATTTGATTTGATGATATGCTATATATATATACTTACAGGAGCTTGTTCATGAACCCTACTGCGTGGATTAATGTTGAGATCCAAGGAAGTGTTAATCCATGATGATGAAAAATCCATATGTCAAATAAGTATGACTTTCTTGATGATGAAACTCTCTTGTTTAAAGAAAAAGAGACGAAGAAGAAGATGAAGATGAAGTCTCTGTGAAGTAAGAAGAGAGTGAGAGAAGTATGTGTATGTATATATATATATATATAAGTCTTAGTTAAAAGAGGCTGCCTGCCTAGACTAGGTAGCAGGCAGTTGGTGCTAAGAAGAACACAAGTTGAACAAGGAAGCTGTGTGGGAAAGAGACTTTGGAAAAAGACACATGGAAATTATGTTATGTCCCTTGCATATTGTTTTGTTTCTATCTTTATTGTGTAGTAGCAGTGTTTGACTAGTGTTCTGGACCAAAGACAGATAAGAGGAACGTGTCTATATATATTATTAGTTTTCTAAGTTTCATGATCACTACCCAAGGTGTAAAAAATAAATTATTCCTTAACGGGTTGCTTCAACAATACGAAATAAACAAAAAAAAAAACAAAATTAGAAACCTCTCATAAGGGCTGACGGAATATTTTTTTATTAGCTAATACACCCTCCGTCCCAAAATATAAGCAAAAATTGGTCAACCAAAGTTAATGTATTTGGTTCAAAATTTATACCAAATACATCAACTTATGTTGACTCATTTTTGTTTATATTTTGGGACGGAGGGAGTATATAATAGCATAATGAGAGGCAAAGTTAGGAACTACAAAGAAAGTTTTAAGGCCATTAAACCTATTCAACCAAAACTTAGCAAGTTTTAAGGCCATTAAACCTATTCAACCAAAACTTAGCAAAAACATATGTAACTTTGTTGGTCTCACCATCGATATGCATGTTAAAATTTGTAAATCATAAGTTGAACAAACAAACCAAACCTGAGATTTTTTTTTATACAAAGGAAGGCCAACATTTTCATTTTTAAAACCTTAGTAGATGTCATATTAGAGCTCCCCTAAAAAAAAACATGTCATATTAGAGCTATAATGACCAACACATTAAGGTATTAAGGGGTCAAAGTATAATATATTGTAGTATAACTTTGTTCCTTTTTAATTGTCACTTTTTGATATTTTACACAAATCAAGACAATCAATAAATTACTACATTTGATACAATAATTTATATTTTTACTATAATACTCGATCCGTTCCTTTTTAATTGTCACTTTTGAAGAAAAAATTTGTTTCTTTTTAACTGTCACTTTTAAAGTTCAATGCAACTTTAAATAATGTTTTACCAATTTTATCCTTAGTTATTTATTACGAAGAGAGAAATATATGAAATGATATATTAAATGAATAAGGTTATTATAGTAAAAGTATAAATTATTGTATCAAAAGTAGTGACATTTATTAATTATCTTGATTTGTGTAAAATGTCAAAAAGTGACAATTAAAAAGGAACAGAGGTAGTAGTTTTATTCATTTAATATTTCATTTCATATATTTATCTCTCCGCAGTAAATAACTAAGAGTAATATTGGTAAAACAATGTTTAATGTTGCATTGAACTTTGAAAATAACAGTTAAATTAAAACAAAAATTTTCTCTAAAAGAGACACTTAAAAATGAACGAACATTTTATTATGGACCCAAAAATAGGTCCAAAAGCACTACTTTTAGTAAAATAGTAAATTTAATTATAAACAGAATGACAAAATACATGTGCATTTGTTTTTACGTTGTTCTCGACTTAAAATGTCCGTTTTGTAGTAAGATTAAAAGGAAAATATTTGACATGAAATATATATGTCGGTGAATGCTTAGGACAATAGAATAGAATGGAATTCAAAGTCAAGCCGCCATGAAAACTCGATGATCTGCACTGTACAAACACTGCTACTAGTTAACAACTGGCCAATTGCATTCCAAAGAAAAAACCAAAGAAGTTTACAGCAACTTGTGGATTCAGCTATGTCGACGTGTCTGTAATTTGAACGTTATATATTTATATTAATATCTATTTATATTTATATAAAATAAGAGATATTAAATTACTAATATTCAGATAATATTACATCAATCAATAGTCAATAACATTTTATTCTATATATATTTTACAAAATTGATCCTTACATTAAAAATTTATATTATATTTAACATCTATATAAATTTTTACATGAATTTAAAATTATTTAATATATGCTATTGAGATGCGTTAAGATTAAGATCTCTTAACCACTTTCGTTATACATCATGTTAATATTAGCAAATCTCAATATAACATATCAGATCATTTCATATATATGAAAAAAAAATGTTGAGATTATATATCTAATTACATTTGATCCAACATTCAGTTTTGTAAAATGTGTATCAATTAATAAATTATTCAACGGTATAATTTTACTGAAGCGTTACACCAGTATAATTTTATCAACCATCATATAATATACCTACTTTGATCTCAATTGTAAATAACTTTTTACTTTTTAGATTCATTGAATAAATAATGTATGTGGTATATGTTACAGGTCATATATATTATTTATTCAATGAATTTAAAAAATGAAAAGTTGTTTATAATCGAGATCGGAAATATATATATATATATATGTGTGTGTGTGTGTGTGTGTGTGTAATTTAGTTCATCTTCTATGTTACCTTATTTCGATTTTTTTCATTTGCTAACCTCTGACTTTTTGGAAAAAGAGACAGACTAATCGAGGATTGGTTCACTGAAGTGAATAAATTGTTCTAACTCATGGATTAAACTTAGATATATCCTAAGGTTCTATCTTAAATGACTTTATTTTCTTAAGAATTGTCCTTCTTATTTTAATTATCACTTTTATACTTGTTTTTTTTGGCTTAATTCATTATCCGGTCCCTTAACTTATTTTATTTTTTCATTTTGGTCCCTTAACTATTGAGTGTTTCAAATTGGTCTCATAACTCTTCTATCGTTTACCATTTTGGTCATCTCTGTTAGTTTTTAGCCTTAAATTTCTAAGGTGAACCAACTTTATAGGTAGTCCACCATAGACTTATTAAATATTTTATTTTTAACCGTTTGATTTTAAATGGAAATCGTTGGATCATGGAGGGATCTATTGTAGCTTATAATGAACCACAAACACCTAATTTTTTTCCTCCATCTTCTTCCCTATCTTCTTCTTCATCCCCAAATAAAACTCTCATTCATCTTAATTTTTCATCATCTTCATATCATTTCATTAAACTTCATAAAAAAAACAACCCAGAAAAAAAAACATAAATCAACCTTAAAATTCTTTTTTCTTTTTCTTCATCTTTTTCATCATCTTCATATCATTTCATTAACCTTCATAGAAAAAACACTAGAAAAAAAACATAAATTCAACCTTAAACCTCTTTTACCAAATCCCTAAATCACTACATCACCACCATAAAAAAAAAAACAACAACACTTAATCTCGTCATCAAAATCCTTCAAAATTACAACATATAATTTAGCTTTCATTAACCAGAATCAACAATTTAACCTTCATTAGAGCATCTCAACATATAACAACCTCTTCTTTCAATTTAGAACAATAACAACACCATGAATTTAAACTTTAATCAAACACTTATTGCATCTTCCCCCTTCTTTCAATTCTTCCTTCCCCCTTCGTCCCCTTCTGTCTCGTTTTTATTCAAACTACCAAACTCATCACAAGATAAACACAAAAACATTAAGACTTGGTTGGTTTATGATTCCTTTTTTCCTACATCTAGATATGGTGTTAATAAGACCATGAAGTAAGAGGAAAAAGAATGAATTTTTTCCTGACCCAAATCTTTGATTGATGAAAGGGTTGATTTCTCTTCTTTTTTGGGTTGAGCAACGAGAAGACGAGGATGATTTGCCTATGTTGTTAGTGATATGTTTCAATGGACTTCCTAATGTTTGTGTAAGGGAATAAAGTGAATTAGAACAAAGGTTACTTCATAAATAGTTTGAATCTTCTAGTTTTGAAGATGAAGAGGCTTTTACAAAAGTTGGTTTGTGGAGTAAACTTACATTTAGGTGGTTGAATCCTATTTTTGAAATGGATCGGATTCAGAAGCTTGAACATGTTAATGTTATTGTTAATGTTAATAGAATGATTGCCTATTGTTAATGTTACGATGAACATGGTTGTGATTGAGAAAGTTTGCCTATTGTTACTGAACTGTTTTGATAGGCAAGTACAGTAAAGAATAAGTGTGTTGATGGTGTAGTCATTAAAGAATAAGGCTTAATTTTATTTTATTTTGATTTTCAAGGTTTTTCTGAAATTTTATTGATGAAGTTGTTTTTGAGGACGATGAAAAGATGATGGAAGAAGATGAAGAAAAGGAGAAAAAAATAAAGTGTTGGTGGTTCACTGTTGGATACAATATATCTGCAATCGAATGGTTGAAATCATATCAAAAATATTAGACATTAAAAAACTAACGTAGAGGACCAAAATGATAAACGAAAGAAGAGTTATGAGACCAATTTGAAACACTTAATAGTTATGAGACCAAAATGAAAATATAAAATAAGTTAAGGAACCGAATGATCAATTAAACCTATCTTTTTTATAAAATAATTACTACTAGTATCATTTTAGAATATTAATACACCATTTATTTTATTTTTTCACTAATATACCCTTTAAAATGGGAGAGAGTAAATAGATACTCTCCTTAGAAAGAAAAAAGAGACCTACACACATTACCATTATGGATGAAAAGTCAAAAGAGATAATAGAAGAAAGTACATAAAATGAGACCCACAGGTTGACCATGACCAAATTAATCAAGCACTAACAATTGGCACCCACTATTAGCAAATTGGTCAATCCATTGAATTAAGAACCAGAACTTTCATACGCATGTTCACATTCATGAACTGTCTTATTTTTCCCATGCATGTCCTTTTCCAATTAATTATATGGCACCTCATTCTGGAAAATCATCACTCATTGGAATTCAAATATCGTGGTCTCACATCCCAGCACGTCTGAGAAGTTTATCGCCTAAGCATTTTACTGTTATAGTGATGGATTACACGTTCGATTTCAAAAAATAGCTATGTTTTTTTTTATATATAAAGGGTCTTGTTAACGAGTGTCCTTGGAGCACTCTTTAAAGATCACAAATTTAAAAAATATTCTTTAAAAAAGTTAAATGTAACAAATTTCAATGCACTGATTACACAAATTTTCATAAAAATTTACTATTAAAGCGTCTTAATGGGTGCCCCGGAGGCATTCGTTAACCTTTTCCATATATAAAAAAAGTGAGTCCTCAAAATCAAGGTTGTTAAACTCAAATTTTTACATCAACTCGTTTTATTTATAATAAAATCGACTTGTAGACTCGATCGACTCGTAAACCATCACGAGTTTTTCTTAAGAAGTGTTATTTTTCCTAAGAATTAAAACTTTCTTATTTTACATGGTCATCCATAATATATTGCAGCCTTCATAGTTAGTTAAAAAATATATTCATTTCTCATTTGTGCATTCTTGCGGCAATATATTATTAGAGTTGAGGTTTTCAAAATCGAGTTTTAACTTGTAAAATCATCCGATTTCACGTTCTTAGGTATAAAATTCGAGTTTAATCCCATGTAAAATTAAATATAAGTAAAATCGGAGTTGAACACGATTTTATACGAGTTGACATGTAATAAACTCTTGAAATTGACTAAAATCAAGTTAATTTATTTTGATTTTATCTGATTTTGAAGAAATTAACTCTTTTTTTTGTTTTTTTTAATTTTATAAATTTAAAAAATTATTAAAGTCTTGTTTTTTAATGGTTTTATTGGATTTTTTAAGATTTGATGGGACAATTTATGTAATTTGATATAAGCTTATGAGCATGACACTTCAATATGACCATTTGATATATTTTTGCTTTGTATAAGCATGTATGTATATAATCATTTAAATAGTACTAATTATTGGAAAATGTCAATGAGTGATACCGAGACACTCATTAAGAGTTTTAAATGGTAAATTTTTATAAAAATATGGGTAATCAAGACATTAGAAATTAAAATATTTGATTTTCTTAAAGAATAATTTTTTATTTTAAAATGTTTAAAGAGTGTCACAAGGACACTCGTTAACAAAACCCTTAATTATTTTACCAGTTGACGTAAAAATTTGAGTTTGTCATTAATTTTAACAGTATTGATGAACAACTTGGCTTCTTAATGATGTGAGACATTTCCTCCATAAATTAAATTGTGACATTTGTTTTTTTTAGGGAAAAAATTGAGACATTATTATATGCGTGAAGAACGGTAAAGAGTGGAGAGATTAAGATCTGTAAAGGTGTTTAGCAACATTCATTTCTATTTTAACTAATATTGTTTTTTTTTTTCTAAAAAAGTAATAAGATTTCTATCATCTCTCATGGGTTTTTCTAGTTTTTTTCTCGTTGGATGTAACTTTTTTGTTGTCATGTAGCCGGTGGTTAGAGCTCACATATTTTAAATGTAGAAAAATAGGGTGTTCGGAATTCAAACTCCGACCCCTGCAAATAATATACAATATTCCTACCAGACGTAACTCTTTCTATTAAAAATAAAAAATACAATACAATAGGAATGTGGTGTCACCTTTTAATATATTATTTTAGCTAGTCTAAAAAAAAGTATTTTCATCGCTTTTCAATGTCAAAAAGAAGCACAAAAAGGGGTCAATTGCAAAGTTAGTGATGCCATGCGTGAGATAAGCATTGCTAACGCCATCCTTATTTATTTATTTTAATAATACCGACGCCATCTTTATTTATTTATGCACCCCTACACCCTATATATGCATATTTATCACGATTTTTGTAGGCTTATGTTCTAGTATATTTTTGTTTGAATTGAATATATTCACATTGTAATTGTGAAGATTAATCTTTTAAGTCTTTTTTTACTAAAAATAAATGATATTTATTCATTTAAATTGATAAAGTAAATTAATACAATGCAAATTCTCTAAAAACAAAAAGGATGAATCTGCGAGCAAACTCGCCGCATCCATGTTAATAGCATAAAGTGGCAAAATACAAAAACCTACGCATATGACTATATTTAAGTGTCCGGAATATTCATGTCTCCGGATTTGCAATGTTGACGACGTCAAAGTCATCGATTGGATCTGCATTTGAGCGAAGCTGATCTGACAATCTGAACCGAACAAATACCTGAACGAAATAAGAAAAACAAACAACGTCCCACAAAGACGACGAACAAAACAACGTCGCACTTAGACGACGAAATCACGAAGAAAAAAAACGAAATAGATGTGAAAATCACTTATTACAATAAAAGGGAAAGAGTAAAAGAGTTAGAGGGATGATTTTGGGTCAAAAATTGACCCTAAATCACCACTCTTTGGTGGATGAAGGAGAAAAAATTATGGTTTTGGTGACGGCTCACAAGAAAGAGGAGCGTAAGAGAGTGAGAAATGGTAACAATCTATTCTAATCTTTCAAGTCATATATAGTGTCATAATAAACGGCAAAATGACTAATTAAGAAGAGATCACCAAAGTTAAATTGAAACTTAGAATCTCACGTTAAATTAAAAAAGATTTTCTATCGTCCCATCTAAGTGTTACTTATTTTATAATCTTATGATTTGTAATTTATTTGTGGTTTTGCTAGTATTTAATCGTTGGTGGTAAGTATATTGTATTTTATTTTCATTTCGTCTTGTTTTCCATGTGTTCCAATTTCATTATAAATATGTTGTATTAAATATGAACACTTCTTTCAATTATATTTATCTTCCATTTATTGTGTTGTCGAAGATTAATATTTTCGATTAGATTATTTTCCCTTCGTTGTATTGTTACAGATTAATATTTTTTATCAAATGTGAAAAAGTGAAAAATTCGATGTTGAAATTTCAGTCTTTATAAATAATATTTTGGTAGCTAGCTACCTATGAAGCCCGGATACTCCAAAACGGAGACGTACCCGTATCGGATACGTATCGGATACCGATACTCCACGGATACTTGCGGATACGTACCCACAAAGTATCAGAATTAATTATTTTAATTTTTAAAAAATATTTTATCTGATATTTATAGGATACTTCATAGATACACTATGATACTTATAAGATACTTCACAGGTACGTATCCTAGAAAAGATGAAGGGTAAAACAGTGAGATAGTGTTGTAAAAATTCAGTAGAGATGTATATGATTCAATTTTATATATGCATCAGTAGAATTGTCTATCGATGAACCACTTAAAATTATATATAATATGGTTTATAAGAAAACTTTACATACATATAATAATGAAGGGTAATCAATGCTTATTTTCTTTAAGTATTTTACACACATATAAGTTTAAGTATACAAATTTTGTTAACATATCTTAGCCGTAACGTATCCTAAATTTAAAAAATTTTGTGTATCTGTGTACCCGAATCGTATCATACCCGCACCCGTATCCGTATATGGGCTTCATAGCTAGCTACACTTACGAAACGAAAGAAGATTAATCATTTTAGTAAACTAAACTAGAGAATAAAAATGTAAACGTCAGCTTGGTTGGCATGTACAATCCACCCACTAGATATTGTTGAACTAAGTGGGCCCATGTTTGTAGGGACTGGAACTCCAATTTAGACATTCTTCTTCAATTTACTTTTACAAAACAACCATAAAAACAATACCAAAACAAAACAAAACAAAAAAAAGTACCGGAAGAAAAAAAGACTGATAATTGAAAATTAAGCAAACAAGAATTGAGCACGAGGATTGACTTCTAAACGACTGACTAAATAAAGCTAATTATTGTACCCAAAAAAAAGTTAATTATTTCTGTCATTTTCTTATTTCGGTCCAATCAACATCACAGTAATGAAGTTTTGGAATTTAATGGTGTTGGATTGAAACGTTCGAGTGCATTCCTCCTCAACTTTTAGATTTGATTATCTCCAACGTTAATTTTGTCGGGTTATTTTAACCTCTTCAAAAAAATTGTTTAACAAAAATCAGACTTAAATCTATTTTTTTTATTTACAAAGTATTGCGATTATAAAATTTTAGTTTTTTTTTCTTATAGGTCAGATATTTTTTTTGTTCCCTCTAAATATCTAAACTTTTATTTTTAGACTCTATAAAATTTCATCGAATAATAATTCTATTAGACTTTTTCGTTTTTATTTCTTGTCATCGCTTTTAGTTGCATTTAAAGGATGCTAATATGACACTGATTAGGGGTGGAAATAGGTTAGATCGAGCCAAACTTTGTAAGACCTAAGTCTGACCTACTTAAAAATTATAGTTTTGAATCTGGCATATTATCTTTCATAGGCTCATTTTTAAGGTTTAACCCGACCTTTTTAAAAGTCTGACGAAGCCTAAAAACCTATTTAAAAACTTATTTTACATTAAGGTCTAACAACACCTACAATATACTACTAAATAAGTCAAATATTATGAAAGACTAATCACACCACTAGACCTGCAACTAAATAACCAAATGTTATGAAGGCTTTTTTTTTTACAAAAAGAAAAAATATATGAAGTCCTAATCACATCAACTAGCTTACTACTAAATAATCAAATCACACGAAGACTTGAATTTATAAATAAAACTTTAATAGTATTAATAATGGATGAGATATTATATATAAATAGGTCGGTCTAGTAAGCATAATAGTCTTTTTGTAAGCCTTAGCATGATTTGTTTAGTTAAATAGACTTTGTAAAAAATTTGAACCTAACCTTTTTTTATCAAACAGGTCGCGCCGGGCTAAGCTTTAAATAGGTTAGGTCGCAGACGCTTGTCAGACAACATGGCATGTTCCTACCCCTAACACTGATAAGTGGCCTTTATCTTGGTGAAGCAATGACATGTGACTTGTTTTTATTGAGTTGGCATTATATTAAATTAGTTAATTTTTTTGAAATAATTATTAAATTAGTTCATTGTTATTTTAATTATAAAAAATAATTCATAATATCATCAACCTACGATCATCATCAAAATCATAACCTTTATCATTTCCAAGTTTACAACTCTTAGAATATGTGGTTGGACCTAACACAACCCTCAAAATCGACTTGTTCAAATCATCTCTTATTCAATATGGTACTTTTTACCACACACCCTCACATCCAACACTTTTGGACTTGATGCGTTGATATAAATGGTGGGTAGCTTGATGGTGAAAACTTGATAGTAGGTGGCCCAACAGATCTTGAATGAGACTCGAATATCATCTTAAGGATATAAATAATTTGCTGTATTGAGGGCACTCTAACACTCGGTCTACATCCCTATCCTTAACTCATTGATAAACTCATCACATGTCTGATTTTGATTGAGGTGTATGCCTCAACACCAAAAGATCAATGTCTAGATATTATGTATATTTAGGAGATAATTTAATATCTAGGTCTGCATCCCCAAATAAAACTCTCATTCATCTTTATTTTTCATCATCTTCATATCATTTCATTAAACTTCATAAAAAAAAAAACAACCCAGAAAAAAAATATATAAATTCAACCTTAAAATTCTTTTTTCTTTTTCTTCATCTTCTTCTCTCATCTTTTTCATCATCTTCATATCATTTCATTAACCTTCATAGAAAAAACACTAGAAAAAAACATAAATTCAACCTTAAACCTCTTTAACCAAATCCCTAAATCACTACATCACCACCATAAAAAAAACAACAACACTTAATCTCCTCATCAAAATCCTTCAAAATCACAACATATAATTTAGCTTTCATTAACCAGAATCAACAATTTAACCTTCATTAGAGCATCTCAACATATAACAACCTCTTCTTTCAATTTAGAACAATAACAACACCATGAATTTAAACTTTAATCAAACACTTATTGCATCTTTCCCCTTCTTTCAATTCTTCCTTCCCCCTTCGTCCCCTTCTGTCTCGTTTTTATTCAAACTACCAAACTCATCACAAGATAAACACAAAAACATTAAGACTTGGTTGGTTTATGATTCCTTTTTTCCTATATCTAGATATGGTGTTAATAAGACCATGAAGTAAGAGGAAAAAGAATGAATTTTTTTCCTGACCCAAATCTTTGATTGATGAAAGGGTTGATCTTTCTTTTCTTTTTTGGGTTGAGCAACGAGAAGACGAGGATGATTTGCCTATGTTGTTAGTGCTATGTTTCAATGGACTTCCTAATGTGTGTGTAAGGGAATAAAGTGAATTAGAACAAAGGTTACTTCATAAAAAGTTTGAATCTTCTAGTTTTGAAGATGAAGAGGCTTCTACAAAAGTTGGTTTGTGGAGTAAACTTACATTTAGGTGGTTGAATCCTATTTTTGAAATGGGTCGGATTCAGAAGCTTGAACATGTTAATGTTATTGTTAATGTTAATAGAAAGATTCCATATTGTTAATGTTACGATGAACATGGTTGTGATTGAGAAAGTTTGCCTATTGTTACTGAACTGTTTTGATAGGCAAGTACAGTAAAGAATAAGTGTGTTGATGGTGTAGTCATTAAAGAATAAGTCTTAATTTTATTTTATTTTGATTTTCTGGGTTTTTCTGAAATTTTATTGATGAAGTTGTTTTTTAGGATGATGAAAAGATGATGGAAGAAGATGAAAAAAAGGAGAAAAAAAATAAAGTGTTGGTGGTTCACTGTTGGATACAATATACGTGCAATCGAATGGTTGAAATCATATAAAAAATATTAGACATTAAAAAACTAACGTAAATGACCAAAATGGTAAACGACAGAAGAGTTATGAGACCAATTTAAAACACTTAATAGTTATGAGACCAAAATGAAAAAATAAAATAAGTTAAGAAACCGGATGATCAATTAAGCCTATCTTTTTTATAAAATAATTACTACTAGTATCATTTTAGAATATTAATACACCATTTATTTTATTTTTTTCACTAATATACCCTTTAAAATGAGAGAGAGTAAATAGATACTCTCCTTAGAAAGAAAAAAGAGACCTACACACATTACCATTATGGATGAAAAGTCAAAAGAGATAACAGAAGAAAGTACTCCCTCCATAACAAAATATAAGCAAAATTCAACCATTTCAGTTGTAACTAATTATAAGCAAAATTGACTTTTTTTGTCATATTTAAGGATAATATACCTGAAATACCCTTACTTTAATTTTTTAAATGCACACACGTTTAACAACAACACCTTAAAAATATACTACTCTACACCACAATTAATGAGGGCAAAATAGGTTATTTAACTTAAATTAAATAACACAAACCACATTCCTTAAAAAATGTGAATTGGTCAAATTTGCTTATAAAAAGTTATGGAGGGAGTACATAAAATGAGACCCACAGGTTGACCAAGACCAAACTAATCAAGCACCAACTTAACAATTGGCACCCACTATTAGCAAATTGGTCAATCCATTGAATTAAGAACCAGAACTTTCATACGCATGTTCACATTCATGAACTGTCTTATTTTTCCCATGCATGTCCTTTTCCAATTAACTAATATGGCACCTCATTCTGGAAAATTATTATCACTCATTGGAATTCAAATATCGTGGTCTCACATCCCTGCACGTCTGACAAATTTATCGCTTATTATAGTGATGGATTACACGTTCGATTTCAAAAAATAGCTATGTTATTTTATGTATAAAGAAAAGCGAGTCTTGGGCTTTGGCGCTCTCTCTACCAAAAAAAAAAACGAGTCTTCAAAACCAAGGTTGTTAGCAGTGGCGTCGCCAGGATCTTAAAGCAAAAGCAGGGGTTTAGACTTAAACTTTTTGATACATACCTATTCGTCTCATATTTGATTACTCAACCTAATCTTCACAAATTGTATACAAGCTAAATTTTTCTGAATTATTATGCTATAAATATATTAATTCTGCAGGTAACTTACATAATCATCACTTTATCTCGGTGGTAAAATTTTAGAACTTCCCCAATGACTTCATTTTTGGGATCATATGAATACTTTTGAATATATTCAAAATATAATGAGTAAAATATTAATAATAATTAATTTAAATATCAAAGAAATTAAGTGTGTTTGGTTGAGCGGTGAAGATAATTAATTTTGATAGAATTTATTTTGGTTAAAAGTAATTATGACTAGAAGTGATTTACGTTTGGATACATTTATGTAAAAGTAAGTTAAATTATAAATTTGTGTGTGAAAATTAATTCTAGAATCAAAAGTTAGAAATCTTAGTTTTAAGTAGAATAAATTTTTGAGACAAAAGCAATTTAGTTGACAACAACCAAACATAAAAGTCAATTTTATATCTTGAGAATCAATTGTAATCCCCCAAAAGTGAAACTAAACGTACACAAGAATAACACTCATCCAAAGCAAGTGTACATGAAATAATTTTAAATTAAAGGAAATGACAAAAGATAAAGGAAAGTATATGAAGTAGACGGTGGCATTTACTATACACAATGCACAAGTTTGTGCACCATGCACAAACTCTATTGTAAATGCCAGCTGTAGGTTTTCAAAGGCCAACAACCTGCTGTCCAAAAAAGCTAAAAAAAACACAGCAACATATTAAATTCAATTAAATCAAGGACTGCTTTGCTAATGCACCTACTTTTTCAGAAACACACCCCCCTGGTTTTAAACAAACAAACAACAACTCTGTTGACGGTTCTTCATCCATCCTCTTCACCACCACGTTTTCTTCTTTCTTTAATGGTGAAAAATTAATGGTACTTATCTTTTTGTTAATTTATATCATTGATTGAATTCATCTTTTTTTCCAATCTCAACTATATTGGCAAAAAAAAAAAATCAAAATCAACTATCTCAAGAACAATTTGTACAATCTTCTAATGTTTTGATAAAAAATAAATCCATGACTTGAATACACAAAGAGGTTCGAAATTTTGAAGAAAAATATAATAAACAGTAGAAACAAAAAAACTGAAATAAAATAAATGGCTTTGAGATTTTGATTGGGGAATAAAATAACAAATGAAGGTTGGGATGAAAAATGAGATGGGTAGTAAACAAATGGAAGATGGGTCGCTCCAGTGATCAACACCAATGAAGGAAAGAGAGATCCATTGAATAGGAGGACGTTGTGACAGTGAGGCGGATGTAGGTCTCTTCCGTTGCTTTTCGTTTTCTCAATTAGCAGACTGTGTGTTTACGGTTGATAGTGGAGAAGCACAAGGAGATTGGAACAGATTCTGCCAATGGTTTTTTTGTTGTAGTCAATGGATTGAACTTTGTAAAAACCAGAAGGAGTTTGAAAGAATAACTCAGTGGTTGTGCAGTTGAACATGTTTCTGAACTGGGGTGCTCCGCAGCCATCTTCCAAACTACAAAGATCAATTACAAAAGCCCAATTATTAAAACCCAAAACACAAAATTCTTAAAATAATATTTTGGTGGGGTCAGATTTTTTTTCCTAAATCAACCAAAAAGTCATTGGTAAGTTGCCAATGATAAATCCTAGCCATTAACATTTTTTAATAATATATCAATGGTTGTGAGTGTTTTGCAAACATCTTTAGTTACTATAGACAAATTTGTGTTTTGTGTATAGTAAATGGCACCGAAGTAGACTTGGAAAACTTATTTAAGAAAATGGAAAAACTGAATGAAGGGTCAGAACGTGGTTATAGGCTTGTAGCAATAGCACTGCACATATTGTGTGGTTGTAGCAGTGGCACTACACATACAATGAGAGTGAAAAGATACAGGTTCAATGTTGGCAGTGTTTGATTGGATGTTGAGTGCAACATTATATAATCAGGGGGTTCATTGTACAGTTTTTATGGATCGTAGGTGTAAATTTTGATAGACCAACCCCCTCACACATACGTAGCTCCGCCCATGGTTGTTAACTAGTTTTATTTATAATGAAATCGACTTGTAATCAAGACATTATAAATTAAAATAGACATTATAAATTAAAATATTTGACTCTCTTAAAGAATAATTGCTTACTATTTTATAATGCTTTAGAGAGTGTCACAAGGGTATTCGTTTACAAAAACCCTTAATCATTTTACCGATTGACGTAAAAATTTGAGTTTGACAGACTTGATTAATACTATGTGCAATTTTAACAGTATTGATGAACAACTTGGCTTCTTAATGATGTGAGACATTTCCTCTGTACAAAAATTGTGACATTTGTTTTATTTTTTAGGGAAAAAATTTGAGACATCATTATATGCGTTAAGAACGGTAAAGAGTGGAGAGATTAAGATCTGTCATAGTTATGGAAGGGTTATGGAGTGCTAAAAATAAAAAGGTGTTTAGCAATATTTCTATTTTGGTGGAAGAAGTAGTTTTTCACTCTCAGTCTCAATTGCAAGGTATTCAACATTTATATTTAAACTAATATTGTCTTCTTTAAAAAAAAATAAAAAAAAAAAACTAATAAGATTTCTATCATCTCTTATGGGTTTTCTAGTTTGTTTCTTGTTGGGCGTAACCCTTTCTATTAAAAATATAAAGGCTTAAGTGCAGTTTTGTTCCCCCTATTTTGACTCAAACTGAATTTTATCCCCCTATTTTAAAACTAGGAATTTCACCTCCTCAGTTTAACGTTTTTCGGAATTTTTGCCCCTCCTATTTTAAAAATCGGAATTTTACCCCCAGTTGAATATTTTTCAGGAGATGGCTGATGTGTCAGTGCTGATGTGGCTTAAATTATATTAAAAAAGTATCCACCTATTTAAATTATTTATATTAAATATTCTAAATTAAACTTCACAAAAAAAATTATGAATTAGAAAAAACGAGAAAAAAAATCAATAAATAAAAAATGTAACATAATAAAATAATAATAAAAATCATTTTGATTATGTTAAATGCACACACCAAAATCAAAAACGTGTTTCAACCTTTCCCTTCCTCCTAGGGGTGGGAATGGGCCGGGCCGAGCCGGGTTTTGCTTAAATAGGTCGAGCCTAATTGAAAAAATTAAAACCTAAGTCTGACCTATTAGCTTGTCAAAGACTTTATTTTAAGCCTGACCTGACCTTTTTAAAAGGCCTATTAGCCTGTTTAAAAGCCTAATTTGTACTAACAATTTTAAATATAACATTTGACCTATTTATAAAAAGGCTAATAAACAAAAAAAAATTAAATTGCTAATAAGTCAATAAAATTTTGTAAAGCATGTACATCCATTTTTCCCAACTTTATTAGCATATATATATATATATTGCATGTATATCAAATAAAATTTTGTAAAGTTACCACATTCATTTTGTAGAGGTTAATACATGTATATTATATAATGTAGTATGCATATATGGGTCGACCTGATAGGCATAGTAGGCTTTTTAGCCTGGCCTATTTAAATTAATTAGCTTTTTAAAAAGTTTGAGCCTAACCTATTTAATAAACGAGTTAGGCCGAGCCGGGCTTTAAGTAGGCCGGGCCATAGACCCCTGGCGGGCGGCCTAGCCTATTCCCACCCCAACGTCCTCCTTCTCTTCGTGAATGTCCTAACCATCGTCGTCGTTCCCACTTTGTCATTGTCATTCCCACTTTGTCATCGTTTTCTCTGTTCTCAATCTTCGTCGTTCTCACTCTTCCCGTTGCCACCATTCAAAATTGAAAATGGAGAATCACGAAGATTCAAGTTCAATGACGAAATTCAGGTATGCCTTTCTCATATTTGTTGTTGTTCTGTTCACAATATGAGATTATTCACCATCTAGTTTATGTTTTTGTTCTTGTTGTTGTGCTGTTATGTTCTGTTCTGGGTTCATATTTGTTGATGTTCTTTTGTTGAGTGATTTTTGCTAATTGTGGATTGGGGTATGTGTGTTTTGTTATGATTGTGTAGTGATTTTGCTAATTGTTGAGTGATTTTTTGTTCCATTACTGGGTTGTTTTTTTGTGTAGATTTGAGCAGTAAGATATTAAATTCCTCTCATGCAATATTATTCTCAATTGGGAAGAATTTTTAGATGGTGAAGTTGTGTGATTTTTGTCACGTGTGGGTTGGGGTGTGTGTGTTTTGTTAAGATTGTGTGTTTTGTTCCATTATGGAGAGTTTTTTTATTGATTGTTGTGGTCCTTGTTTTTTATTGCAATCCTTGTTTTTTATGGGGAGTTTTTTATTGTTTGTTGTTGTCCTTGTTTGTTATGGGGAGTTTTTTATTGCTTGTTGTGGTCCAAATAAAATGTTTCTGATTATTGTCTTGTGTTGGTTTACTATGGGAATATTTATTGTCTTTTAGGGCTTGTGAAGGTAGACAAAATGATAATGAGTTGGACAAGGAAGACATGGAGGAAGAAGATGATGATTATATTGCAAGTGAAGAGGAAGACAACGATGATGATGATGATAGTTACTTTGATGATAGTGGAGTTTATGAGTGTGTTGATTTGAGTGTTATTTTTTCACCTCAAATATTTTGCTTGGTTACTAATAATGTATATGCCAAATCATTGGATACTCCTACAACTGCAGCTGATTTTCAAGATGAGCACTATGAAGATTCTGATGATTTACATACTCCACCAGAGAGTGAAGATGAAGATCTTGGTAAAAACTATCCAATTTTAAGATGGGTGATGGGAATGCCCGTGTTAAGCTTGAAATGGGTTTGAAGTTTAAAAATAAAGAGCAAGCAAAGGATGCAATTCAAGAGTATGCATTGGAGACTAGGAAAAATCTGCACCTCAAGAAAAATGAAAAAGAATTCTTGGTTGTAAAGTGTATGTCTGATTGCCCTTTTCATTTGAGGATTAGTAAGAGGAGTGCAAATGATTTTTGGCAGGTTGTAAGCTTCAATGATGATCATACGTGCCGTAAGACACCTAGAAACAGACAAGCCAAAACAAATTTGCTTGCTAAAAAAATTTGAATACACTCCGGCATTCTCCTGAAATGAAAGTGAAAGCGTTGAAGAGGTTGGCTGCTGAGCAATGGAGTGTGAAGTTGTCACATGATCAAGTATATAGAGCCAAGTTAAGGGCACTAGAAATCATTCAAGGAGCTGGTCGTGACCAATTCTTATATCTAAGGAGCTATGCGGAGGAGTTGAAAAGGTCCAATCCCAATAGTATTGTTATTATTAAGTGTGATATGGCTGATGTGGGTCTTATTTTCCAAAGAATTTATGTATATCTAGAGGCATGTAAGGCAGCATTTGCACGCACATGTATGCCTCTCATTGGGTTAGATGCTTGCTTCTTGAAAGGAGAAACAAAATGTTTCCCATTGCTTATGTCGTTGTAGAAGCAAAAACAAAAGATTCATGGGAGTGGTTTCTCAATCTATTACTTGAAGATCTACAAACTATACAACATAAGCGATATGCATTCATCTCAGATGAGCAGAAGTTATAACTTACATGTGTCATTGTTAATACTTTAATATGCATAATGTTCTCTATTTTTTGTAATATTTTCTTACCATTGGTAATTATCTTAGGGTTTGGTTCCAGCAATTCAAAACCTTGGTAGTCATGTAGAGCATAGGCTATGTGTGAAGCACCTTCATGCTAATTTTAAGAAAAGATATCCTGGATTGGATTTAAGGAAGTGTTTTGGATGGCAGCAAGGGCTACAACTGTTCCAGCATGGGAGAAAGCAATGAATCGAACGAAATTAATTAATGACAAAGCTTGGGAATACATGAATAAGAATTGGGCACCTGCAATGTGGACTAGATCTCATTTCAAGATGGATACACAATCAGACTTACAAGTTAACAACATGTGTGAGGCATTTAACCGGGAAATATTGGAGTATAGAGATAAACACATCATCACTCTTCTAGAAGGAATTAAGCATTACCTCACAAAAAGAATTGGAGCCCAAAAGGATCTCATGCAAAGATATAGAGGGAATATATGTCCTATAATCCAACTAAAACTTGAAAAAGCAAAGAGGGTAGCTGATGGATGGGAACCAACTTGGCATTTTGATGATGATTATGCCATATTTAGTGTGACAAATGGAACTGACACGTATATTGTGAATTTAGCCCAAAAAACATGTGACTGTAGGAAATGGGGTTTAACAGGCATCCCATGTTGCCATGCTATTTCATGCATGTGTTATCACAAAAAAGAACCTGAAGATTTTGTTTCCTAGTATTATAGGTAATAAATTTAGTTTGGATTCGTATCATTAATATTTTACTTCTTGTATGTATTATTGATGAGCACATTTTGTTTCAGGAAGAGTACTTTCATGGCTACTTATTCTCACATCATTTTGCCAACAAATGGTCCCCAACTATGGCCTATATCAACAACAGAGCCAATCAACCCACCAGCTGCGAGAAGAGCTATAGGTCGCCCCAAAAAGAATAGAAACAAGACTAATGATGAGCCGAAAAATCCACATATATTACCTAGATATTTACCAACAGTGAAATGTACAAAATGTGAAAAGATGGGTCATAATAGGAGGACATGTGGAGGAAAACGTGCGGCTGATCGAGCGCTCCCAAAAGGTGGAAATAAGGTGCTGATTGAACTTATTTTTTGGCTTGTATTTTTGTTTTTGTCTTGTATTTATGTTTTTATCTTGTAATTATGTTATGAATATTTTGTTTTGGGATTCAATTTTTTGATAGAAACAAAAGAAGGGAAAAAAGTCTGATACACAAGGAGCAAATGGTGCTAGTGGGTCTCGAGCTGGTGGTTTTGGTGCACAAGGAGGTGATGGTGAAGGTGAGAAAAACACACAAGAAGGGGGGGGGGGGGTTGAATTGTGTGTGTGGGATTTCTTTCTTTTCTTTCCAACTTAAAACAAGTTTAGAAGCTGATTTGTGATCAGTTTTTGATGCTCTGTTTTCAGAGTATGTATGCAGCGGTATAGAGTAAAGAGAAAGAAAGACACAAGAGATTTTTATACTAGTTCCTTCCACAAACCGGAAGTAGTCTAGTCCCCCTGTCACTTACAAGGGATTTTACTATAATCAACCGATTACAATTGCTCAAGAACAACTTCAAGAGACTTCCAATGCTCAAGCCAGCAGCAAGAGACTTCTATGCTCAAAACACCAAGTTAAGAGACTTCTATGCTTAGACCCACAGCCTAACGCTTTCTTGCTCAAAACACAAAGTTAAGAGACTTCACAAATTGCTCAAGACACAGCAAGAGACTTCCCAAATTGAGGCGCACAGACTGAGACTTACACAAACAGATTTACAAGAAAATAAGTTTGAGATAAAACTCTTGATATACTATCAGAGGAGTTTACACAATACAACTCAGTTTAAGACTCTTAAACTTATGAAATCCTAAGACTTAAAGCTTTTGCAGAATTTCTAAGTTTAATGTTCAGTTTGCAGTTCTAGCAGAATGTTTGCAAGGTTCAGGAACAGAGTCTTTTCCTATTTTTCTTCAAACAATCAATCCTTTATAGATGAAGGATGTAGCCGTTTGAATTGATGCCAGGTCACAGAAAAATAGCCGTTGCATTTGAAGTGTTAAGCCTTCCCTGATTGTGTGAACAAACCAGTAGAGTAACGGTTGAAAAGCAGCATGGTGTAGTTCTGAGTTTTCACCAACTTTACTGTTCACACAGCTGTCTTCAGCCTTCATTCTTCTTCAATTCAAACTCAGCTTCCAGCTCAGCTTCAGAGGCACTTCTTTAGTCTTCAGACTTGCAGCTTAAGATACACTTCATTGCAGCTTCAGACTTACCCAAAAATGCAGCTTCAGAAGCACTTCAGTTTGGTCCTTCAGAACCACTTTCGAAGCTCTTCAGACTTGCCTTCAAAGGCAGCTTCAGAAGCACTTCAGATTCGTCCTTCAGACTTAGCTACAGTGCACCAGAGGCTTTTCAGAGGCACTGTTCATCAGAGGCTCTTCAGAAGCACTGTTCATCAGAGGCACTCTTCAGAGGCACTTTTCAGAAATGCTTCTTCAGAGGCACTGTTCAGTGCTTATTCAGAGGTACTTGATAAGTGCCTAAATTGAGTTTAAAAGCATAGTTAATTTAAGCACTTTTCTAGCTTGTTTTGCAAGTTATCATGGGAAATGATCATAATCAATGATCAAATGCCCACTATTGCTTTTACTACTTTCCCCATCCAATTGTGCAGGAAAATGCAAGCCAAGACATGATTTGAGCAAAGAAAAATGAAAATTTGAATGCAGACTTTCGCCCAGCGACCCCATGGCGAGAAGTTGGCGAAGTTAGGCAGGGAATTTCAGAAACAGAGGAACTTGATTTCGCTGGGCGAACTTTATCATCGCTCAGCGAAATCAAGGCGGTTTGAAGGCTAAGTAAAGACGTGGCAGAACGCAACTGGCAGAGAAAGTTGACTTCGCTGAGCGAAGTCAACTTCGCTAAGCGAAACTGTCATTATCAGTTTTAGTATTTAAGCTTTGTTTTCAGTCTTTTTTGATATAGATATTCATAGTTAGCTTATATTTTCGTCCAGTAATATTTAGGACTTAGTTTTTAGGGCTAGAAGCTATGAAATTCATTGAGCAAAAGTGATTGGGTAGTGGAAATCAACCAAAGGCTTTGGGAAATCAAGACTTGGGTTTGTATCTTCATCTTTTCTCTTCACTTTTGTAAAGTTGACATGAGAATGATCAACTAACCTTCCCTTTGTTGGGATTGGAGGTAATCTTTCTAGCTTAGATGTAATAATTGATTATGCATAAGATATGGTTTTAGCAATTTATGTGATTTGAGTTATTCTTGCTATTCATTGTCATGTTTTGATTTAAATGCTATTGACGAATACTTTTGAATCTTGGGTGAGAATAATCTCTATCAAAATAAGAAAATCTAGAAATGGATTTGGGTTTTGATAATCGCACATAGTGTCGGATCTTAATGCTTTCGGATCGTTTGATCGATTGGGAAATCGTCGATTAAACGATACGATCGATCTCACGACGTCGTTTGGGAAATCAACGACGTTGTCGAGCGATACGTGATAATTTCTCTAAAACGCTAAAGTCCATATGCATGGTTTTTAGATTACATTCGACGCTCGTTTGAGAAACTCCAATCGCAACGCTTTTATTCCCTAATTCTTTGTCATTTTATTTATGTTTTTAGTTCATTTAGTTTATATGTACAAACATTCGTACAAAACCCTTTTAGCTCAAAACGATAGCGATTGTTGAACGGTTCGAGGCGTCGCACTAATCCCTGTGGAGACGATACAAAAATACTTACCTCGTTTGTTGAATTATTAATACTACTTCATCAAAATGGCGCCGCTGCCGGGGATTGGTGTTTAGATATTTTGAGCATCGCAATAATTTTTATTGTTTCGAGTTTTTGTATATTCTTGTTAATATTTTTCTTCTCTTTTGTACATTATAAATTTTGTGTGCATTAACCCTCTTTGCAAAGCAAAGAAAAATTTCTTGTTAGTTATTCGTGTTTCAGATTCTCAACAAAGAGGAAATCATGGCTGATCATGATTATTCCAACTTCTATACTCCATACGAGTATGAATCATATCAACAGTATCAACAATATTCGTATGAAGATGAACAAATGGCAAGAACTGAAAATACATTGCATTTGTTCATGCAACAGTCCATGATCAACATGCAAAACACCAACCAAAAACTGAGGAATTTGTCAAGACAGTTGGGGATTTTGCAAGTTCAATTAAACATGCATAACACCAACCAAAGACTGAGGAATTTGTCAAGCCAGTTGGATGTTTTGCAAGTTCAATTGAACCATCTACCAAGAGTCATGGATGTTCGGACCAACAATCAATCCGTTTTGGAATTCGGAGAGATTGTTGAAGACGATGTTGATGAGAGTGAGGAAGAGTCGATGTTTGAAGGATGTGGTATTAGGGAATTCGTGGAAGAATTAGAAATACCACACACCATAGAAATGCCTCAACCACGGTCAGAATTTGAAGAGGCCGAAGCTGTTGATAGTGAAGAAGTGACAGTTTTTGAGAAGCCGGAACAGTTTCTTAACAAGGAAGAAACTTGTGCAAAGGAGGGGGTGAGAGTGAGCAAGGCCGAAATTGATTTGGTAATAGATAGTATTTGTACCTTGCTCACCATATTCTGGATAGGGAGGTACTGACTCCACATCAGCTATGCTTAAAGTTCATGGAATTCCTCCCGCAACAAAGGGATACTAGAGCTGATGTGCGTTCCGTCTCGTATTGGCCACCCTAACGGATCAGACGTCGAGCTAACGACGTAAAACAAGCGCTTGTTGGGAGGCAACCCAACTTTGTAAGTTTTTTATGCTTTATTTAATGCTTTTTAATAACTGTAGGTGATGCTGAAATTGGCAAGTCTTTTTAATGCTGCATTTTTGAAATTCTGCTATCTGTCATTTTCGCCCAGCGAGACATTACTTCGCTGAGCGAAGCTTACTGATAAGCTCTTTAACTGCAAAGTATCAGATGCATGATTATGATAATGATTGAAATTGTTTGAAAGTGCAAAACCAAGTTAATTGTTTCTTGCTTTTCTATGTGTGTACTTGAATTTAATATGAGTACTTTGCACAAAAATTTATCTCATACAGTTTTACGTGATAACATGCTTATAATATGAACCACTTAGAACTAGCCAAAAATGTGAGGAATCCTCAAATCATTGTATATATGCAGGAGACCGGCATTTTAGTTTAACTCGATTGTTTTATGTTAAATCTGATAGTTGTTTTAATTTGTATGAAAGCACTGATATGATCAAGGCATTTTTTGAATATGAGAATAAACACTTGACCACAAAAAGCCTACCCGGTGAGAGAGCGAGTATTTGATAACCCCATTTGAGCCTAAATGAATCAGAATCGTTAACTATGAACTGCCAATATTCATAAGCACAATGCTTAGTGAATTTGCCCAAATATTTCAAAATCCAGTTCATAGTTAACTCACTAATGGATTCTGATATTCTTACTTTCTTTGTGAACCTTAATCCCTCATGATTATTGACCTTTGCCAAAGGAACATTTGATTAGGGTATCATTGTGATTAAGTTGGGGAGAAAAGGGAGGTTGTGAATGTTAAGTGAATGGTGAATTATGTATTTGATCTTGATAACAAGAAAAAGAAAAAGAAAAAGAAAAAGAAAAAAGAAAGAAAGAAAAGCAAACCAAGAAAAAGAAAAGAGAAAATTAGAAAAGGTTTGCAATAATTCAAAGAAAAAGTTGTCAAGATCAATCAATCAAAGAAAAATATGAAGTTCACCAAGAGTTGTATTTGAGAAAGGAGGAAGTGTGTAAAATGAGAATGAATGTTCCTCTAGCTTGGCCATTTGAATTCAATATCCTACATATGACAATTCTTTTGTAACCAAGCCAAATTACAACCCTTAAAGACCTTGTGATCATTTGCTTTTGTGCTTTTAGAAATGATAATTAGATTGACGCATAACTTGATCGGTATGTTAACAAACTTGCCGGATGAGTGTTCATAACCCTCAAATCATGAGTTCAATTTGCTTATTTACTTCTAAAGATGTGTGTTAGGTGTGGTTCATAGATAATTATGTTATTACCTTGAATTGTATGATGTGAATTTTGTGTTTAGGACTTATGTTATATTCATAGTATATATTTAGATTAATGAGAAACTTAATACTTGCCCGCACAATCCGCATTTGAATTTTGTATCTGAAAACTTTTCATTTCTTTGCATGTATACTAAAAATGTCCAAAGCCTTGTTTTCCTTGTTTTTTTTCATTTGTTTGAGTCCTTTGTTTGAGGACAAACAAAGATTTAAGTTGGGGAGTGTGATAAGTGCCTAAATTGAGTTTAAAAGCATAGTTAATTTAAGCACTTTTCTAGCTTGTTTTGCAAGTTATCATGGGAAATGATCATAATCAATGATCAAATGCCCACTATTGCTTTTACTACTTTCCCCATCCAATTGTGCAGGAAAATGCAAGCCAAGACATGATTTGAGCAAAGAAAAATGAAAATTTGAATGCAGACTTTCGCCCAGCGACCCCATGGCGAGAAGTTGGCGAAGTTAGGCAGGGAATTTCAGAAACAGAGGAACTTGATTTCGCTGGGCGAACTTTATCATCGCTCAGCGAAATCAAGGCGGTTTGAAGGCTAAGTAAAGACGTGGCAGAACGCAACTGGCAGAGAAAGTTGACTTCGCTGAGCGAAGTCAACTTCGCTAAGCGAAACTGTCATTATCAGTTTTAGTATTTAAGCTTTGTTTTCAGTCTTTTTTGATATAGATATTCATAGTTAGCTTATATTTTCGTCCAGTAATATTTAGGACTTAGTTTTTAGGGCTAGAAGCTATGAAATTCATTGAGCAAAAGTGATTGGGTAGTGGAAATCAACCAAAGGCTTTGGGAAATCAAGACTTGGGTTTGTATCTTCATCTTTTCTCTTCACTTTTGTAAAGTTGACATGAGAATGATCAACTAACCTTCCCTTTGTTGGGATTGGAGGTAATCTTTCTAGCTTAGATGTAATAATTGATTATGCATAAGATATGGTTTTAGCAATTTATGTGATTTGAGTTATTCTTGCTATTCATTGTCATGTTTTGATTTAAATGCTATTGACGAATACTTTTGAATCTTGGGTGAGAATAATCTCTATCAAAATAAGAAAATCTAGAAATGGATTTGGGTTTTGATAATCGCACAGTGTCGGATCTTAATGCTTTCGGATCGTTTGATCGATTGGGAAATCGTCGATTAAACGATACGATCGATCTCACGACGTCGTTTGGGAAATCAACGACGTTGTCGAGCGATACGTGATAATTTCTCTAAAACGCTAAAGTCCATATGCATGGTTTTTAGATTACATTCGACGCTCGTTTGAGAAACTCCAATCGCAACGCTTTTATTCCCTAATTCTTTGTCATTTTATTTATGTTTTTAGTTCATTTAGTTTATATGTACAAACATTCGTACAAAACCCTTTTAGCTCAAAACGATAGCGATTGTTGAACGGTTCGAGGCGTCGCACTAATCCCTGTGGAGACGATACAAAAATACTTACCTCGTTTGTTGAATTATTAATACTACTTCATCAGTACTCTTCAGTGCTTCTTCAGAGGCACTCTTCTGAATCTTAGTGTCTTCAGAGGCACTCTAAAAGACTTCAGAATTTCCTCTTCAGAATCTGATTTCATTTAGCTTCTGAATGCCTTGCAGCCAAAGTCATTAGCTTCTGAATGCCTTACAGCCCAAGTCATCATAGGCTTGATTTTATAAGCACTCATCAGACTTGTTCTATAGAGTCTGAAATTCCTCAGACTTGCATTTTCAGAGTCTGAAGTTCTTCAGACTTCAGAGGCATATCATCAGACTTCAGAAGCATAGCATCAGACTTTAGAGGCATGTCTTCAGACTTGCTCCTTCAGAGTCTGAAGCTGTTCAGACTTCAGAAGCACTGTCTTCAGACTTGCTTCTTCAGAGTCTGAAGTTGTTCAGACTTCAGAAGCACTGTCTTCAGACTTGCTCCTTCAGAGTCTGAAGCTGTTCAGATTTCAGAAGCACTGTCTTCAGACTTGCTTCTTCAGAGTCTGAAGTGCTTCTTCAGAGTCTGAAGTTGTTCAGACTTCAGAAGCACTGTCTTCAGACTTGCTCCTTCAGAGTCTGATGTTCTTCAGACTTCAGAAGCACTGTCTTCACACTTGCTTCTTCAGAGTCTGAAGTTGTTCAGACTTCAGAAGCACTGTCTTCACACTTGCTTCTTCAGAGTCTGAAGTTGTTCAGACTTCAGAAGCACTATCTTCAGAATTGCTTCTTCAGAGTCTGATGTTCTTCAGACTTCAGAAGCATGTCTTCAGACTTGCTCTTCCTAAGTCTGAATGACTGGCTTGCAACTTCAGGGTCTGACTGACTAGCTAGCAACTTCAGAGTCTGATAATATGATGCTTGCTTGCAACACAAAATTTGATGTTTAGCTTGCACTCAGAGTCTGATGATTGCTGCACTCAGAGTCTGATGTTGTGCTGCACTCAGAGTCTGATGATTGCTGCACTCAGAGTCTGATGTTGTGCTGCACTGATGTTGTGCTGCACTCAGAGTCTGATGACTGGCTTTCTTGCAACCTAAGCTTCAAAGCTTTTTACTTGCTCTCTACTTGATTTTCAGAACCATGTTAGATATTTATCCATAAGAATGTGGTCCGGCACACTTAGAATCAAGCATTAGCAAAATCCAATTTTCTCTTTAACACTTTGTTATCATCAAAACTCAATGAGGGATATGTTCATACATTTTGTTCCAAGAGATGGGGCTGCCATTGTTTTAACTCAAGGGTCACAACATCCTCCTCCAACCCAAGATTCCAGAGGATAATAGTTTGTTAATTAGGGGATTGTTTTTTGATTCAGCTGTCAGACATATATTATTGCAACATTCAGCTGTTATACTTGTTTTTTTCACTCAATTGTTAGGTGTATTATTGCATTAGTATATCACCGTTGTGGTGGTTTTAAGTATGTTTTTTATTAAGTTGTTAGGATTATGAACAACTTTTAGCCTTGTATTTTGGGATATAACTACGCAAATGATCATCCAAATATTTACAGGTGCATTATGTTTTTTCATGTATTTTTAATGGGATTTTTTTTTCGTTTATACTGTTTTTCCATGTATTTTTAATGGGATTTTTTTCGTTTTTCCTACATTTTATCTTTATTTTCTAGTATTTTTTAAAGTGTTTTTAGAATTTTTTTGCATTTTATGGTATTTTTTAAAGTTTTTTTCAATTTTTTTAAAAAGTTATTTATTTTTTGTAATTAAAAAATATTTAATTTAAATAATTAATTAGGTGGATGATAAGATAATATTTTAAAATCCACATCAGCCAAAATGCACTCAAATATGGTGGGGGAAAAATCCAGAAAAAAATAAAACAGGAGGGGTAAAATTCTGAGTTTTGAAATAGAAGGAGTAAAATCCAGATTCAGTCAAAATAGGGGGACATAACTGCACTTAAGCCAAATATAAAATACAATATATCATTTTAGCTAGTCTAAAGAAAGTATTTTCATCGTTTTTCAATGTCAAGAAGAAGCACAAAAAGGGGTCAATTGCAAAGTTAGTGATGTCATGCATGAGATAAGCATTGCTAACGCCATCTTTATATGTTTATTTTAAGAGTAAACCCCCATTTGGGTCCTTGAAAGTGTCACTCGCTATCACACACGTCCCTGGATCAATAGACATTATTAAAAACTCCCTCAATGTTGGTTCTGTTAGTCAAATTAGTCCGAAACGTTAACTTGGTGTTAACTCTGATGATGTGTCCCATGTTTTGCCATGTCAGATGCTTACTGGAATGTCCACCTAGGTGAGGGACCAAAATGAACGCTATAACTCTACCATCTTCTGGGAAAAGATGAGCAAACTTCAATCCTCATCTTCTTCCTCCTCCCTCTCATAAACCTCCATCAAGCATCAACATACCCAACAAAACAACAACAAAATCCCAAATTTCAGATCCAAACACTCAAACCAGTACTTTTATATTTCTTTTCTTTTCAAAAACCATCAACTAATTAATCCAAAACTAAAACATATAACAATCAAAACCCAGATGCAAAAAAAATCTACAAAATGATGAAGCTGAGAGAGCAACAACAACAAATTTCTGAATAAATGTTCGTTACCTTCGTTTATCAATGAAGCAATGATCAACAACAACAACAACGAAAATTGAAACTTCATCAACATCAACCATCTCAACAACAACAAATTTCTAATTAAATCTTCTTCTTTTTAAATAACCATAATTTTTTTCCCAGTCTATTAGAAATTAAACTGAAATGAATGCTTTGAATATTAATGTGTGATGGAAATTTTGGGGTGAGAATCTACTACAGGATTTGGGATTGATACAAATTATTGGGTTTACATGAACATGATATGAGTGATGAAGGGAAGTGAATTGGGGAGGGGAAAAGGAATAAAGAATAGACAAATTAATCCCCAAATCATGTTTCTGGTTGTCATCATATATACTCCAAGAACCAGAAAGTGATTTGTTGTTGTCCATGGTGTTCCAGTGCATCGCCCCCACCTCCCACCATATTCAAACTCAATTCAATTTGGGTATTAACTTCAAAAATTAGAGAGGAGAAATTGGGAGTGAAAATGGGGTTTTAGGGTTTGGAATTGAAGTTGCAGATTGTGTGTTTGATGTGGGAGAGAAGAAGAAGAGTAAGAATAAAGGAGGGACACAAATGACTATTGCAATGTTTGTTATCCTATGCAGTTAAGTCCCTGCCAGCGTGGAAGGCAAACAATGTAGCTGAAGTGGCAAGTGTAATAGACATATCAACATCGTTAACACCAAGTTAACGTTTTGGATGCATTTGACTAACAAAACATACATTGGGGGAGTTTTTGATTCATTAAATTGATTCAGGGACTGGTCTGATAGCGAGTGACACTTTCAGGGACTCAAATGGAGGGTTTACTCTTATTTTAATAATACCTGACGCCATCTTTCTTGGTTGATTCCCGTATACATCCTATTTATGCATATTTATCACGATTTTTGTATGCTTATGTTTTTACTATATTTTTGTTTGAATTGAATATATTTACACATGACTTTGAAGATTAATATTTCGCATCATATAATGTCATAATAAATGGTAAAATGATTGTTCTTGTGCGCTTAATTTAGCTAGTAAGGAACAATATATAATATATATAAGGTTTAGAGTTCAAACTCCGATCATCACAAAAAAACGGTAAAATGACTAATTAAAAAAGTGATCATCAAAATTAAATTCAAACTTAGAATCTTACGTTAAATTAAAAAAGATTTTTTATCGTCCCATCTAAGTAATATTTATTTTATAATCTTATAACTTGTAATTTATATGTGGTTTTGTTAGTATTTAATCGTTGGTGGTAGGTATATTGTATTTTATTTTCTTTTTGTCTTGTTTTCCATGCGTGCCAATTTCATTATAAATATGTTGTATTAAACGTGAACACTTCTTTCAATTATATTTATATTCCATTTATTTTTATTTTTCTTGACAAAATTTATCTTCCATTTATTGTGTTGTCGAAGATTAATATTTGCAATTAGATTTATCTTTTTTTTTTTTGGTCCAGTAAGTCTAATGACTAGATTCACACACATTATGTGTGGAGAAGTGGGAAATCTGGGGTTTGAACTCCGATCCCTACACAAATTATCCCTGGTAGATACCAACTGAACTACACTTACAGAACATCTTCTATTTGTTGTATTGTTGGAGAATAATATTTTTTTTTATCCAATGTCAGAAAAGTGAAAATCCAATGTTAAAACTTTACACTTACTAAACGAAAGAAGATTAATCATTTTAATAAACTAAACTAGGGAATACAACAAATATGGTTTGAATTCAGATATACAACCAAGTAACAAATACTATCCCATATAAAGTGACACAGTTTACTTTGTCACACATTCTGATGCATATTTTTTTATTTTTAGTATCTTTAATTTTTTATTAAAAAAATATGAAAATTTAACATTTTAAAAGTATTATTCGAGACGAATCCAACAATATCTTATATAATATTATTTATATTTATATATTAATAAAAAAAATATAGTCGATTAAATACATATTGTTAAATACGTTATCTATTATAAGACCTAACGACATTGTATATCTGAAATTTAGAAGGGAATAAAAAATGCAACCAAGCGTGCAGTGCACCAAGTAAACATGTAAACGTCAGCTTGGTTGGTAGGTATAATCCACCCACTAGATATTGTTGAACTAAGTAGGTCCATGTTTGTCGGGACTGGAACTCCAATTTAGACATTCTTCTTCAATTTATTTTAACAAAACAACCATAATAACAAATTAAAATAAGTACAGGAAGAAAAAAAGACTGATAATTGAAAATTAAGCAAACAAGAAATGAGCACGAGGATTGATTTCTAAACGACCGACTAAATAAAGCTAATTGTTTCTGTCATTTTCTTATGTCGGTCCAATCAACAGCACATTGACCAAGTTTTGTAATTTCATTTTCTTTAATTGGAGATGTTTAGCAAAACCTAGGCTTAAATATTTACAAAGTGTTGCGATTGTAAAATTTTAGTATTTTTATAGGTCAAATTTATTTTTGTTCTCTCTAAATATCAAAAAATTTATTTTTAGACTCAATCAAATTTTCACCTAATAATATCTTATTAGACCTTTTCATTTTCATTTCTTGTCATTGTTTTTAGTTGCGTTTAACGGATGCTAATATGACACTGATAAGTGGCCTTAAAAAAAAATTGACGTAGCAATGACATGTGATTTTTTTTTAGAGTCTGGGCTGGTATTATTAAATTGATAAGTTATTATTTTAATTATATATAAAAAATTATAATAACAAAAACCTAAAATATTCTTCACTCTTTCACTTCCTTCACTGTCATCAACCTACTATCGTCATCGAATGTTTGTTTGATACTTTGTTAGTTGTCCATGCTAGACTAACAACTTGTGACATGATGCTTAAAGTAAGTATCTAATGTGATCAAGCTTGCATTATGTGTAAAAAGGAAAATAAAACTCATTCTCATATGTTTTTTTTTTTACTTGTGGATATGATGATGATGTTGTGTGGACAAAAGTTATGCAATGGATGAATTTGATGATCAATACTATCAATTGACAGTCTATTTTTCAATATGTTTAGTGTCATTGCAATAGGAACAATGATATGGATCAAGCTCACATAATGGTGTTGAGTGTGACCCTATATGTGATTTGGAAGGGGAGGAATGATAGAACATTTCAAAATTGTTACCAAGTTGTTCAGCACTAGCCATATCGAAATAATTGTTTACGTAAGAGGATTGCAATCTAAGAAGGTGCAAAATTTAATGATTCGTTTGTGAGGCTAGTGACTTTTCTTGTTTGTAGGTTAATAATTGTTTTTGGTTAGTGAAAGTTATTAGTGTTTACAACAAAAAAAAACTATCAACCTTCAGTCATTTTCAAATTTATCACAGTGAAATTCATTGTTTTCATCCATTACAACTCTTAGAATACGTGGTTCGACCTAATACAACCCACAAAATTAACTTGTGAGGTGAACATTTACCACATTTATAAACACTTGTTCAGATCATCTCTCATTCAATATGGTATTCTTTAATACACCCCATCATGACCAACACTTTTTGGCTTGATGCATTGATATAAATGGTGGGTGGTTTGAAGACCAAATCATTATAGCAGGTGGCCCTACCAGATCTTGAA
The DNA here is from genome assembly GCA_018208015.1 of Medicago ruthenica. Taxonomy (NCBI): domain Eukaryota; kingdom Viridiplantae; phylum Streptophyta; class Magnoliopsida; order Fabales; family Fabaceae; genus Medicago; species Medicago ruthenica. The sequence continues at coordinate 105,029,077 of CM031372.1, read as the reverse complement.
GGAGACTCTAATACCCTCTTATGTATATAAATAATTTGCTATATTAAGGGCACTCTAACACTCGGCATACATCATATCCTTCCTTCATTGATAAACTCGCTATATATACCGCTACTGATTGGGGTGTATGCCTTGACACCAGAAGATCCATGCCTAGATATTGTGTCTATTTATGGGGATAATTTAATCTCTAGGTCTGCAAAACTGATAACCAACCTTTTCATCGATTCAATGCTGAAGTCGAGTACCGTGATGTCATTGATGTAGTTTTCGAGTGTTGCTGGCTTAAGAACTTTTTTTTTTAGCTACACTGTCATGTCACATAGGCTATTTTAGTCTATTGCGATAATGTAGGCATAATTTGCCTTTCTAGAAACTCCGTTCAACAACGTACGAAATACATCGAGATGGATATACATTTCATGCGTGAAAAAGTCTCTCGTGGTCAGGTCCGGATATTACATGTTCCTTCTCGATACCACATTAATGACATCTTATCTAATGGAACTCCACTACACCCCTTTGATGTTTTTCGAAATAGTCTCAACATTCGTCCACCTCTTGTTTCAATTAAGGTGGTTTATTAGCATAATAAATATCTTATTAGAATAAAATATCTCTCTCTCTCTCTCTCTCTATATATATATATATATATATATATATATATATATATATATATATATATGAATCAAATTAGCACATTCCTACAAAATTGGTTAATTTTTTATAGTCAACATGAATGGTCACATGATTATATATATTGACATCATATCAAAAGAATGAAACAAGGCAAAATATTCCAATTATAATTGTCTTTGGCTTTCTTTAGCCTTTGCAGACTTCATTTCTCCTTCGTTTTCATTCAATTCTATGTCTTATGATTTAGGAATTGTAAATGTAAACATCTTTCTAAACACTCTTTGACCTTAAAGGTCTTTTCTGCCTTGGACTGGGGCACCATCTCCTCATCCTGAATTTTGTATATAAAAAAAAACTTTTACTTTTTGTATAAAATGTAAGGTAGCATAATGAGTTAGGCATCACAATAATTAATTATGTGAGCATAAATTTGGATTAAAATTGAGAGAACATTACCAAGTTATAAAGAGAAAAGTTTAAGAAACCATAATCAGCTAATAAGTGAGGAGGTTTTTTAACGGCAAAATTTATTACTAATCAAGTCCTTGCACAAGACGGACATGAACTGACATGCATAAACTACAAATTTTGGTAAGTTTGTTATTGATCATAAAGACCAAGTTTGGATTAGGGATTTTCCTTAGTGCCAAACCCATGCATTTGCTATGGGAATAACTGATTACCTTGATGAACCCCTCTCTTGCAAGGTAAATAGTCAATCGTGTGAGTGGATGCAGTGGCGGAGCCAGGAATTGTAGAGTTTGGGCGAAAAATTTATCGCAAATTCACATATGACATAATATATATAAATAGTCACAAATCAAAATAAAAGAGGATCGTCATTTTTTCTACAAAAGTACAGTTTGAACTAAGAGAGATGAAATATAACCTGTCAATAGCGTGCTAAATAAAATTAGGAGGTAAATGCCCTTTCCGAGACCTCTTTCAAGTGAATGTTCGAATAATATTAACATCATCAAGTGACTTGAATATCTTCTGCTCGGTGTAACATATCATCAAGTCATTTAACCACACATTGTTGATCTTGTTGCGCAATTTAGTCTTGATAATCTTCATTGCTGAAAAAGCTCTTTCAACGGATGTTGTCGACACCGGCAATATCAAAGCCAACTCAATGAGTTTGTAGACCAATGGAAATACCAAATGTTTCTCAGTTTGAACCATCTTCATAGCCAAACTTTGAACATCTTCACATGAAGAAAAGGAAGCATGCCTTTTCACTTCAAGTACATAAGTGTCAAGTTGCTCCCTTATTGTTCCACGATCATCATCAGAAAAGTCTGCATGATAAATATCAGCAAGACGAGCAAGTTTATGAACATCAAACTTGAAGAAAGAGTTCTTGGGGTCAAGACATGAGAAGCAATCAAGCACAATGTTACTTCCTTCACTAAAGCGATGATCCATCTCCACACATATTTTGTCAATAGCAACATAAAAAATCTCGGCCCGGTAATGGTGAAGATTAGTGACAGTCCTCCCTTCTAGTCTTGAACGACCCCAAAACGGTATTTCTTCATCCATATTTGGCACCGAAATACCTTTAGCAACACAAAATTCTTGTACATCAACAAATAAATTATCCCAACCACTATCTCTCAATGTGGCCAACCGAGCTTTGACGACATTAATTAATTCCATGGCAAGCACAATATTAATATCGTTTCTTTGCAAGATTTTTGAAAGCTCGTTTGTGATACCAAACAACTTTAACATTAACTTCAAAATGAAAGCAAATTTAAAGCTCTCCATTTTTTCCTATCAAACCCGCCGCTTGAGATGGTCCACGTCCATCTTCATGAACCATACTAAGCACCACTAACACGAAGGACCGCATCTGATCCAAACGAAGCAAGGTAGTATGATGTGAACCCCATCTAGTATCCCCAGGTCTAGCGAGAGTAGATGATTGGTTCTTACCCCTTCCTATAGATATCTCACCACTCTCAGACTCTATTCAAAATATCTTGGTGTTGTGTCTCCGTCAAAGCATCCCTTCTCTTGCAAGATGTACTAGATGTTGTTATAATCAAGGAGATGTACTCAAAGAAATCATTAATAGATGAGCAACTACTAGCAACGGACACAATCACCAATTGCAAGCGGTGAGCATAACAATCGGACATAGAAAGCATAAGGATTTTCATCTAGGATCTTTCTTTGCAAACCATTAAATTCATAGTGCTTGATACATTTATTATGCACTACTATCATGACCACTAATATGATCTTTCAAGGCTTGAGATGCATGCTTCCAATCTTTAAATTCGTCTTTGGTGAAAACTTCATAACCAAAGTGCTCAGGCCTCCCGGGTTGCTTAAAGAGAAAACAATAAAAACAATAAGTTGCATTCTTTAACTCACTATATGCAATCCATGTATACTTGTTATACCATGATTTAGAAAATGCTCTTCTATCACTCCCAAATGGAGTACGAGGAAAACTTGTTAATTTTGGTTGCATTGGACCCTTCAATACATATGCCCTCCTCACATCGTCTTGAATATCTGGAGCATACAAATGAATTTGTTTCCTAAGACCTGGATCACACACAATCTCATTTGGATTAAACTCATTGGCCACATTAGGCGGTGGTTCTTCTACTTCGGCTTCCGGTTGCACAACATTCACATTCTCAATACTTGTTCTATCTACCAAAAACCTCCTCATCTCTGAGAATAGAGATAGGGGTATAAAATGTTAAATCAAAATATAGGACTGTTGAAAAGCTAGACATCACTAAGAATTTCACAATTAGGCACTTTGAATTGCGATAACATTAAAACAGAGTATAAGGCATAAGCAGAGAGATGCCAACATTATTTAACACAAATTTTTACAAAATCACAATTTTTCAATTAATCAATTTCATTAACACCAATTCATCAACCATTAATCAATTTTTCAATTACAAAATCACAAATAATCAATTTTTCTAAAACCCTAAAACAACTAAACAAGGAAGGAAAGAATGAGAAGAGATTACCTTTAGAGTGAATGAGAAGAGATTAGCAACCAGAGCTATTGAAGAAGAAAATAGATAGATGAGATAAGAGAAGCAGAGAGCTAGCGAGTGCTGAGAACGAGAGAGACTTGTGTTTTCTTTTCCTGGAACGTCAACGCGCGCGTTTGTTTTCTGGAATGTTTTGCCCAATAATTTTTTTTGTAAGTGTGTTAATGGGCTTTTGGGTTGGGCCTAATGTGCAAAAATTATCGATCGAGCCCGGGCGACCGCCCGGGGTCGCCGAGGCGATGAAACCGCCCCTGTTTGCAATTGATTAAGAATGGAGATACTTTTTTCTGTATGTATGTTTCTTATTTGATAATGTTTTCAGGTTGCTTTTGGATCTCTTCAAGACACTGTACCAACAGACATAATTGTGGTTTTACAAGGGGGTTGGGGTTTTTTACGAAAGGGCTCATCTGGGGAGATATTGCTTAGGCTAACATATAAAGCATATGTGGAGGATGAGGATGACAAGACTGAGGAGGATTCCATTGATATAGATGTTCAGACGATGAATTGTCTGATTCAGAAGAAGCAAATGTCACTGATAAGAAGGGCGAAAGAGATTCTGCGTACCAAACAGATAAATAATCATTTATGGATGTTTTGGCTGCAATAATTGTTAGCGAAGAATTCCAAGGGATAGTAGCATCTAAAACAGGGTATACCAAAGGTTTGGATAATGGCTCTTCTGGAGGTAGCATAATCTTATAATCTCTAATTTAAGATGTCTAACATGGACATGTAGTGTCTGAATGTTTACAAGATTCATGAAGCATCTCATATTCATGACAAAAATTGAACTTCCATGCAGGGTCAGCCTTATTTTGGCTTGCTGTGATTATTAGTATAACAGTACTAATTGTTGTCAATATCAGTGGTTCAAGTATCTTCAATCCTTAAGATGGTGTTGTATTGCATGCAATCTTCACCTTGGTTCAGCTAAAGTAATTTCCAAGTCTTCCTTGCTTCCTACAGTCAACTTTAGTAAGCTTGTTTTTATCCATTATATTGCAGTAACCATGTCATAAAGATTTAACAAGTTTTTATGTTGGTTGTTGATTACTTAACACAAGTACATAGGCATTGATTTGTCCTTTAGATTATAAATTTTTCTCATATGGTATCAGCAACTATCTGATATTTGCCTTGTTGTGCTTATCCATCTTGAAGCTTCTCTCCATGTGTGGATAATTAATGGAGTGTAATGAAATGTAATGAAAAAGTGGAGTATTGGATGGAATGAAATGTATTCCATAATGTTTCAATTCAATTCTGTCTTATTTTAAACAATCTAAAGGGTGGAACATATTATTGTTATTATTAGCAAAATAAAATCTTGTACTCTGAAACACATCATAAATACTCAGTATATGTATGCTTTGAGAAATAACGTCAGTTTGTGTTACAGTTTTGTGCACTTCCATTGGATAGTCCAACTGTTTACATGTTATGTTCATACCTCTTGTGTTGATTTTCCACTAAAAGGTGTTAATTTTGGCCTTTTTTTTACCCTGGCAGGTTGTGCAGTGGATTTTAATCAGATCATTTTTCTTTTAGCTACTAGTCTAGTTTAGTATATTTGTATATTCATGAGTACTGCTGTGGAGGAAAACATCTACTGGCGGCGCGTGATTCTTGGCTTCGTTTTGTGAGAGCTACAAATTTTAATTCAGCTTAAACATATATTAATTGGTATATATGCAAATACAAACGATATTGTTTTTTCTTGGGGCTTTTTTTCCAACCTTTCCAATACGTAAATAATGACAAATATTTCTTAATTTATCAATGATTGCTGATGGTGTCTGAAGGTAAAAAATATCAAGACAATCAGAATGGTAGTATCTAATCTAATGTCCATGTAACCCTAAGTGATTGTCTAGCACTTGTTTGTTTCAATGGTGACTCTTTGTTTGACCGATTGTTTTACAGAATTTGATTTACAACTTTGATTGACATGGACCTAATACGGGTTCTGCTTTTTCTGTTTGCCCTTGGGTATATGTCACTAACTGTTTTGTCCTGTATCTACTATACTAAATTTCACAACTCATAAATTTTAGTCAATTGTAAGTTTACAAATTTATCCCAACATGCATAATCCATAGGACGTGTTTGTATTTGGTTACTAAGTTTTGAAAAGAGGGCACATTTACTTAACTGTTAACAATACTTGAAAGTTAGGGTATAGTAATTTTTTTTTTGGGTGATAATTTGGGGTCGTAACTACTAAGTTATGTAAACGGTAAACCTAATGCAAACAGAGATACAACTAGACTTTCTACCTGCGTTATCGTGCGGGTCTATTGTAAACCATTGATCAATATGCAATTATTGTAATCAACTCAATCAATTTGAGAATAAATAAACTAAAGTATATTCTGAAAAATCTCTTTATAAACTACATTAGACCTCACACAACTATCTTCCCCTTCATCATCAACAACCAATAATTTCAAGTCTTTCCTAGTTGTTAGCAATGAATTTTGGTTCCTCTATTTAAAAAAAAATTGAATTTTTGATCCCTGTTTAAAAAACCTAATTTTTGGCCACAACTATTTTTTCCTTATGAATTTTCCAACTCCACCCCATTTTTAAGGCATTTTACTTATGTGAATCATTCATTAATGACTTGGTGTGGCTTATCACCCCTCTGAATATCCATGTAAAAAAAATACGTCACATAAACGTTGTCGCATCATTAATGAATAAGTCATATAAGCAAAAATGGCCGAAAAAATGCAATAAAGGATCAAAACTTTAGTATTTAGCAAATTCAGAGAGACAATAACTACATTTAACCCTAATAACAAATAGCATTACCTCTACCATCCACCTGCCTGCCATATGTGATCTCTTTGTCATACCAAAGGGACCAAAAGATGATGGACTTGAATTTCCTGCTGTTACAACAAGATGTTGTAACAAATCAGGACCGTTTGATTTAATTCAATGGTCAAGATCAAAAAACTGATGTGTAATCTGGACCGTTTGATGTCATATTAATGGTTGTGATTCACTACAGTGTGAAACTTAGGTAGATTGGGCTTGACCCAATTTGGTTGGTTGACCGGGGGGGTCGGTGGTGTGTGGAAGTTGAAAAGGATGGCGTGAATAGCAGTATGTCTAAAATTGCATTTTTATTGTATTTACTAAAACAAGAGTTTATATCATTTAATTTTCAAATTCCTCAACAAAAAAAAATCATTTAATTTTCAAAATATCTACAACTTCAAATACATCTCCAAAAGTTTATTCAAAATATTTTTAAAACTTAATAGTTTATTCTTTATCCGTCTACTTTGAACTTAGTTTTTAAGCTTTAAGGGTGTGTTTGGTTGTGAGAAGAAAGTGTGAAGAGAGAAACATGTGAGAAAGAGTATGAGAAGAGAGAAAGAGGTGAGAAATAGAGTAAATTTAAGGTATTGTTTGTTTTAAAAGAAAGAGAAGAGAAATAGAAGAGAGAGAAGTGTGACTGATTTGTTAAAAGACAAAAATATCTTTGTTTTAAAAGTTGAATTGTTTATCTATTTGATTGTAATTTGGATATATTATTTTAGTTATTAATCCTTAAATTAATTTAATTATTATTTTAATAATGAAGTAATTATATTATACCAATTTGAGTTTTTTTTTCTCGCAAGATAGACTATTTAGAGTAAAATATCCATACGTTAGTTTTTTTTATAGAGTAAAATATCCACTTCGGCTTATTTGTGTTATTAGTTACATTTTTCTATTACTTTTCAAAACGTTATTAGTTATAATACATGGTGATCATTGCAAATGGCAGGCATGTATTTGAGACAACCAGACAACACATTTATCTAATACAGGGTTAGGGAAAGGATAAAATTGGAAAAGTCATGATATCTAACATCTCTCTCACGTTTCTTCACTCTTTTGGGGAGATGAAAAAACACGTGGACTCCACCATGATTTAATCTCTCGTCTCACTTTCTTCGGTCCTCCAAACTGAAGAAATAGTAAATTTCTCTTCTATTTCTCCTGCTGCTTTCTCTCTCGCTCCTATCTCTCTCCTTCCAAACACAGTGTAAAACAATGGTTTCCTTACTACTTTGTGTGTATCGATCAACATATTGTAACCATTATTTTTATGTGATGTTGTGGTTGTGGATCATGAATTTATATAAAAATTTGCGACGTTATTTTGTCGTTGCCGCAATAGTTATGGTTGAAAGTTATAAAGCACGAACACCAGACACGACATGCTCACTGTACTTGCAGTGAGTACGATTTATCAGACTAGGTTTAATCTGTTTAGTTCATGCCTTGAGAATGCTCTCAAGGTTAATATTTATAGTAGTAGTTTAGGCCTGTTTAGTCCTCTAACTCAGGCATTAAGTTACTTGGAAAGAAATAACTACCGAGGCTTCTAGAAGGTTAGGATGGCGTTGCCTTTAGTGGCCGCCTAAGGCTATTTCGGCCCTTATGAAGGACGCTCAAGGTTATTTTAGGCCCTTATGAAGTGCTATGTGTCCTTTATCCGGGTCTTCCTGGTCCACAAGCCCCCTAAACATGAGCCTTGGGACAAGGCGAAGTGTTTTAACTTTAGTAGGCAATATGGCTTGTTGTGTGTCCTTTCTCGTGGGTATACCTTGGGCTACATTGTCTCTATAGAGGGCACTATGTCCCTCATCCGGGTTTTCCCTGCCCACTCACCTACATACTAACACTGATAATTTGACAAAATAACATAACCCAGTGTAATCATAAGTGTCGTGTTGATGTCAATCACAAGCACATGTTCTACATCAGGTCAGACCTAATACGAGGAGTGTCTGTTGTAAATCAAAGATAAAGTTACTCGTGTGTCCGAACATCGATATGGTCATCAAATGCGACCTGAACAACGATACAGTGACACCATATTAATAATTTGAAAATAATATAGTTTGTGTATTCATTGTATCGTGTCGTGTGAATCTCGGACACTAACTCACACATATATTTTTATTCTTATACTTGCACTAACAAAAGAATTTGACAGAGGGGGTAAATTGATTAACGTTGTGCAATTTCATAGAATAATTGAAGTTTTATTAATGTCAGAGAGTAGTTGACCAAACCTATAATTTTAGGGATAATTGCATATTTACTCATTTTAAATCTCACCTTTAAACTTCTTTCTCTCATTAAATTAATTCCGATTTCCTTTTGTAAAAGTACACTTTATATATTTTATATTTAAAGAAAAAAGTTTTGTTATTATTAAATGACTTGGGTTGAGTAACCAAAAAAAAAGAGTAAACCCCCATTTGAGTCCCTGAAAGTGTCACTCGCTATCAAACAAGTCCCTGGATCAATTTAATGAATCAAAAACTCCCTCAATGTATGTTTTGTTAGTCGAATGCATCCAAAACGTTAACTTGGTGTTAACGATGCTGATATGTCTGTTACACTTGCCACTTCAGCTGCAATGTTTGCCTTCCACGCTAGTAGGGACTTAATCGCATAAGATAACAAACATTGCAACAGTCATTTGTGTCCCTCCTTTATTCTTACTCTTCTTCTTCTCTCCCACATCAAACAAACAATCTGCAACTTCAATTCCAAACCCTAAAACCCCATTTTCACTCCCAATTTCTCCTCACTCATTTTTGAAGTTAATACCCAAATTGAATTGAGTTTGAATATGGTGGGAGGTGGGTTTATGCACAGGAACACCATGGACAACAACAAATCACCTTTTGGTTTTTGGAGTATGATGACAATCAGGAACATGATTTGGGGATTAATTTGTCTATTCTTTCTTCTTTTTCCTCTTCCCAATTCATTTCCCATCATCACCCATATCATGTTCATGTAAACCCAATAATATGTATGAATCCCAAATCCGTCACAGATTCTCATCCCAAAATTTCCATCACACATTAATATTCAAAGCATTCATTTCAGTTTAATTTCTAATAGACTGGGAAAAAAAATTGTGGTTAGTTAAAAAAGAAGAAGATTTAATTTGAAATTTGTTGTTGAGATGGTTGATGTTGATGAAGTTTCAATTTTCGTTGTTGTTGTTGTTGATCATTGCTTCATAAATAAACGAAGGCCACGAAAATTTATTCAGAAATATGTTGTTGCTCTCTCAACTTCATCATTTTGTAGATTTTTTTTGCATCTGGGCTTTGATTGTTATATGTTTTAGTTTTGGATTAATTAGTTGATGGTTTTTGAAAAGAAAATAAATTTAAAAGTACTGGTTTTGAGTGTTTGGATCTGAAATTTGGGATTTTGTTGTTGTTTTGTTGGGTATGTTGATTCTTGATGGAGGTTTATGAGAGGGAGGAGGAAGAAGATGAGGATTGAAGTTTGCTCATCTTTTCCTAGAAGATGAAAGTTATAGGGTTCATTTTGGTCCCTCGTCTATGTGGACATTCCGGTAAGCATCTGACATGGCAAAAAAAAGGGACACATCATCAGAGTTAACACCAAGTTAATGATTCGGACTAATTTGACTAACGGAACCAACATTGAGGGAGATTTTAATAATTTCTATCGATCTAGGGACGTGTGATAGCGAGTGACACTTTCAAGGACCTAAATGGGGGTTTACTAAAAAAAAAATGACTTGGGTTGACCCGCGTTTCCTTTGAGGGATCAACTTCACCCGTGTTTCCTTTGAGGGATCAACTTCGGCGCCGTAAACCCTGAAACCCTAAAACACCTTTCTCCACCATTCTTATCCCCTCGCCGCCACCTCTTCTCCACCATTCTTATCCCTTCGCCGCCACCTCTTCTCCACCCACCACCGCCGAAATCGTGGGTCGAAATCAAACCATTGTTCTTAACATGGAGCCGGAGAAAGTTGCAGCCCTGAATCACGATCACTTTCGAACTTTCATTAAACGAAATCATCTTAGGTTGAAGGATCATAGGAGTGATGAAAATGAGGAAAAAGAGTTTCGTGAAATAATGTATTTCGATGAAGAAATAATGATTCGTCCTCGTGTAAATTTATCATCTGACACCATTGTTATCGGAGACTCACACTGGTAAGTGCCGTTTATATTTTCTTTTAAAAGACAGTGGATTTAGGCATGTTTTTATTGATGAAAGAAAGGTTTAATAACTTTTGATATGTTTTTTTTTCCTCGTCACACTTGCACATTTGCAGGACTTACCATTATTCGAGAACAGGAACACAGTTGAATTTGTCCTTTGGACTTGATCAGAGTAACCTGGCAACAATTGCTGAGGTTCTAGTTACAGCAATTAACCAAAAGGATTCTTCAAAATTGCTTGTCTCAAGTAAAGATGTTACTAAAGCTGGTCTTATTAGATGTAATCATCGTCAAGTTTGTCAAACTAAAACCGGTTTTATGGATGATATTGGGGTTGTTTCGATCCGGCTTCAGATTCAGGCCAGATCGTAAGTTGAGATATAATTTGGACATGTTACTAACAGTCAATTTTATTCCGCGTTTTCTTATGATTGATTTTTTTTATTTTTTATGAACAGCAATTCGCCTACTATTCATTCTTTCGATCGACATTTTAGACTGCAACTATACTGGTTTAAGAAGAAAAGAATTGACCAAGTATTTTCTGATGTGCTAAAGTCTACAACCACCACATATAACAAGTGCAAGAATGATGTATCTGATTCTAGATGGGAAAGGTATCTACTATATTTATACTTTTACATTCAAACACGTACTTGAACATGTTTTATGATATACGTAATTTCCCCTTGTAATTTTGTGTGTGACTCATGTTTCTTAATTGTGTGTGCGGGTCATGCTGAATTCACTGTGATATATGTGTGCGTGCAGATATTTGGTAGAGGCAAGTAAGGAATTTTCTGTGAACAAAGATATATTCTGGAAGGACTTACTGGATCGCTGTAAAGGGGACTATTTTTTGGTAGACATTGTTAATTCTGGTTCTAAACTGTTACTCAACGAGAAACCCCCACAGGTACCTTTTTTAATCGAAGCCGGTGAAGATGACTTTCACTTAACTGGTAGTTTTGGTGATTTGCTAAGTCACGCTTCACAACTGGCCTACTTGCCCATGCACCAGTTAGATGTTGAGAATTTAACCCTTGAACGTGTACTGGAATTTGAGGGGCTTCTGTTAAAGAATGGCAGCTTTGTTTTCCAATGTTTTTTCATCAACAAGAAATTCAATCAAAAGAGCTTTCAGCAGTATCTGAAACAAACTGAACCTGATCTAAAAATGGATGATGAAAGTAAAAAAATATTTCTGCTGATGGAAAAGGTGGTAATTCTACTGAAGAGAAACCATCTGACAGTGATTCTGTTCAAGATGAATTCGAAAAAACTCTTCAGGCAATAATAGCCTCATACGATGAATGTCTAAAACCTGTCAAGGTTGCTGGAGCTAAATATAGAGAGAATATGAAGAAGATCCATGCGGAATTCCGGGTTGAGGATGAGGAAGTCAGTCGTGAACTAGAAAAGACTATCTCTGAATGACACCTTGCCGCACAAGTAGAGGCTTATCATCAATTTAGAGAACAGGAGGAGAAGATCAAGGATGCTGATTATATTGCTGATCAGGAAAGAAGAAAGTTTGTTGCATGGGATACTGTAAGCACATCCATTCTGTTGAGATTATAATTTTAACCTTTTTGAAAAATCTTATTTTATTCTTTTTTGTTGTTGTTGTAGGCCAGACAAAGAAAAGCAAAAAATTCCGAAGAGGAAGCAAGGAAAATTGGGAAAATGGGTGAGAAACATGCATACATATATTTCACCAACAAATATAAAGATCAAGATCTTGTAGTTCGTTGGATGAATGAACATAAAGAAGCCGGGCACGCTTACGATTTGTGCGTTTTTGAGAAAAGTGAAAGTAAAGGCAAGATTTTTATTGAAGTCAAGTCCACCTCTGTACTTGGAGAAAATTGGTTTCATTTTACACGCGGAGAGTATGAATCTGCTAAAGAGTACAAGGAGAATTACATCATTGCACATGTTCATATAAATGAAAACGAGCAAGATGAAACAAAGAAATACACTTTGACTGAATATGTTAATCCTCTTAAAGAAAACGGTGAGCTACAATTGTCCATGACACGCCGCCACAAGGAATGAACTCTTTCAGGTATATTGATATCCTATTTTGTATCTTGTTTTACATATAGCAACATTATTCTCTCATATTTAAAAATATTAATTTTCTAATAAAAAAAGTAAAAAACATCTCAGAAAGACATTGCAAAGTGTGAGAGGGATGAAAATCTGAGATGTTTTTTACTTTTTTTATTAGAAAATTAATATTTTTAAATATGAGAGAATAATGTTGCTATATGTAAAACAAGATACAAAATAGGATATCAATATACCTGAAAGAGTTCATTCCTTGTGGCGGCGTGTCATGGACAATTGTAGCTCACCGTTTTCTTCAAGAGGATTAACATATTCAGTCAAAGTGTATTTCTTTGTTTCATCTTGCTCATTTTCATTTATATGATCATGTGCAATGATGTAATTCTCCTTGTACTCTTTAGCAGATTCATACTCTACGCGTGTAAAATGAAACCAATTTTCTCCAAGTACAGAGGTGGACTTGACTTCAATAAAAATCTTGCCTTTACTTTCACTTTTCTCAAAAACGCACAAATCGTAAGCGTGCCCGGCTTCTTTATGTTCATTCATCCAACGAACTACAAGATCTTGATCTTTATATTTGTTGGTGAAATATATGTATGCATGTTTCTCACCCATTTTCTTAATTTTCCTTGCTTCCTCTTCGGAATTTTTTGCTTTTCTTTCTCTGGCCTACAACAACAACAAAAAAGAATAAAATAAGATTTTTCAAAAAGGTTAAAATTATAATCTCAACAGAATGGATGTGCTTACAGTATCCCATGCAACAAACTTTCTTCTTTCCTGATCAGCAATATAATCAGCATCCTTGATCTTCTCCTCCTGTTCTCTAAATTGATGATAAGCCTCTACTTGTGCGGCAAGGTGCCATTCAGAGATAGTCTTTTCTAGTTCACGACTGACTTCCTCATCCTCAACCCGGAATTCCGCATGGATCTTCTTCATATTCTCTCTATATTTAGCTCCAGCAACCTTGACAGGTTTTAGACATTCATCGTATGAGGCTATTATTTCCTGAAGAGTTTTTTCGAATTCATCTTGAACAGAATCACTATCAGCTGGTTTCTCTTCAGTAGAATTACCACCTTTTCCATCAGCAGAAATATTTTTTTTACTTTCATCATCCATTTTTAGATCAGGTTCAGTTTGTTTCAGATACTGCTGAAAGCTCTTTTGATTGAATTTCCTGTTGATGAAAAAACATTGGAAAACAAAGCTGCCATTCTTTAACAGAAGCTTTAAATTCTCAACATCTAACTGGTGCATGGGCAAATAGGCCAGTTGTGAAGCGTGACTTAGCAAATCACCAAAACTACCAGCTAAGTGAAAGTCATCTTCACCGGCTTCGATTAAAAAAGGTACCTGTGGGGGTTTCTCGTTGAGTAACAGTTTAGAACCAGAATTAACAATGTCTACCAAAAAATAGTCCCCTTTACAGCGATCCAGTAAGTCCTTCCAGAATATATCTTTGTTCACAGAAAATTCCTTACTTGCCTCTACCAAATATCTGCACGCACATATATCACAGTGAATTCAGCATGACCCACACACACACAATTAAGAAACATGAGTCACACACAGAAATACACTTTGACCGAATATGTTAATCCTCTTAAAGAAAACGGTGAGCTACAATTGTCCATGACACGCCGCCACAAGGAATGAACTCTTTCAGGTATATTGATATCCTATTTTGTATCTTGTTTTACATATAGCAACATTATACTCTCAAGAATGCTTTATTCTCACAAATTTGTGAGTAATCTGAATTGTTTGGCAAGTGTTTGTATTCTCACAAATTTGTGAGTAATCTGAATTGTTTGGCAAGTGTTCGTAGTCAGATTTAGTTTTTATCTTTATCCAGAAGTGTGTTGTTAATGATGCAAGGGTAGCATTGAGTGCAGATCTGCTCCAGTTTCTTATTCATCCAGTTCTTTTCTTGGATGTGTGACACGTGTGTCTTAAGTTTTTCAACAGCCAAGATTGAAACTTTAAAAATATTAATTTTCTAATAAAAAAAGTAAAAAGCATCTCAGATTTTCATCCCTCTCACACTCTGCAATGTCTGTCTCCGAACACTGCTCTGCCCCTACAACACCTTGTTGACGCCTGCCTCGCCTCAGTGCCGTCGGCGGAGGCATAACTGACGGTGATAATGTGTTAAGGTTGTTCTTCCTATGAGAGGTTGTATACCCACGCTCTTCCTCGTGGAATCAACCACGATTTCGTCGGAGACTACAGCGGTGGAGGTAGAAGACATGAGGGAGTTTGAATCGGTAGTAAAAGACTGAGTGACTTGATGTTGAATCCCAAACAACAGAAAAAAGGATGAAAAAAATGGTGATGTCGTGAGGCTGCATATCGACGGCGACAAAATAGTTGCAAGACGGTGGCAAAACAGCAGAGCTTCGAATTGTGAATTCACGAGGAGGGTTGTTTTCAATCAATTTGTTTTATTCAATTGAAAAATAATGTTTTTAAAATTTCAATTTTGGCTGTTGAAAAACTTAAGATACACGTGTCACACATCCAAAGAAAGCACTGGATAAATAAGAAACTAGAGCAGATCTGCACTCAGTAACATTAATCTCTTGAGACTGTTGTATTCTTTCATTAGAGACTACTAGAATGTCTGGGTTATACTCATTTATCTTTCCTTCTTAAGTCTCTAGATTTCTTGTAATTATTCCTTTGTTATGAAGTCAGCATGTAAGATGCCATTATCACTTCTATTTAGTGATAAACCAAATCGTAAACAAGGATCTGATGCAAAGTATGTAATGGCAGTACCTTCTCTTTTATTGCAGGAACGTTCTCAGCCCATGCAAAATGTGATTTCTGTGAGTACTGATCCCAAAAGTAGCACAACTGAAAAGACATCAAATGAAGTCCTAAATAATAGAACCAGTCCGTCCGGCAATGCTGAGATAACAGCAGAGCAAAGAGCCTGTATGGAAGCAAATAGGTTGAAGGTACTAGAAAGGCGTGCAGCCCGAGCCAGCATACCACAGTCTTCCTAGCTTTGATATTCATTGTAAATGAAAATATTATCATTATCATTCTCTCTACTTTGTTTAGTTTACTCTAAATCCCGTGATTTAATAGTTGACTTCTGGTGGTCTGGCAGATATGAGTATTTTATATGATACATTACGATCTTGAAGACTGGCATGTTTCGAATGTAAATTGGTTGGTGTTAGTTGATTAGCTTCATTTTCTGAGTTTAAATATGGCTTATTTGATCACTTGTTCGAGCACTTTTATCCCTATTTAGATGGCATGATAGTGAAAGTGTCAACCACTTGAAGTTGAATGAAAACTGAGGGAACCATAAGCCATACTACGCCTACATTACACATTACATAATAATACAAACAGTTGACCCTCCACTTAATGCATCAAAGAACTATAAATCAAGTCTGGTTCTTTAAGTGGTGTTGATTCTGGCAACGTTTTTTAGATATTTTGTTTAATAATCCTCTAGAAATGTTCCTAATAGTTCAACCAAAAAATATTTTACATTGTTCAAAGAAGAGTTGTCGCGTCGAATTTCGGATATCAAGCTATTGAGAAGCGTTGAATCACTAATTTTAAATCACGACTGAACTTTTAATTTTTCGGGGAAAAAAGAAAAAAAGTTCGAAATTACCTTTAAGTAAGAGATTTTGGGTTCGGGGGGAATGTATTAGCACCCCTCACATCTGTTGTACTCAACGGGAACCTCT
The DNA here is from genome assembly GCA_018208015.1 of Medicago ruthenica. Taxonomy (NCBI): domain Eukaryota; kingdom Viridiplantae; phylum Streptophyta; class Magnoliopsida; order Fabales; family Fabaceae; genus Medicago; species Medicago ruthenica. The sequence goes on along the minus strand of CM031372.1, from coordinate 105,012,586 downwards.
TAGTTGACTTAGGCTTAAAATGTTTATCGTTTTGCTTGCGTGCTTGAACATATAAAAAGGAAAAAGAAAATATGATGAAAGGGAAAAAGATAAAATATGATGGAGGGGAAAAAGAAAGTTTTTTATTAAAGGGCTTGACAAGATGTGAATCATGCTCCTACGTATTTCCTGGGTAGAAAAAAATTTGTATGTTGGTTGGTTTTAATTGAAAAGATTTGATCGCGCCCGAGCGAAAAAGTTTTGCTTTAAAAATGCAAAAACAACATGGTCTACTATCGTTATGTGGATAGCTTAAAAAAGACCGATAAAAAGCCTTTTACCTACTACCGTTATGAGGGTAGCTTAAAAAAAGGTAAGAAGGGTTTGATAAAAAAAAGAGACGGATTCGCACCCGGGCGTGAAAAAAGGTTTGAAAACGCGCAAAGGCGTAAAAGGTTTAAATGATAAAAAGACGGACGCACAAAGGCGTAAAAGTTTGAATTGAAAACGCGCAAAGGCGCGAAAAGTTCGAATTGACCACGAGGGCCAAGAAAAATTTTAAAATGGTCACGGGGACCAAAGAAAAGTTTAAGCGCGTTGGACGCGTAGAAAATGGAATGACGATTGCCCGAACAACGAGACATACGTCAAGCATTCGTGCAATCGGGGTTTGGAGAGACATACGTCAAACCATTCCTTTTTCATTCAAGTTTTTGTTTTGTTGAAACTCAAAGAAATCTCAAAGGGGACAAAACACTTAGTTAAAACCTTAAAGAAAAGTCGTTTGAAAATCACGAACAAATTTGTTGTTCGAGTTTATTGAAAATCATGAACATAGCTTGTTGCTTAAGTTATTGAAACTCAAGAACAAGTGTTATCCAAGTTCGAAAGACGAACAAATTCATGAAAATTTGCATAAGTTTGGAAAATGCACAAGTTCGGCTCAAGTTTGAGTTTGGTTTTAAAAAGTGAGCAAGTTCGGCTCAAGTTCGTGTTTTGATTGAAAATCATGAACAAAGTTATTGTTCAAGTTTAGTTTTGAAGAAAATGAACTTAGCTTATTGCTCAAGCTTGATTTTGAAAGTTTTAAGAACATAACTTGTTTCGCAAGTTATTCAAAAAGTATAGCACAAACTTGTGAAATTTCCAATATCATGCAAAACTTTTGATATGGTTTGAACAAAAATGAGTTTTAACCCTCTTAGGTTCTGAATCATTAGTTAGAACCTCAAAAATCTGGCCTTTGGAAGCCTGAATTCATGTTCTGAGTTCTGCAGCTTTCGCAGAGCAACCTGAACTTGGCTCTGCGAACCCAAGTTCTGTCATGGTCGCAGAGAGACCATGACTTTGCTCTGCGAACTCTGCGAAAAATTGAACTCAGAAGCTGCTTCTGAACTTCTGTTCAGAAGCTGCTCCTGAGCAAGCTTCAGAACTTTGAGGGGGTTAAAAAGCTTTGCAAATTTGGCAAGAAAAGGTTTAAAACAACTCAAATTGGTATTTTGCAACTTTGAGATTCCTTTTGAGTTTCAAAAGGGGTTTTTTGAGCAAAATGAAATTAAACAAAGTAATTGATGCAAACAGCAATTCAAAATGAAAGATAAAGACTTTAGAATACTTACAGAACTCCTAGCAATGCTTATTGTGCAAGAGATAGGAAGTGGCTTGAAGGATTGTGATTTTTGCAAAATTGGAATGTTGATAAGATAGAGCAAAGATGATAACACTAAAGCTTCAAATGGTTCTTGCTGGAAGAAGTGTAAAATCTATGTATTGAACTCTCTATTCTCTCTCAAAAATTCTGTATTTTTAGCTCTTGAAGGTGTCTTTAATCCTTATGCCTTGCATTCCTTTTATAGGCCAAAACCAAATCAATTGTAATGATGGAAAATCCCTAGAATCCAGCTGATTTGTGGGCTAAAACCAGGCTATCTTGCTTTGCATTTAATGCAAAAGTGAAGAGGGGACATTGCCTTGCAACTTTGGTCAAGACTTTGGCAAATCCAGCCATTAATGCAACTGAGCAATGATGATGAAAATATGAAAAAACAGGGCAGCTTTCACTTGGGTTGTTCTTGGGATCAATCCTTGCAATCTTGAGAGGTCAAGCAAGGAAAACGTGTACTGCCATGTACAGAGATTGGGGGAAGCAAAAGGGAACATGTGGGCTGGTGTGAGGAGGAAGAAAAGACAGCTAAAAACAGGGCAAGCACAACAGCTTTTGGGCAAGTGAAAACCACCTAAGTTTGACTGGTTTTGGGGGAGAAAGGAGGAAGAAAAGAGAACAAGCAGCTGGCTGGCAAGCTCAGGGTTAGAGACAGGTCAATTGGGAGGGACGAGGGCTGACCAAGGGCAGCCAACTTGCTTGGGCACATGCTAGGTTGAAACAAAATCCTTCTCACCTTAACCTTTAATGTCACATGATTAATCTTGCTTTGCTGGATCCATTCAACCACAATTGGCGACAATAATGATAATAATAACAGTGGATGATAATAGCAATAACTAAAATGAACACAAAAACAAGATAAATCACAGAAATTAAAATCTGCAGAAAATTCGCAAAGTTCGCAGAGCGAAGGGAACTTTGCTCTGCGAACTCCCCTTTTCTTTTTTTGTATTTTCTTTAAAAATAAAATAAATAAAAAACAATAATAATATTAATAATGAAAATAACAATGATGGTAATGATAATAGTAATAAAGATGATAATAATAAATGATGAAAAAAGATAATAATATTAGTAATTAAAAATAATGATAATAATAATAAAACATTGATAAAAAAGAAGATAATAATAATAATATTAGAAAAAAGGCAATAGCAATAGTATTAATAAGGATAATGATAATATTAATAATAATGATAGTAATGATGATGGTGATACATATTAATAAATAAAATCTAAAAATGAAGATAAAATAATAAAAGGTAAATATAATAAGAAAAAATTGAAAATTATAATGGGATGATGAATAATAATATGATAATGAACAAAGAAAAATATGAGTCAAAAAATAGGATATGACAGATGCCCCTATTTAAGTTTCTTCGCCACGGAGATTAAAAGTGAAATTTTGAAATTGACGGGTCGAAGAGACTTAAATATAAAGTACACCATTTTTGACTAAATTTTTCTTGAATTGAAAATGCTATGAATGCATGCATGCAATGCTGCGAATGCTCGTAATGCAAATATGAATGCAAAGACGGCAAGGATGACCCGACTGGGGATAAAAAGAGACAAAGGGATACCCGGGTTCGTTAAAGAAGCGGGATCCGACTCTACTGGGGATAGTGTTCCACTGGGGAAAGGGTTGTCTACTACCAGAATGATAGCTTAATCACTACAAGAAAACTGCGATTTAGCGTCGGCCAAAAACCCACTCTAACAGAGCTAAAACTGACGCTAACACAGATTTAGCGTCGGATTAGCGTCGGGGTCGGGGGCAGGCTAAAAAATTCGAAGTTACTGGGTAGAATCGGCTATTTGCCCTCCGAGACTAACATAGCGTCGGTTAATCCGACTCTAAAACAGACTCTTCGCAAAGCCGACGCTATTAAATTCAAAATAAAAAAAGTCAACAAATTAATTTAGAGTTTGTCAGGCCGACGCTAACTGTAAAATGTAGAGTCGGCTGCACTAACGCTAAAGTCAACTTCAAACCAGTCAACTAAATCTTTTAGAGTCGGCCAGCCCACTCTACAGTCAAACAAGTCAACTAAATATTAGAGTCGGTTTGGCCGACGCTGGATTTTTTTGTTTTTTTTGCTAATTTTTACTGTATACCCTGTTCTACAAATCACAACAATAATTCTTTATTTATGCTATTAATTGATCTTCCATACAAACGCTCTCACCTGAACTACATACTTAAGGTATAAATTTTGATGGTTAAAACATCTAACCACAAATGTAGTATGGCTTTCTAAATGGTGACAGCATGTAGAGAAAAATAAGAGGAACTACAGATAACAATCATCACTCAATTTAAAACAGGTCACTTTCAAGTTCAATTCATAATCCAAAAAATCAATATTTGAGCATGATCTTAAAAGATGAATGTAAGATATGGAAATTTGAGATTTAAAAATATTTTCCCAAATGTAGCACCTGGTCCTCTACCTATGGGCATGCTAGCTGATCAAAGGTGAACCACTAGCAGAATATAGAACAAAGAAAAATTCAAATGAAACAAGACAAACCTGAATCTTGTTGACAGCAGACCTATCACGGTCAAACTACAGTCCTTTCAGACCCAAATTGTCAATGGATTGTTGAATTTGAGCTCTATTCCAGTTTCATTTCATCCCCAGCAACTGAAGCTGAGAGGGAATCATCATCATTTTCTTAGACCATTTTACTTCTACAAATCTAGCTAACTCTATTTACTCAAATAAACATGATGCACATTCAGTAGTGGCTTCAAGGTTCCACGATAACATGTTTGGGGGATTAGGACATCGATAAAAGCCCCGTTACTAGGCTATTACACAATAAAGAGAGAGATATAAATAGTAAAAAAAAAAATCTCAATAGAAATTTTGAAGAAACAGTAAATAAAAACAAGATTTTGAAGATATTTGTAACAAGCAGCTATAGCACATTGACAAATACAAACCTTTTCATCAATCCACATGAGAGAAGTTAGTTGATTATTTAAAATTCGAACTACAGCATCTAGTGGAGTCATTCCATCTGGTGCTTCAACCTCTCCACCCTGGTTTGAATTAAGGGAATGGATTATTGACTTGATCTGTTCTATCATTTGCTCAAGTTCCCTTTCTATCAGTTCTGACTGCTCATACCTGCAAAAGAAAGTATATAGAGATGAAGATAGAATGTAAAGGAGAATGTGAGCACATGATTTTCAAGATATACATGGCCTTCACTTGCATATTGAATTTCATTTTTGAGATGACGCATAGTATAGGATGAAATATTGTTGAAACTGATAAAAATTTGATTGAATTTATAATATTGAAAAGGTGACTAAACATTTTAATAATCCAAATAAATTTTACATAACACTTGTTTGTAATCAGGTTTGGTGGTCAGGGATCTTACATAAACATGTCAATGAATTATTTTATACATAGTTATCATATACCTCACACTGACATTTTAATGATCCATACGGTTTTTATTTTATACATAGTAATTTGTGGCATAGATCAAAAATAGTTAATGGTTAGTGTAATTTAACTATGGAGGTCCTTTAATACCCTGTGCGACAAATTACACTTTAGATCTATCATGTATAAAATAGATCAGTGTAATGGCATAGATCAATGTAATACCCTGTATAAAATAGTTAGTGTAATACATAGTTAAACCACAAATTACACTTTCGTTCATATACCTCAGCTAACACTTTTGTTTGTAATACTCTGTCATGTGGGTTTTATAAACCTGACCATTGACTTGTTTATCATGTTCAATTCACATGTCAAATTTCATACAACTTAAACATCTACTAAAGCACATGATATTCTCATTGATTTTTAAAAAATGTATTACATGCGAATTTATAGGTAATTTATTAGAGCAGCAAAAAATGTTGAATCATAAACATTACGTCAGTTGCAGAGTCTTGGTGGTTTGAACTTTTTGTGTAATGTTACATACATGTTCATTCACGATTAATAACCGTAGCATGGTTAGTGTGACGTATATGATAATTATCAATAAAATAATTCAACAGTCAGATCAAAATCACTTCACCCAAAACATATACAAAATTGAAATAAAGAATTGACTCTCTCTCTCTAACCATGATGTGGTTTGATACTCAACATATCGAATATACACAATTCAACCATAAGCACATTAAAAAATAAAAACTCCGCATTAACATTATAGCAATTCATATTACATTACATAGAGTTAAACTAAATAATTCACCTTCACTAGAGCAAGATACTGATTAAGGGGGAAAAATGAGAATTAGAAACTCACATAGCATCTCTTGTGGACGCAGCTTCATCATCAAGAAGTAAACCACGCTCATCCTTGTAAATAAGTTCAGCTTCTTCCTCAATGCTTTGTAAGGCCTTATCAACCTGATACAAGGGTCGCAAGTAATGAAGAGATTTTTTTACAATATTGAACCAAGACCAAAATTATTTTACATGTGATAGTGAAGTGTTTAATCTATGTGAAGATTATATAACAAGTTTATTTATATTACATTGTAAATTTTCTATCTGATACTATTAAGAAATGCTTGACAGCCCAAAAGAAAAGTTTGACGAAATGACTAATAGCATCTAGCTTCATCTATAAATTAAATGTTAGAATAGAAGCACAGTAGTCAAACAAACTCAAAATTTTGATTCAGACTGGTGTGTTTCCGTTTGCAGAGGTGGGTATTGCATCCAAGAAAGATAAAAAAGGAAAAGTTGGACGACAGATTTGAAGTTTACGCTTCTGTACAGAATCACTTACTGATTCTTAAAATTCAAATATTATTTTGAAAGCTCAACAACACACTAATCTCATCTGTACGTTACAAAATACCATGGGAAAAATGACAATCACTAAGCTATGATTAAACCATGCTTTAACAGAGCAAAAAACAAACAGAATAGCAGCACCTTATAGTTAACACATAATGTAACATAATTAAACTAAGGCTAAGATTTGAGTCATTCATGTCCGGTTATATATATATATATATATATATATATATATATATATATATATATATATATAATGAAACCAAGTAATTAAGCATAACCATTGCTGAAAAAAAAAATGATAAAACGCAACAAAAACCTTTTTTTTTCAAAAGTGAGTTCCCTATAACCCCAACGAAATAAAATGAAACAGAACCATCCATTGAACTTTAATATAATCCCTTGCAAATAAAGAAAAAAATTAGAGAGAAAAATTTGATTCCAATTAACATTGATTTTAAATGAGAAATCGCATTGTGCATAAAATCCTAAAGGCTATTCTAGCACAATACAAACAAGAAGGATCCCCAATCATAGTCAAAACTACACATGCACACACAAAAATAACTATGGGCCTGTTTGGATAGACAGCTTATTTGCAGCTTATAGCACAAGCGCATATGCATAAGCTTACATAAGCTACTTTTATAGAAAAGAAAAAATGAAGTTAAATTGTTTTGTGTATGCTATAAGCTGTTTTTATAAGCTATATTGGAGAACTTATGAAAATGAGCTAAAAAAGCTTGTGAAAATTGTCATAAGCTGTTTTCAGACGTTCTCCCAAACAGTTTCACAAAACTTATGACAGTAGATAAGTTTAAATAGGTCAATCCAAACAGACCCTAAATACAAAGGGTAGTCAAGCGTCAAAAACAGATCAATATCACTAAGCAAGATCCCTCTCTTGTGCACCTAATGTGTCATAAACATAAACTTGAGCATATAACAAAATTGTAAACGTGTATAAAGATTATGAACAAATTATTGTTTGCATTACAAACCCAAAAAACAGCATCCATCTCACGTCCATAAAATCCAACAACACAATTAATGCAAAGACAACTGCAGCTTATCACAAACAGCATCAATACCTATTTTGTGTTTCGAAGACCAACAAAATGAAAAGGGAGACAAAAGTTACAGTTTATGATAACAAATTCTAAATATAATCCAATAACTTAGAAGAATGAAATTTTAAGACCTGTTTGGATAAACAGCTTAAGTTGCAGCTAAAAAGTACATATCCAAACACAGTCCTAACTCCTAACACAATTTTACAATTATATCAACAACAAAAAAGTAAATATACAAAATATCTTCATAAGAAAACGTCTCAATTGTGACTTCTTTGTCTGGTTGATCTAATGTTTATCCTTTTGATTGGCAGGAAGATTCCAGATCACAGCAAGCAAGCAAGCAAAAAAAAAAACGAGTACATAAAGAAGAGAAAGATAAGATGTAAAGAAATTGACCTTAATGAAGACACGAACCGCGGTGGTTGCAATTTCCGGCGCGGAGGTCGTCGATGGAAGAGATCTAGCCGAGAAGGTGGTGGTTGAGATGTTTACAAATCTGAAAATAAATTGAATAGATTGATAGAGGATAAGGAATAGATCAAGATTATGAGTGTGGTTGAGCCAGAGGCAGCCGGAGATTGATTATGGAGGCCGTGAACAGTGATTCGGCTTCGGCTAGGGTTTCATAGAGCTTCTCAGATTCATTTGGTAAAGAGAGAGAATAAAATCAACAAATGAGTATTTGTGTAAATAAAAATAATAGTAAAAGAGGGTGAGAGAGATAAATTAAAGATTGATATGAGTATTTACTATTAGAAGTAAATTAAATATTATGTGTACTCTTAATCAATAGTTGTGATCATTTAGTCAAAATTAAAAAGGGAGATGTATTTAAAAAATTATTTGTATTTTTTTAACCGATCTAATGCTGAAAAATGTGGATCCTTAATTAATTTATTAAAAAAATTATCTGCAATTGGTGTCATTATTTGAGATTTATACAATTAATTTTTTTATTACGTATACAATAAAAATATAGATTACAACGTGTGTCGTTGATGCAAGTACAAGAAAATAAATCATTAATTTAACGGTAAATTAAAAGAATTTTTTTATGTAGAAAATATAAAATTGTCTTCTTAAAAAAAATGTGCATCGAAAAAAAAATTAATTATTGTAGGTTCATCTTACGGTACTTAGGATTAGTCTGTTTTAGGGGCAAGGAATGGGGTATAACTCAGGGGTAGAGTGTCACCTTAACGTGGTGAAAGTCATCAGTTCGAATCTGATTATCCCCAAACTCAATGTGTGAAAAAAAAGTGTCTGGATTATTTTTTTCGCCTATTCCTATTAGTTTTGTTATTAAAAAAATCATAGAGTGAAAGATAATTATAATTCTATATATTTGTAATATTTTTTAAAAAATAATTGTATACAAAATTTTTAGAGTCGGATGGACCCATGCTAGCTCATTGAATAAAATAAATAAAATACTAGTTTTGCAATTTTAAAGTCGGCTAGGCCGACACTATAATTTTTCAGTAAGACAAAATTGGGATATGTGACATAGTGTAGGCCTGGCCGATGCTAGGCCGACGCTATTAGCGTCAGTGTCGGGGGACGACGCTAAAATCTGACTCTAAAAACCCTTTTCTTGTAGTGAATAAAGACAACAGATCGAGATTAACTTGGTGGCTTCACCGGGGATTTCATCTTACCTACTACCGTTACGATGATAGCTTAATGAAGGTAAGAGAAGACAAAGTATGTTAATCACTGGGGAAATTATTTTACCTACTACTGTTGTGACGGCAGCTTAATGAAGGTAAAAATGCAAATGTCAGCTGTTCGGGTTAAATTCCGAACTGCCACTGATGGATAAGAAAACAAAGGTAAAAGTCAGCTGTTCGGGTTGAATTCCGAACTACCACTGAGGGTAAGAAAAAAGGTAAATGTCAGCTGTTCGGGTTAAATTCCGAACTACTGATGACAAGAAAACAAAGGTAAATGTCAGTTGTTCGGGTTAAATTCCGAACTACTGATGACAAGAAAACAAGGGTAAACGTCAGCTGTTCGGGTTAAATTTTGAACTACCACTGAAGATACAAAAGGGTAAAAGTCAGTTGTTCGGGTTAAATTCCGAACTACCACTGAAGATATAAAAGGGTAAAAGGTCAGCTGTTCGGGTTAAATTCCGAACTACCACTGAAGATATAAAAGGGTAAAAGATCAGCTGTTCGGGTTAAATTCTGAACTACCACTGAAGATATAAAAGGGTAAAAGTCAGCTGTTCGGGTTAAATTCCGAACTACCACTGAAGATATAAATGGGTAAAAGGTCAGCTGTTCGGGTTAAATTCCGAACTACCACTGAAGATACAAAAGGGTAAAAGTCAGCTGTTCGGGTTAAATTCCGAACTACCACTGAAGATACAAAAGGGTAAAAGGTCAGCTGTTCGGGTTAAATTCCGAACTACCACTGAAGATACAAAAGGGTAAAAGTCAGTTGTTCGGGTTAAATTCCGAACTACCACTGAAGATACAAAAGGGTAAAAGTCAGCTGTTCGGGTTAAATTCCGAACTACCACTGAAGATAAGAAAGGGTAAAAGTCGTGCACAAGCTGTTCGGTAAAGAACTGCCACTTGGCAACGACACTGGGGGATATGCACAAGCTGTTCGTTGAAGAACTGCCACTTGGCATAAAGGCATAATAAAAAGATGCGCAAGCTGCTCGTTTAAGGAACTGCCACTTGGCATAAAAAGGTGACATCTCTGGACCAGATACACTGGGGATGACACTTGGGGAAATTGAGGTTACGAATTGTTCATGATTGATTGGTAAGACTCATGGTGGTTAATGCAGCCATGTATGAATGATATTGTTGTATGCATGAATGTACATATGCATGAATGAATGTATGAATGTACGAATGTACAAATGTATGACCTTCACTGGGAATGTTGTGTGAAAGATTGACTTGTACTGGGGATACACAAACTGTTCGTTTAAAGAACTGCCCCTTGGTACAAGAATATGATGAAAAATGTACAAGTTGTTCGTTAAAGAACTACCACTTGGCAAAAAAGGAGGTGACATCACTGGACCAGACAGACTGGGGATGACACTGAGAGAGGACTGATTTGATTGATTGCACGACCGATAAACTTGGTGAAACAAGATTGGACCGGTAGGATGAAAAAGTGGACCGACGTCGCATTGCAAATACTTGGTAATCTTTAATGGGGATGATGTCACAGGGGATACATTAAAAATGTTGGCGGGGTAAAGCCGCAATAATTGATGAAGAATAAATAAAATACCTCACGGGGAGCTTGTTAATCCACTGGGGGATTGTGCTAATCCGCTGGGGAGAAGAACTGATGATTCTGCCAGGGGATGCTTATGTTCTGGTTGGCTAAACTTTGCCTGAATCGTCCTTTCGGACTTCCGATTCACTGGGGATATTCCCTTTTGATTTACTGATGATTTTGCCGGGGAATCCCTTTTAGCAATTGACCATGCTCGGCCTGCGAAGTTTATCCGTTTTCAGGACAGATATTGACGCACACTTCAAGTATTCAGAGTTCAGAGAGAATGTGTTTGTTATTTATGTTTCTCAAAAGCATAAAAGATTCAAACAATTTTTTTGAAAAAGTTTTGTTTTAAATACTATCATCCAAAAATAGAAGAAAAGAATGAATAGAATAAATGGGAATTTTGATTAAAAGCAAAAGAATGCTGGGAAGAAAATTTATTAATGGGGTGGTGGCCTGCCAAGGGCGTGGCTCCACGGATCTTACAAAGTTTGAAAAAAAATGGTAAATATAAAAGGGAGGGTACATTGAACACGATGACCGCTATTATCCCTAACAACTTTGAATCCCCTGTTCGGATGCTTCAGATTCGGAGTCTTTAGACAATTGATGTGCCCCAAACGAATCACGGCCAATCCGATGTAGTTACTTTGTCTTTAGATCCTTAATTTTTGCATAGGTCGTCCTTCCAAATTTTTGACCTATCAGGATGGTTATTTCTGTTTTATGTCTCTAATTTTTGCCTGGACCGCCTTTTCAGGTTTTCAGTCCACCGAGACGCTCATTTTTGCCTAAGCCGCCCTTTCGGGTTTTTGACTTACCGAGCTGTTCTTTTGTTTTTAGACAAAGTATTTCTTGACTACATCGGAATTCACAGGACGCGGAAAATCCTCACCGTCCATTGTTGTGAGAATCAAGGCTCCTCCGGAGAAAACTCTCTTGACGACATACGGGCCTTCGTAGTTAGGCGTCCATTTGCCCCTAGAGTCGGGTTGAAAAGATAGGATCCTTTTGAGCACCAGGTCTCCTTCTTGGATTTCACGGGGACGAACCTTCATGTCAAAAGCTTGTTTCATCCTCTGTTGATACAGTTGTCCATGACACAAGGCAGCCATGCGATTTTCTTCAATTAAGTTTAACTGATCGTATCTGTTTTGACACCATTCAGCCTCTGACAACTTAGCTTCCATCAAGATTCTCAATGACGGGATTTCGACTTCTACGGGGAGCACTGCTTCCATGCCGTATACTAAAGAGAAAGGGGTTGCCCCTGTTGATGTACGCACTGAAGTACGATACCCGTGCAAGGCATATGGTAACATCTCATGCCAGTCTTTGTAGGTGACTACCATCTTTTGCACTATTTTCTTGATGTTTTTATTTGCAGCTTCAACTGCGCCATTCATCTGAGGCCTATAAGGAGAAGAGTTATGATGCTCGATATTGAACTCTTGACATAGCTCCTTCATCATTTTGTTTTTCAGATTGGTCCCATTATCTGTGATGATCTTGCTGGGAATACCATATCGACAGATGATATGATTCTTAATAAATCGGACCACCACTTGTTTGGTGACGTTGGCATATGATGCAGCTTCGACCCATTTGGTGAAGTAGTCAATTGCCACTAGGATGAAGCGATGCCCATTCGAAGCTTTGGGTTCAATCCTACCAATCATATCAATGCCCCATATAGAGAAAGGCCATGGGGAAGAGAGGACATTCAGAGCCGTTGGTGGCATATGGATCTTGTCCGCATAGATTTGGCACTTATGGCATTTCCTGGCATGCTTGTAGCAATCGTTTTCCAAGGTCATCCAGTAATATCCGGCCCTCAAGATCTTCCTAGCCATTGTGTGTCCGCTGGAATGAGTTCCGAAGGAACCCTCGTGTATCTCATGCATTATAAGATCTGCTTCTTGCACATCAACACATCTGAGTAGCACCATATCAAAATTCCTCTTGTATAAAACTTCTCCATTTAGAAAGAAGTTGCCAGCTAATCTTCGCAGAGTTTTCTTATCCTTGTTGGATGCCCCATACGGGTACTCTTGCTTTTGGAGGAAACTCTTAACGTCATGGAACCATGGCTTGTTATCTATGACTGCTTCGGCTGCAAACACATGTGCGGGCCTTTCTAGGTGTTGAACCTTGATCGTTGGAATTTCATTTCGACGGCTGACCTCATACATAGAAGATAAGGTTGCCAAAGCATCTGCCATTTGATTCTCGTCCCGAGGAATGTGATGCAGCTTGACCTCGTTGAAAAAAGTTAGCAAACGTCTTGCATAATCTTTGTAGGGAATCAAGCCGGTGTGGCGAGTTTCCCAATCTCCGTTGATTTGATTAATCACAAGAGCTGAGTCCCCATAAATATCGAGGTTCTTGATCCTTAGATCAATGGCTTCCTCAATTCCCAAGATACAAGCTTCATACTCTTCCATATTGTTTGTACAGTCGAATGATAGTCTTGCAGCAAAAGGGAGATGTTTGCCCTCGGGAGTGACGATGACTGCCCCAATTCCATTGCCATATACATTAACGGCTCCATCAAAGATTAACTTCCATATAGATTCGGGATCTGGACCTTCGCCGAGTAGTGGCTCGTCACAATCCTTCATCTTTAGATACATGATTTCTTCATCGGGGAAGTCAAACTTAATTGGTTGATAATCCTTAATTGGTTGATGAGCCAAATGGTCGGCAAGAATACTGGCTTTGATGGCCTTCTGAGTGTGATACTCGATGTCATATTCCGATAACAACATCTGCCAACGGGCGATCCTTCCGGTTAAAGCGGGCTTTTCAAAGATGTACTTGATTGGATCCATTTTGGATATCAACCAAGTAGTATGATTGAGCATGTAGTGACGAAGACGTCTAGCAGCCCAGGCTAATGCACAACAAGTCTTCTCGAGTAGAGAGTATCGGGACTCGCAGTCCGTAAACTTCTTGCTTAGGTAGTAGATGGCGTGCTCTTTCCTACCGGTCTCGTCTTGTTGTCCGAGTACACAACCCATGGAGTCCTCCAATACGGTCAAGTACATAATCAATGGTCTTCCTTCAACTGGAGGAATAAGTATTGGAGGTTCTAGCAGGTACTCCTTGATGCTGTCAAAAGCTTTCTGGCAATCCTCTGTCCATACCACCTCTTGATTTTTGTGGAGTAGTGTGAAGATAGGCCCACAAGTGGCTGTCATATGGGATATGAATCTAGAGATGTAGTTTAAACGTCCTAGAAATCCTCTTAATTGCTTCTCAGTTTGAGGAGCAGGCATTTCTCTAATAGCTTTGACCTTATCGGGATCTACTTCGATACCCTTTTGACTGACAATGAAACCTAGGAGTTTTCCCGATCTCACGCCGAATGTACATTTGTTGGGGTTTAGGCGAAACCGATATTTTCTCAGGCGTTGAAACATCTTTAACAAATATTCGACATGCTCTTCTTCAGTTCCTGATTTGACAATCATGTCGTCGACATACACTTCAATTTCCTTGTGTATCATGTCGTGGAAGAGAGTGGTCATGCCCCTTTGGTAGGTAGCCCCCGCATTTGTTAAGCCAAAAGGCATCACTTGATAGCAAAAGGTGCCCCAAGGTGTAATGAAAGACGTCTTTTCTCTATCTTCAACAGCCATCTTAATCTGATTGTATCCAGAGAAGCCATCCATGAAGGAGAACACCTTCGATTTGGCGATATTGTCGACCAATATGTCGATGTGAGGTAAAGGGAAGTCGTCTTTTGGACTAGCTTTGTTTAAATCTCGGTAGTCGACGCACATCCTAACCTTACCATCCTTCTTGGGAACAGGCACTATGTTGGCCAACCATTGAGGATACTCTGATGTAATGAGAAATCCAGCATTAATCTGCTTTTGCACTTCCTCTTTGATCTTGAGAGCCATGTCAGGGCGAGTCCTTCTCAACTTCTGCTTGACTGGCGGACATTCATGTTTCAGAGGTAAATGGTGCTCTACAATCTCAGGATCCAATCCTGGCATATCTTGGTACGACCATGCAAAAATATCCACATACTCTTCAAGAAGCTTGATTATTCCTTCTTTGACGGACACATCCAACAATGCTCCAATCTTGATTTCCTTCTTTTCTTTTTCAGAACCCAAGTTGATAACCGCTACTGCCTCTCCATGAGGCTGAATGGTCTTCCTTTCTTGCTCTAATAGGCGCTTGATCTCATCCAGAATTTCTTCATCCTCTTCCTCATCCGCTTCGTAAACAGGGAACTCAAAGTTGGGAGGGAGCCTAGGGTTAAGGTGTTCAACGGGTTTATTGATGTTTAGTCTGCATATGATGGGTGATTGATTTTAGTAAAAAATGAAAAATGCAGACTCTTTGAAATTGAAAATAAAAAATACATTTTTGGTTTTTTTGTATTACCAATTTTTTCGAAAAACAACAAAAAGAAAAAACAAAGTAGAAATAACGTAAAGATTGTGATAGAAGCAACGATTTTCATTGATTGATGATAGTACATTAAACAAAAGCCCTACATGAGTCTCCCTTAGTTTCGGGCGAGACGAAGGGGTTTTTTTTTGAAAAAAAGATAAATAAACAGACACATTACTTTGAAGACTAAATAACAGAAGGAATGTCGATAGCAACCCGATTGCGGCAAGCTCCTCCGGGGGTTACAAGGACATGTGTTGTTTCTTCAGGCCCATCTTCAGTGATGGCATTAGCTTCCATTGTGGAATGAATGAAACTGGCACTGCGGAAAATGTCCTCGAATGGTTCAATGCTAGTGTTTGGTTCGGTAACTCTTGTAGTCGGAGTGAAACCTAACCCTTCTCTATGCTTGTGCTCCGGCAGACTTATCATTTTTCCCCAATCCGGGAGCAAGTCATCTTGCACCACTCTTTGTGCACTCTTGAAAGAAGACATGGATGCTCCGTTCTTTGTGGCACTCTCATCATCTAAGGAAAGACCTTGGAATGATGTCCAATCGACATTATCAGCACCGATGAAGGAGAAAGCCGATAAATGGCTTATCAACAGAGCTTCCTCTCCTCCCACAGTTATTAGCTTCCCATTCTTCACAAATTTTAGCTTTTGATGCAGTGTGGACGTCACTGCCCCGGCCTCATGGATCCACGGTCGGCCTAACAAACAACTGTACGCTGCTTGTATATCCATTATTTGGAAGGTAATTTGGAAAACAGATGGTCCGATTGTAATAGGTAAATCCACCTCCCCAATCACTGATTTCCCAGCCTGTTAGGTACACCTCATTGATCTTCAGATTAGGTACACCTCTGATAGCTTCAGTACTTAGGATTTTCTTCATGCCTTTCAGATGCAAATGTCCCAGTTTCTGGTGCCAGAGTTTGACTTCCTCTTCTGAGCTCATAAGACAAGAAGTCAGACTTCTTTCTTCTTCAGAAACCCATAAATAACAGTTATCTTTGGATCTGCAGCCCCTCATCTGAACTTTACCATCTTGATCAGTCACAAAACATTCTTGCTTGTTGAAATTAACCTTTAAGTCTTGATCACAAAGTTGGCTAATACTGATCAGATTAGAGGTTAAACCTTTCACTAACAGCACATCATTCAATCTAGGTAAGCCTTCATTGATTAAATCACCAATACCCAGAATCTCACCTTTTGCTCCATCACCATATGTCACATAACTTCTGGAGTAAGATCTTATATTACTCAGCAGCTTCTTAACACCAGTCATGTGTCTTGAACACCCACTATCAAAATACCAGTCTTCTTTTGAGGTGGCTCTCAATGAAGTATGAGCTATAAGGCCTACATTCTGAACTTTGGGCTTCCATACCTTCTGAACACTATGTCTGGGTGCAGCTGGTTGCACTCTTCTATATTGAAAGTGTTCAGGATAACCATACAGTTTAAAGCAAAAAGGTTTGATATGTCCCTTCTTACCACAATGATGACAGGTCCAGGTATGATTCCTCCTTCTTCTGTTGAACTTCTGGGGTTGCATTTGAACATGCTTCTGAGGTCTCATTTGAGTATGTTTTTGAGGTCTCATCTGAATATGTTTCTGACCTTGCATCTGGGCTTGTTTCTGAGGTTTCATCTGTGATGTTCCAATCATAGGATCATGAGTCTGAGTAGCAGGAACAAACTGTTTAACTGGATTTTTCTCCTTGAGCTTCAGACTCTGATCAACATAACCTAACCCAGTTTTTCCTTGCTTCTGGACATCTAGAATCTCCTCCAACTTATCAGTAGCAGAGTTCATCATCCTAACTTGCTTTTTCATCTGATCAAGTTGGGAATTTAGCAGGTTCACTTCTTCTTTTAATTCTGAATTCTGCACTAAAAGTTCTCCTTTTTCAGCCTCCAGTTGAAAAATAGCCTCCTTCTGATCCAGAACTTCCTTGCAGACTTCTGCACTTCTCCTGTATAGCTTTCTGTAAGTGTCAGCCAGTTCATCATAAGAGAGTTTTTGAGTTCTGACTTCAGACACTAGTGAACCCTCAGACTCTGAGTCAGACACAGACAAGGTTTCAGTCTCTAAATACTCTTCAGACTTTGTAAGAACTTCTGATTTCTGAGACTGCAGCTTAACCATCAGACTTGTGTCACCCTTAGTAGATTCATTCTCAAAATCTTCTTCTGAATCTTCATCAGACCATGACACAGCTAGGCTTTTCTTCTGCTTCTTAAGAAAAGTAGGACATTCAGACTTGATATGTCCATACCCCTCACACTCAAAGCACTGCACACCTTTGGCTTGGTTACTTTTCTCCTCAGACTTGGTCTTCTTCTCATCAGTTTGTTGCTTCTTGAATCTGAAATTCTGACCTTTGGTCTTGGATTTTCTGTCAACCTTCTTCAGAATTCTGTTGAATTGTTTTCCAAAGAACACTAGAGCTTCTGATAAATCATCCTCATCAGACTCTTGTTGATTATCAGCTTCAGAATTCACAGTAAAAGCTACACCTTTTCCTTTCTTCTCAGTCTGTTTACAAAAAGCAGTCTCAAAGTTCAACAAAGAACCAATGAGCTCTTCAACCTTCATAGCAGAAATATCATGAGCCTCCTCAATTGCTGTGACCTTCATGTCAAATCTTCTAGGGAGTGACCTGAGGATTTTTCTAACTATCTTCTCATCTGTCATATTTTCCCCAAGAGAATCAAAGGAATTTGCCATGTCCAGCACATTCATGTAGAAATCCTGGATATTTTCATCCTCCTTCATCTTCAGGTTCTCAAACTTAGTAGTCAGCAACTGGAGTCTGGACATCTTGACTTTAGAGGTTCCTTCATGAGTTGTTTTTAGAATTTCCCAGGCCTCCTTTGCAAGTGTACATTGCTTGATGAGTCTGAACATAATCTGGTCCACACCATTGAAAATTGCATTCAAAGCTTTTGAATTTCCAAGTGACAGATCATCTTCAGCTTTGGTCCATTCTTCTTCAGGCTTCAGAACCTCAGTCTTATTACCATCTTTGTCAGTAAACACAGGATGATCCCAGCCTTTAATCACACTTTCCAAGTCCTGCTGTCAATAGACTTTAGAAAAGCACACATCCTAGACTTCCAATACTCATAGTTTGTGCCATCTAGTAGGGGTGGTCTATTGACATAGCCTCCTTCTCTATCCATGCTTGCCAGAAATTAACTCCTCTGGATCTCACCCAAAACACAGGCAGGGTGCCTGCTCTGATGCCAATTGAAATTTTGGCTGGACAGATCAGGTTCTGAATACTGATCAGAACTTGATAACAGGACACAAAGATTGTAAAAACAGAGCACAAGCAAAAACAATCAGAAGCAGCAAAATAAAAAGTGCAGGAAAGTAAAAGGCACAGAGGTTTGTTAACCCAGTTCGGAGTAAACACCTCCTACTCTGGGGGATACCAATCCAGGAAGGAATTCCACTATAGGAATTAATCCTTATGACTCAAGACACTGACTCCCAGTTCCCAGCCTAAGCAATTAACTTCCTCCTAGTCTTGAATTCTACCCAACACGTTGAGTATTAGAAACCTCTAACTTCCTATTCAAGTAACAAACCTGTTACTGAACAACCCTTGAACTAAAACCTAGTTCTGAAAACTACCCTGTTTTGAAGAACACCCTTCAATACAAAAACTTCATTCGTACCTAAAGGCTTAGAATGAATTACAACTCTATAAAACTCTAAACCAACTCAAACAATGAGTGGTGCACAATTAAAACTAACACAGCTTAAAACTCTAAGACTCTTTTCTCTGAATTTCTTCAATTAAGCGTATATCTTGAAAGCAGCAGCACTCCTCCTTTTATAATCTTCAGCAAGCTCTCTTAATTATGCTCCAAATCTTCTGAATTAGATTTGTTTCTGAATTATGAGTAATCCAATAAGGAAACAAATAAACCAGGAAAATATCTTCATAAGATTGCAACAGAAAAATACGAGCTTTCATAAATCCGTGCCAAATCTTCATTAAATCTCCTCCAAATTAATCAGCAATCTAGAAGCAATATGCGTGAATAAATCCTTGATAAATCTTGTCAAGATTCGCGCAGAAACAACTTGAAAAAGATCAGCTTCTGATGAAGTCAACCAAAGTCAACGCTGGCATCAGAACCTGAATTCAGCTTTTGAAGTGCTACAGTGCTTCTGAAGATACATTCAGCTTCTGATGGAATTTTCAGCTTCTGAACAGCTTCAAAATGAAAAACTTGCAACTGAAGATTTGTTCTAGACATGGAGATGCTACTATACAACACATTGGTTTTGTCAAAACATGTAGCCAACACCAAAAGACTCAACAATATTAAACTCCGGGGTTATAACACATACACTTTTGTCCTTTCTTGTGACAATAAGCTCCTTTTTGTTCATTAATCCTTGTATGTCGTTTTGGATTTGCATACATCCTTGAGGACTTTCCGAACACTCTTTGCAACTAGCATGATCATGTTTGAACATAGCTGCCTTACACATCTTGACGTGCAGTGGAACCAGGGGCGTCTTGATATCTCGGGCCTTCAAGATAGGACTGGTTTCTTGATGCTCTTGAACCATGTCGACAGAGGACCCATGGTTTGGTAGAGGGTTGGTTTGGACATTTGGATTAGAGTCCTCTAAGGTTAGAACCTTGGTACGGATTAGCCTTTGAACTTCATTTTTAAGACGGAAGCAATGTTCGATGTCATGACCCGGTGCCCCTTGGTGGAAAGCACAGGTAAGGTCAGGGCGATGCCATATGGGTAATACACTTGGTACGGGAGGTGGTGCTCTTGTTTGGACAAGATTTCTTGCAATTAAAGCAGGGAGCAAGTCCGCGTACTTCATGGGTACTGGGTCGAATGCCGTTCTCGGGCGATTTTGATGATTGAAAGGTTGTTGAGGTGCATGAGGTCGAAATTGTTGTTGACCTTGTGGGCGAGGTTGTTGATAATGTTGATGTGGGTTTTGTGGGTGTTGTTGTTGATATGATTGTTGATAGTGAGGTGGAGGCCTTTGTGGGACCTGAATTTGGTAGTTTGGAGGTGTAGAGATGGAAGGTGAAATGGCAGAGACGTGTGGATATGCCGAGTACCCTTGGCGAGGTCCTCCATGGCCAATCATGCCAATGTCCTGCTCTTTCTTTCTTGGGTAGCTACTCCTGAATCTTTTCGTGCTGCTAGATGGAGCACTTTCCTTCACTAAGCGTCCTTCCCGGACCGCATCCTCCAAGCGTACGCCCATACTCACCATTTCTGTGAAGTCACTAGGCGCGCTTGCAATCATTCGCTCGTAGTAAAAGGAACCAAGAGTGTTTAAAAAGATCTTGGTCATTTCCTTTTCTTCTAAAGGCGGGCTAATCTGAGCCGCCACCTCTCTCCACCTTTGTGCATACTCTTTAAAGGTCTCTTTGTCCTTTTGGGCCATGGCCCGGAGCTGGTCCCGGTCCGGAGCCATGTCCAAGTTGTATTTATATTGGCGGACAAATGCCTCTCCCAAGTCATTGAAGGTTTGGATCTTGGTGCTATCCAAACCCATGTACCATTTTAAAGCGGCACCGGTTAAACTATCCTGGAAGTAGTGGATGAGCAATTGATGATTGTCGGTTTGAGTCGACATTTTCCTAGCGTACATCACTAAGTGACTTTGTAGGCAAGTGTTCCCCTTATACTTTTCAAAATCCGGGACCTTAAATTTAGGAGGGATTTTGACGTTGGGCACAAGACAGAGGTCATGGGCGTTTTTCCCAAATAAATCCTTCTCGCGGAGGGCTTTAATTTCCTTTTGCATTTCATCAAATTTCTCTTGGAAATCAGCCATCCTATCTTGGGCACCTAAACTTTCGGCATGAAAGATAGGCTCATGATCATATGGAGTGGTATGGACCACTGGTGCTGAGAAGGCCGCAGTAGCCTGGGTGAAGGTAACCTCAGGTTGAGAAACCGGAGTCTCTTGAAGAGTAGTGGGAATAGGGATGAGTTCCTCACCAAAGTCGAATGGCATGCCCCATGTACAACCGGGGGGTCTAGTGTATTGCTGAGCATCGGCATGTAATGTTGGAGCTGAAGTAGATGCTGACGCTTGAGCTTGAGAGCTAGAGGGAGGAGGAGGTGTTGGTGGAATTTGTGCGGCTGCTAGTAACTTTACTAACTCCGTTAACTTTTCCATCTCCGTCCGCATAGATGTTAACTCTCCACGGAGTTCCTGATTCTCTTGTTCTAAATTTTCCATCTTTTTCCTTATGGTTGCTCGGGTATTGTATGTGTGGGTTGCTTTGGGACGACGAGCCACTTTTCTTGACGGGAAGACACGTAGTGTTGCGAATGAAATGCAAACACCGAAGACTCAATTCGGATTGTAAGAAATCCTGATGATAAGAAGAGGGAAATGAGTTTTGGACTCGAAGACGAATGTATGCATGATATGAATGTTGTATGTGAATGCATGAAAAAGTTTTTTTTCTTATTTTGCTTTTCAAGGAAATTAAAAAGTGTGCAATTAATATTAGCGATTAGAAATATTAAAGGCCGGGAAATTAACATTGTCCAAAATATATTCATTTGATTGAATAACATTGAGATTACAAAGTGTAATTAATGCTAATACAAATCAAATAGCCGCTTGCTTTTCCGCTTTGTCTATTTCTTCCCTATAGAAGTCTACAGTATCTTTGCAGAACTTCATGAATTTATGGATCTCCTTAGGGATGACAAAGTAAGGCATGACCATCTCGGCCTTTTCTAGTTTCTTCGGAAGTTGTGTAATGACCAAGTTTGAGAATGCGACCAATCTAGTGAAGTCTTCACTTAGTCGGGTGGCGTCTTGCCATACAAACTCAATTACCTCCTTGCGTTGGGCTAGCTGGATATTTGCACTTCTAATCTCATCAAGGAGTCGTGCAACATGGTTTCCATGCTCTCTTGCAATCTTGTCGAAATATTCTTCAAATTTCTTGATGTCCGCTTCGAGACGATTGCATTGTAGCTTCCCTTGATGAGAAAGGCCTTCATATTTTTGCCGTTGGACGCGTTTGGCTTGGAGCTGCTCTTTGTAGTCCTTGACTACTTCTTGGAGTTGTTGATCTTTCTCTTGAAATTTCAATCTCCATTTCTTTTGAGCTTCGATGGCTAGCTCGCCGAACCTTTTGAGTTCTTGGTTGGAATGCAAGACTCTTTCCAACTCCTCGTCCTTGGCTATAAGGTTGGCATCCGCACTAACCAAACCACCTCCGATCCAATCTCTCTTCCCCTCAGAGATTTTTAGCCGCTTTTGGCACACTAAGAGAGAATTTGTCGCTTCATCTCGATCTCTCTTTGTCCTAGTGATTTCTCCTAAAGCTTGAAGGTGCTTTAATTCTAACTCCCCATTTTTATTTTGGAGTTCTCGAATTTTAGCTTTGAGCTCCTCCGCTTCTTTGTTGGGAATGGTTGTGTTTGGCTTAGGTGTAGGAGATTTTGGAGGGCATATGACCTCAAAGGGTAGCTTGATTGTTTTAACCCTCTCCTTCACCCATTGAGTATAGAGAGGTTTGGCCACACAATTCTTCTTGCCAACCTTTCCTTCGCGCACTTGGCTCCAAGCCCTTCGGATTCTTTCTAGCAAGGCCGGGTCTTGATCTCCTTCCCTTAGGAAGAAAGGTTCTAACAAGAGATCACCGGGTTTGTCCTCCATTGGATAGCCTAGCTGGCGGAGAGAGAGGACCAGATTGTAGTTGATGCATCCCTTAGTACCAATGAGGGGTACATTAGGGAAATCCCCGCAACTAAGGATGATTTCCGGATCCTCTAAATCTGGAGAAAACCAATGGATATCTTTCTCGGTAAGAGCTATCATCCTTTGTGACCATTGAAGCTTGGCCCGATTTTCCACAAAGTCTCGGCTTCTCGGCATGTGGGATGTTAACCAAATTTGCACCAAAGGAGTACAACAAGAAATTGTACGCCCTCTCCCTTGTTCATGCCTTGAATAAAGGGAATGATAAAAATCCGCCAAAAGTGTGGGAACCGGATTTTTAGTCATGAACACTTTTATGGCCGGAATGTCTACAAAGTCATCCATGTTGGGGAATAGAACTATCCCGTACACCAAAAGGGCTAGGATTGCGTTGAATGCTTTCCCCTCTTTGTTAGCCAACAAAAACCGAGCTTTGGTCTCCAAGAACCTTCTCGTGAAACCCTTAATGTTCCCTCTAGTTTCCAAGTGAGGTGCTATTTCTTGAACATTAAGGTGTAAGGATTCGGCGATGGTTTCTAAAGTAGGGCATTCTCCCGAACCGAGATAAAGCCCATGGTCCTTCATACTACACCCCAAAATCTTCTCAAATTCTTCCAAAGTTGGGGCTAGTTGGAAGTCTTGAAAAGTAAAGCACCGGAGAGGTGGGTCGAAGAATTGAGCCAAAGTTAAAGCCGCTGAATCTATCTTCACAGGCAGAAGGTCGAGTATTAGTCCATAACTTGCTTCGAAGTTGCTCTTGTCGACCAAAGATAGCCGTTTACTCAAAGCTAGCAAGCTTTCCACTTTAGGAGCCTTGATCCTGAAAGCGAGCGTGTTTCTATTTCCGGAAGCCATATTCTTTTTTGCTAATTATTGGTTGCTCTTTTTAATTTCCTATAAAGCAAAATGATATGCGAAAATTATTTTCATGAATGTGAATGTATGGTATGCATAGGTATGATATGAAGTTTCAAAACTTCCCCCCATCCTCACATGTAGGCTCTAGAGATGAGATTTTCTAAAAGGTCCCTAGAGTCATGGATCCCACATGGAATTAAGGTCGTTAATTGCGAATACTCGCAAGACTTCAATACCTTCCAAGTGAAATCTCCTCTAGGCGGGGTTTTCGCATCCTACCTCACGGACATACGTCAGCGCAGGCCTCCGCTACACAACCACCATCCTATCTTAATTTTCTCTCAAGCTCGGGTAGAGAGCCTCACACGTCCGGCATTAACCCGAACAATGTGGAGTAACATCGCTCAAGTAACAACCCCACAATTGATATATATTGATATGAAGCAATATGAAATATATATATATATATATATAGAGCGAAAGAAGAAAAACAAATCATGATAAAAAGATACAAACACGCAAGCAAAATAAAACATTTTAGCCTAGAAGTCAACTAAGATAGGCTTGACTTGCTAGCGAGTAAAAAAAACATCCCCAGTGAAGTCGCCATTTATGTCGCGTCGAATTTCGGATATCAAGCTATTGAGAAGCGTTGAATCACTAATTTTAAATCACGACTGAACTTTTAATTTTTCGGGGAAAAAAGGAAAAAAGTTCGAAATTACCTTTAAGTAAGAGATTTTGGGTTCGGGAGTCGATTATGCAAGGGGAAGGTATTAGCACCCCTCACATCCGTTGTACTCAACGGGAACCTCTTAGTTGACTTAGGCTTAAAATGTTTATCGTTTTGCTTGCGTGCTTGAACATATAAAAAGGAAAAAGAAAATATGATGAAAGGGAAAAAGATAAAATATGATGGAGGGGAAAAAGAAAGTTTTTTATTAAAGGGCTTGACAAGATGTGAATCCTGCTCCTACGTATCTCCTGGGTAGAAAAAAATTTGTATGTTGGTTGGTTTTAATTGAAAAGATTTGATCGCGCCCGAGCGAAAAAGTTTTGCTTTAAAAATGCAAAAACAACATGGTCTACTATCGTTATGTGGATAGCTTAAAAAAGACCGATAAAAAGCCTTTTACCTACTACCGTTATGAGGGTAGCTTAAAAAAGGTAAGAAGGGTTTGATAAAAAAAAGAGACGGATTCGCACCCGGGCGTGAAAAAAGGTTTGAAAATGCGCAAAGGCGTAAAAGGTTTAAATGATAAAAAGACGGACGCACAAAGGCGTAAAAGTTTGAATTGAAAACGCGCAAAGGCGCGAAAAGTTCGAATTGACCACGAGGGCCAAGAAAAATTTTAAAATGGTCACGGGGACCAAAGAAAAGTTTAGGCGCGTTGGACGCGTAGAAAATGGAATGACGATTGCCCGAAAAACGAGACATACGTCAAGCATTCGTGCAATCGGGGTTTGGAGAGACATACGTCAAACCATTCCTTTTTCATTCAAGTTTTTGTTTTGTTGAAACTCAAAGGGGACAAAACACTTAGTTAAAACCTTAAAGAAAAGTCGTTTGAAAATCACGAACAAATTTGTTGTTCGAGTTTATTGAAAATCATGAACATAGCTTGTTGCTTAAGTTATTGAAACTCAAGAACAAGTGTTATCCAAGTTCGAAAGACGAACAAATTCATGAAAATTTGCATAAGTTTGGAAAATGCACAAGTTCGGCTCAAGTTTGAGTTTGGTTTTAAAAAGTGAGCAAGTTCGGCTCAAGTTCGTGTTTTGATTGAAAATCATGAACAAAGTTATTGTTCAAGTTTAGTTTTGAAGAAAATGAACTTAGCTTATTGCTCAAGCTTTATTTTGAAAGTTTTAAGAACATAACTTGTTTCGCAAGTTATTCAAAAAGTATAGCACAAACTTGTGAAATTTCCAATATCATGCAAAACTTTTGATATGGTTTGAACAAAAATGAGTTTTAACCCTCTTAGGTTCTGAATCATTAGTTAGAACCTCAAAAATCTGGCCTTTGGAAGCCTGAATTCATGTTTTGAGTTCTGCAGCTTTCGCAGGGCAACCTGAACTTGGCTCTGCGAACCCAAGTTCTGTCATGGTCGCAGAGCGACCATGACTTTGCTCTGCGAACTCTGCGAAAAATTGAGCTCAGAAGCTGCTTCTGAACTTCTGTTCAGAAGCTGCTCCTGAGCAAGCTTCAGAACCTTGAGGGGGTTAAAAAGCTTTGCAAATTTGGCAAGAAAAGGTTTAAAACAACTCAAATTGGTATTTTGCAACTTTGAGATTCCTTTTGAGTTTCAAAAGGGGTTTTTTGAGCAAAATGAAATTAATCAAAGTAATTGATGCAAACAGCAATTCAAAATGAAAGATAAAGACTTTAGAATACTTACAGAACTCCTAGCAATGCTTATTGTGCAAGAGATAGGAAGTGGCTTGAAGGATTGTGATTTTTGCAAAATTGGAATGTTGATAAGATAGAGCAAAGATGATAACACTAAAGCTTCAAATGGTTCTTGCTGGAAGAAGTGTAAAATCTATGTATTGAACTCTCTATTCTCTCTCAAAAATTCTGTATTTTTAGCTCTTGAAGGTGTCTTTAATCCTTATGCCTTGCATTCCTTTTATAGGCCAAAACTAAATCAATTGTAATGATGGAAAATCCCTAGAATCCAGCTGATTTGTGGGCTAAAACCAGGCTATCTTGCTTTGCATTTAATGCAAAAGTGAAGAGGGTACATTGCCTTGCAACTTTGGTCAAGACTTTGGCAAATCCAGCCATTAATGCAACTGAGCAATGATGATGAAAATATGAAAAAACAGGGCAGCTTTCACTTGGGTTGTTCTTGGGATCAATCCTTGCAATCTTGAGAGGTCAAGCAAGGAAAACGTGTACTGCCATGTACAGAGATTGGGGGAAGCAAAAGGGAACATGTGGGCTGGTGTGAGGAGGAAGAAAAGACAGCTAAAAACAGGGCAAGCACAACAGCTTTTGGGCAAGTGAAAACCACCTAAGTTTGACTGGTTTTGGGGGAGAAATGAGGAAGAAAAGAGAACAAGCAGCTGGCTGGCAAGCTCAGGGTTAGAGACAGGTCAATTGGGAGGGATGAGGGCTGACCAAGGGCAGCCAACTTGCTTGGGCACATGCTAGGTTGGAACAAAATCCTTCTCACCTTAACCTTTAATGTCACATGATTAATCTTGCTTTGCTGGATCCATTCAACCACAATTGGCGACAATAATGATAATAATAACAGTGGATGATAATAGCAATAACTAAAATGAACACAAAAACAAGATAAATCACAGAAATTAAAATCTGCAGAAAATTCGCAGAGTTCGCAGAGCGAAGGGAACTTTGCTCTGCGAACTCCCCTTTTCTTTTTTTGTATTTTCTTTAAAAATAAAATAAATAAAAAACAATAATAATATTAATAATGAAAATAACAATGATGGTAATGATAATAGTAATAAAGATGATAATAATAATAAATGATGAAAAAAGATAATAATAATATTAGTAATTAAAAATAATGATAATAATAAATAATAATAATAATAAAACATTGATAAAAAAGAAGATAATAATAATAATAATATTAGAAAAAAGGCAATAGTAATAGTATTAATAAGGATAATGATAATATTAATAATAATGATAGTAATGATGATGGTGATACATATTAATAAATAAAATCTAAAAATGAAGATAAAATAATAAAAGGTAAATATAATAAGAAAAAATTGAAAATTATAATGGGATGATGAATAATAATATGATAATGAACAAAGAAAAATATGAGTCAAAAAATGGGGTATGACAAGAGTATTAAATATTTTAATTATCTTTTGATGGAGTATATTTTCAGTTTTAAACATCAAATATACCTTCTTATTCATATCAAATTCAATTATGCGGAGCGAAAATCATATTGCTTGAACAGTTTTATTTTTAAATTCCCAGAGTTTCCTCAAGTTAGAATTTCTTTGGGATGAAATTTTATTATCTGGTTTATTTTTTTGCAAAAAAAAAAACAGAAACAGATATTGTTGCAACCGGTGCTTGATATAATAATATATATATCCACACCAAAACCATACAGGTCATGGATTTATTAGATGGGATGACACCCTAGGACAAAAACAAAACATCCATTTTTTATGGCAAAGGGATGCATTGTTTTGGAACCACTGTCGGAACATGCTGCGAACTGAACTCTGTTGGGATAATACTGATTGGCAATCCATGTTTTGGCACTGGAAAAGGACCATACTGTATTCCATCTTCATTTCCCACAACTTTCCACCTGAAGCAACCATAAAATGAGAAACAAATTTTATTGAGAAGTTCACAAACTAATCATATCAATGTGGGCTTCAACTGTAGGAAAGGGTTAAGTGATGAAGGAGGATGAACACTTCTAACTTAGCCAGTTCACTTCCTGGGCATGCGTGGACTCCACTTCCAAACGGCATATAAGTGTTTGGTTTCGGCGCCAGCTGCATTGCACCGGATATATTCAAATCCATATACATGAATGAATGCTTTTTGTCATTGTTCATTCATCATTCATATGTTGTGTGGAGATTATACCTCAAATCTTGAAGGATTATACCTCGAATCGATATAAGTTTTTACATACAATTTAAAATTTATCCAATATTCAGTTTTGTAAAATTTGATCCAACATTCAGCTTTGTAAAATGTGTATCGATTAATATATTATATAGCGGTATAATTTTACTGAAGTGGTACACCAATACAATTTTATCAACCATCATATAATATACTCACTCTCATCTCAATTGTAAATAACTTTTTATTTTTTTTATTAATTGAATAAATGTTGTAACTGGTCTATGTTACGGGTCATATATATGATTTATTCAATAAATTTAAAAAATGAAAAATTGTTGATAATCGGGATCGGAAAAAGTATATATATAATTTAGTTCATCTTCTATGTTACTTCATCTTGATTTTTTCATTTGATAACCTCTGTCTTTCTGGAAAAAGAGATTGACTAGTCGAGGATTGGTTCTTTGAAGTGAATAATTTTTTCCTGAAAATTGTTTTAACTCATGGATTAAACTTGGATATATTTGAAGGTTCTATCTTAAATGACTTTATTTTCTTAAAAATTGTCTGTCTTATTTTAATTATCACTTTTAAATTTGTCTTTTTTTTAAATAATTACTTTACAATATTAATACACAATTTTTTTTACTAATATACCCTTTGAAATAAGATTGAGGCTCTTTTGACAAGTCAAGAAAATAGCTTATATTATAGCTTATAGGCAGATATTGTTAGGCATAGCAATGGGGTAGGGAAGAGTTTTACCTACTCCGTCCCCGACGGATTCGGGTATCCCTGCTCCATCCCCATCCTCGCAGTGGATAAAACAAATTAATAAAAAAAATGTATTTTTTAGCCCCGAGCGCAATGTTGTAATACATTAACCATCAAAGAGATGTTGGCGATTGATGACTGTGGTGAAGGAGAAGAAAGAGGTCGAGATGGAAGGAGAAAATAGAGAATTATGATAAGTGATTGTCATCTGAAAGAATGAGACTCTCACTGTGTGAGTGAAATGATTTAGGGTTTGGTTTCTATTTATATTAAAGGGGTAATAAATTGATTATCTACATTCGGGACGGGTTTGGGTATATGTTCGGGGTGGGTACCTATATCCCCGTTACCCGTCTTGTACTCGTGTTTTAAAATATGAGAAAATCCATACTGTAACATCCCGCTTAAGACTCGAATATTTATCAGAGATGTTTTAAGCAAGAAGGGCAATTTGGTAAATTGGCAATTAATGGATTTAAATATGATAAAGGCCATTCCTTTCTCATTTTTCCCATTCCACTTCTCTCTCTAAGTTCACAATTTCTCTCCCATCTCTCTACTCTACTTACACGCCATCCTTCCACCATCTCACCAATTCATCAAACTTCATCTTTAAACCCTCAATTCTTAAGCAATCACAAACCTTGGGAACCAAGTAAGTTAAGAAGAATCAGGAGGAGTTTAAGGAATCAAGCTAGGGTTTGGATATAAGTTGGCAAGGAAGCAATCAAGGATCAAAACAAGAGATCAAGGTGAGCTCCCATGAGTTTTATGCTCTTTTGGGTGAGTTTTTGAGGAAAGGAAAGTATGAATGATTTTGCCTAGATTCTTAAATGTTAGTTTCCCTTTGTTAATACTTGATATACTATGATTTTCCTAGTTAAAAACTCTATCAATTGATGTATATAGACTTGCTGGGCTGTGATATATGTTAAAATTCGTGTTGGAACTTTCTGGAACCGCTACAGTGCCTGGCCACTCTGGTTTTATCGTGCCACGAGAGCCTCCATCGTGCCATGATCATAAGGATCAGCACGCCATCGTGCCACGATGGGAGCATGTCGTGCCACGATGGAAGCAGTATGCCATCCCAATTTTGAAAACTTGTTTTAAAGCCAGAAACCATCCACACAGCGCCGGAACGTCTTGTACAATAGAAATGGTAGGAAAGGACATAGACATATCTTGTATTAGCATGAGTGTGGGGATAGAGATTTCATCCACCATTGAGAATTAATCTCAACAAGAATTAAGTGTCACTTATGACAATGGGTAGAGATTACCTAAGGGCTTAAAGTAAGCTAAGGGGGGTTTAGTTCCCAACAATGAAGTAAGTGGGATAGTAAATCCCTAAGAACGGCATATGATAACGATATGTCGAATCCTTTGATAGGAAAGCAAGATTTAAGAGTATGAGGTATAAGGAATGTTTCATCATTCAAAGCTTCAGATAAGCTTAAGAGTTGGTTTTTTTTCTAACAACAAAGTAAGAGGCTTATGACAACGATAAGCCAAGAACCTTTATTATAGGTTAAGTATCACCCTTTTATTTAAAGATAAATGCATCAGATATGCATAAGTTTAAACGTGTTCAGCAGACTCCGGATTATGCCGGATGGGATTTCTCCGAAAGGGTTATCCACACGTAAGTTATAAGTTATGTGTTTATTTTCAAGAACAAGTTTTATATGATTAAAGAAGTATAGAAAGTTATTAAAGGACTAGATGTGTCTCCTGTTTTCTCGTTGGTTAGAACGCAGGGGGTTCCAGGCTAAGCTGGAATGGTGAAGTTACCGTCCGCGAGGACAGCTACGCATCAAAGTCATGTAAAAGTTAATTGTGTCTCCTGTCTTCTCGCTAGTTAGAATACAGGGGGTTCCGGTGAAGTTACCGTCCGTGAGGACAACTGGAATGGAGAAGTTACCGTCCGTGAGGGCAGCCACACAAAAGTAAGAGGAGTCCAGTGTTAGCCTGATATGATAGGAGTTTCACCGGTAGCAGGGAGATGTATTCTGATGTTACTCCACCTGGATGCACTCCATAAAATGAACCAAGATAATTATTGTTTGTTCAACGCTGACTTACTAACTTTATGTTCAAGAATGATGTATATTTATACTTATGAAGTTATAATTATGAGAATATGACGAATAGTCAGCAGATAAAGAAAGTGATCATAGGATGTCCCCAGATCACTAAGTAAGAGTTTATGTTTAAGGCAAGAATAAGTTAAGTATAAGATTAAGACATATAGAGATCCTAGTTTTTCCCTTGATCGCGGAATATGTAGAGAAAGATGGCGATCGTAGGAATCCCCGAGATCGCCAAGAGTAGGCACGACGACCCTAGGTTTCCCCGTGGCTGCCAACAGTAGGTTGGGCTGGAGCTCACTGAGACATTATGTCTCATCCCAATCCTTCTGGTGCAGGTTTTCAGGTAAGCAAGAGGTTCGTGAAGAAGATCTTCAGGGAGATACTGGATTGGAGTGCAGTTGCTCGTCAAGTACAAGCTCAGGAGATTATCAACCTTAGGTATAAGTATTTATATTTGGTATTCGAATAATTGTATAAACGAGCCACTTGTACTCTTTCAGTTGTATGTATTAATATTATTATTGAAAATTTAAATGTATCCAGTATCAGTTTAATGCGCATGCTAATATTCTAGATTAAATTAGTATGGGTGTTACAATTGGTATCAGAGCAGGTCGATTCAGACCGTGCCTTGGGTCATTAAAGATTCAATAAGAGTAGTGGAACCATTGGGTTCCGGATATTGTTCTAAAGGTCACATCTAGTTGAGTCTGATCAACTCAGTCTAGTATATGACAGTTAGGACAAATGTCCGAGAGCTGAATGTGAGGAATGAAGTGTTTGAAGAGAGACGTTTAAAGCGTCAGGTTTTAAGACAGGATTGGCGAAGAAGTATTCAATGCCAGATGGTGGCCATCGAACCATAAAGTAACTAAGAATAAGGTGAAGAACCTTAACACAGTTGGACGCGTCATTAAGAAATGTCTCATAGGAGGAGACATGAACAGTAAGGAATTATGGAACCATAACGGAAACCGTAGTTGAGAAGTGGAAATAAGGACAGAGTGTGGGGAATCGAAGGACTCACGCACTCAAATCGGAAGAAATTTTTTATCCAAACAGCTAAGAGTTTTAGTTATGAGTTGAGAGGATTAACTGGGTCAGATGAAGCTACAGAGCCTGAACTTGCTGGAATTGTCGTGTCACGACAGCTTCTATCGTGCCATGATGAAATGGATCAGGACATCCATCGTGCCACGACCCATGCTCCTCGTGCCACGAGAAAGACAGTGGAGCACTCCTTACAAAGAGAAGATGGTATGCAACCTAAGAACCATAATGGATGAGTAACTATTAATGGTAAGACCTGTTGCGTATCGAACATGTTTCGGATGTGTTCTATTTGGTAAAAGTTAGAAAGATGAGCTAAGCCAATGAGAATTTCACACAAGAAAAGTTGATCAGATTACCTTCCATTATGATGGGTCAACGAGATGTTCTGTATGGGAAACGCAGGTTCAGCAACAAGTAATGAGTCCCCAGCTACGGGATAGTTTTCCCTTATGATACATATGCTTGATTCTTGTTTAATCCTTGAACCCAGTATGTTTTTACAGTTTAAAATGAGTCCCTGGATGTTTCAAAGGTCACTGGAAGGTTGAGTACCAAGATTTTGAAGTTAAAACACGTTTTCTGAAATTATCTGTTTTGCTGAAGTCGCAGAGCGACCAAGGTTTGGCTCTGCGAAGCTCAAACGCAGGTGTTCGCAGAGCGAAGACCAGGCTCGCAAAGCGAAGGTTCCTAGTATGACTTTTAATTACAAACAACTGTACCATGCCACTGATCTTTGATATGCTTGGGATATAGTTAATCATAAACCTTCAAGGATTAGTCTATGATAAAACATATGTATCATACAGAGTGATGGGAAATTCATCCACCGGATTTCAGATAACAGGATCAGGATGTGAATTGTGAACACAGTAACAAGTTACTGGAAGAATTCAACTGATACTGATAAGTGCTGAAGTTAAGATTAGTTAGCCGGGTACTCGAAGAGACGTGACCTATATTGGGCGTACAGGAGAACCGGTAAGAGTTTGAATCTA
Source organism: Medicago ruthenica (assembly GCA_018208015.1). Lineage (NCBI taxonomy): Eukaryota > Viridiplantae > Streptophyta > Magnoliopsida > Fabales > Fabaceae > Medicago > Medicago ruthenica. The sequence continues at coordinate 104,979,311 of CM031372.1, read as the reverse complement.
ATTCAAGACAGATTGTTTTCGGAGAAACTCGTGGGGTAACCCAAGAGATATGGTAAAGTTATGAGAACCTAAGTTGTCTCGGAAAAGGTTACGGATAAGAAATCCTTATGGATAAAAAACAGAACGAATAGTAACGAGACTCAAACCATCAGTGGTTTCAGTGGATGAAAGATGTGGACCTCCAGAAGCCATAAGTTGTTTTGGAAGTTGCCACAAGTGAAGTGAGTGTGAACTTAAGTCGCTCCAAGTATACTCTTGGTAGGGTTTCTGCAATGTTTTAATGATGATACATGTTAAACTGACCATGAGATGATTACATAAATTGGAGTATGGAGAATGAGCTAGAATCAGTGTATAAGCTATTTTGACGGAATTACTGTTTGGCTCGTAGCTGTTGCTGAAAACTGTTTACAGGTTTTGGCGAAATTTTGCGGAAACAAGTTTTTTTGTGTGTGTCCGAAAGGAGACACAAAGTCAGGAGATGACCAATCAGTAAGTTAAGCAAGTGGTTTAAAACCACAAGAGAAACTATAACGTAAGATGGTCATGCTATGGTAACTACAAAGTTATAAAGTAAAAGATTGGTCAAAGAGGTTTTATAAGGCAATAGTGGTGTATTACTCCAATTCTTAATTGAGTCGTTAAGAATCAGAGTTGCGCAGCAGAGAAGTAATTCAAGAAGTGTTCAGTTCTTACAACGCATAATAGCAGTAAGCAGTGACGACTCGAACTTATCATAAGCTCTATCAAAAAATTTAAAAGTTAAGCCGAGGAGTACTGCGAACTTCGGAACTCATGAGAAATGGGAATTGAAGTAGGTTAAGAATATGCAGTAAGAATAAGAAGGATGTGTTTCTAGCCCAATAAGTACAAAACAAAGAAAGCCACCGCTAATACGGCAATCTGGCTATTTTAGCTCAGTAACTTCAAGTGAACTTGAAGAATAAGTTTAGCCAAAGAGAATTACGCATGAGACAACAACAGTAAGGTTGCACTTGCAAGACGGTATCTTCGGATTTAAAGCGTCGATTTGAAACGACAGTGCAGTGGCATATGAGTTTATTTCACGTTGTGCCCACGTTATGTCAACAGGTCACATGTACCAGGTTATGTTTAGAATTATGTATACTTATCAGGCAGAGCTTATGCTACTCAGACAGTAGTGTAACAAATTTTCAGTTATGTGTCATGTGACGGTAATCGTAATACTCAGTCAGTAAAGTTTAAGTAGGAAGGTATTGATCAGAACAGGTTTGTAGATAACAAACATATCTTAGCTAAGGAGTTCGGAAATTCTTGAACTTAGTGCTCGAAGATAAAGGAAGAAGAAAATTTCTACGCAAGTCTAGATTATGAATAAAGGATTAAAGGATTGATGAGATTTAGTGAGCTGTTGGAATAGCGGCCAGAATAGAGTTTTCTTTTCGAAAACAAAGGATGTCCTTGAACGAAATAAGTTTATAACGCCAATAGAATGTAACCATAACTTACGTTATGGGATGATGTATACTCTACAAATAAACATAAGTAAAGAGTAAGGAAAAGATCTCCAATTGATGTGGTATTGTCCGAGTATATTTTGACTAAGTATGATGTCCCGTTAGTCGGACAAGGATGATGCGACGTACTGTGTGCCCGCTAGTAATGTACACGTACTCGATCATGTATGTAATATATGTGCTATAAATGTACCAGATGACGATATGTGAGACGGAGTATACCACTCATCACTTGGACTAAACCCCTAAGAGTTTTGGATTCATCAGTAAAGAAAATGTTTACGCTACAGCTAGAATTCGAATGTAAGTTGTGTTACAGATGATGGTAGATTGTCAAACTTCTAGTAATGAAGAATGATTCTTAAATTATTAAGATAAGTGACGTCATAGGCATTTGAAGCGGAACACGAGTAACCTGTAAATTCCGCGAGCTCTTGAGAATCCCATAGTGGAAGTGATGGTTATATTTGTGATAAGTATCACATAGAGATGTTGAAAAGAGAGAAGCAGGTGCTAGAGGCGAAACTTCCTGCTTATACTTGGAATATCAAAAGAAGTTGGAATAATCCTTGAATTTGCATACGTATACACAATATCAGATGTTTTATGGTGTAAGGATGATTCTATATGAAATGGTATGATATAAGTCCATAAGTAAGATGTCGTCGTACGAGACGAAAAACAAGGATAAGAATTCATGGGAAATGGATGTGGTGCTTTAGACCACTAAGGGAGTGGAAATATTGAGGAGAATAGATTGACCCAATATCGTCAGGGTAAGATTACGCGGACTATGAAGGAACTTATTAAATTGAGTACAAGTGTCAAAGACTGGATAACTTTAAATTGGATTTACAAGAAGTATATGAATAAGAGGCATAGTCTAGTGAGTCGGGTAGGTTGGTTCAGATAACCGCACACCCTATTATGTAAGAATTGTTCAATGCACATCAAGCACTTCAGTTAAAGAAAAGATTGTCGAGTATATTCGACTTATAGAGTTGGAAATCCAAGGGATTCCGATAAGCAAGACGAACTGGAAATTTGGCCAGTAGAGAAGGTAGTATGAGAGATTCATTCACATATGAGAATAAGTGGATTCTAAATTTCGAGGACGAAATTTCTTTAAGGGGGGTAGAGTGTAACATCCCGCTTAAGACTCGAATATTTATCAGAGATGTTTTAAGCAAGAAGGGCAATTTGGTAAATTGGCAATTAATGGATTTAAATATGATAAAGGCCATTCCTTTCTCATTTTTCCCATTCCACTTCTCTCTCTAAGTTCACAATTTCTCTCCCATCTCTCTACTCTACTTACACGCCATCCTTCCACCATCTCACCAATTCATCAAACTTCATCTTTAAACCCTCAATTCTTAAGCAATCACAAACCTTGGGAACCAAGTAAGTTAAGAAGAATCAGGAGGAGTTTAAGGAATCAAGCTAGGGTTTGGATATAAGTTGGCAAGGAAGCAATCAAGGATCAAAACAAGAGATCAAGGTGAGCTCCCATGAGTTTTATGCTCTTTTGGGTGAGTTTTTGAGGAAAGGAAAGTATGAATGATTTTGCCTAGATTCTTAAATGTTAGTTTCCCTTTGTTAATACTTGATATACTATGATTTTCCTAGTTAAAAACTCTATCAATTGATGTATATAGACTTGCTGGGCTGTGATATATGTTAAAATTCGTGTTGGAACTTTCTGGAACCGCTACAGTGCCTGGCCACTCTGGTTTTATCGTGCCACGAGAGCCTCCATCGTGCCATGATCATAAGGATCAGCACGCCATCGTGCCACGATGGGAGCATGTCGTGCCACGATGGAAGCAGTATGCCATCCCAATTTTGAAAACTTGTTTTAAAGCCAGAAACCATCCACACAGCGCCGGAACGTCTTGTACAATAGAAATGGTAGGAAAGGACATAGACATATCTTGTATTAGCATGAGTGTGGGGATAGAGATTTCATCCACCATTGAGAATTAATCTCAACAAGAATTAAGTGTCACTTATGACAATGGGTAGAGATTACCTAAGGGCTTAAAGTAAGCTAAGGGGGGTTTAGTTCCCAACAATGAAGTAAGTGGGATAGTAAATCCCTAAGAACGGCATATGATAACGATATGTCGAATCCTTTGATAGGAAAGCAAGATTTAAGAGTATGAGGTATAAGGAATGTTTCATCATTCAAAGCTTCAGATAAGCTTAAGAGTTGGTTTTTTTTTCTAACAACAAAGTAAGAGGCTTATGACAACGATAAGCCAAGAACCTTTATTATAGGTTAAGTATCACCCTTTTATTTAAAGATAAATGCATCAGATATGCATAAGTTTAAACGTGTTCAGCAGACTCCGGATTATGCCGGATGGGATTTCTCCGAAAGGGTTATCCACACGTAAGTTATAAGTTATGTGTTTATTTTCAAGAACAAGTTTTATATGATTAAAGAAGTATAGAAAGTTATTAAAGGACTAGATGTGTCTCCTGTTTTCTCGTTGGTTACAACGCAGGGGGTTCCAGGCTAAGCTGGAATGGTGAAGTTACCGTCCGCGAGGACAGCTACGCATCAAAGTCATGTAAAAGTTAATTGTGTCTCCTGTCTTCTCGCTAGTTAGAATACAGGGGGTTCCGGTGAAGTTACCGTCCATGAGGACAACTGGAATGGTGAAGTTACCGTCCGTGAGGGCAGCCACACAAAAGTAAGAGGAGTCCGGTGTTAGCCTGATATGATAGGAGTTTCACCGGTAGCAGGGAGATGTATTCTGATGTTACTCCACCTGGATGCACTCCATAAAATGAACCAAGATAATTATTGTTTGTTCAACGCCGACTTACTAACTTTATGTTCAAGAATGATGTATATTTATACTTATGAAGTTATAATTATGAAAATATGACGAATAGTCAGCAGATAAAGAAAGTGATCATAGGATGTCCCCAGATCACTAAGTAAGAGTTTATGTTTAAGGCAAGAATAAGTTAAGTATAAGATTAAGACATATAGAGATCCTAGTTTTTCCCTTGATCGCGGAATATGTAGAGAAAGATGGCGATCGTAGGAATCCCCGAGATCGCCAAGAGTAGGCACGACGACCCTAGGTTTCCCCGTGGTTGCCAACAGTAGGTTGGGCTGGAGCTCACTGAGACATTATGTCTCATCCCAATCCTTCTGGTGCAGGTTTTCAGGTAAGCAAGAGGTTCGTGAAGAAGATCTTCAGGGAGATACTGGATTGGAGTGCAGTTGCTCGTCAAGTACAAGCTCAGGAGATTATCAACCTTATGTATAAGTATTTATATTTGGTATTCGAATAATTGTATAAACGAGCCACTTGTACTCTTTCAGTTGTATGTATTAATATTATTATTGAAAATTTAAATGTATCCAGTATCAGTTTAATGCGCATGCTAATATTCTAGATTAAATTAGTATGAGTGTTACACATACCCATACCCAAACCCAGACAAAGCGGGGAAAACCCGTCAAATTGGGTTTGGTTCGGGTGGGTACCCACATGTATGAGTTTTCTTGTCATGCCTAGACATCGTATAAGCTCGTGTGACAAAAAAATATTCCATACGCTATTTCAAGTAGCATTTAAGTTTATAGCTTATAGCTTATCATCTTTACTTCCATTTATACCTTATTATTTTATCTAAAATTTGTTTTTATCCTTTATAATTTAAATAAAATAGATTTAATTATGCTTATATATATAGTTATGTCAAAGAAAAAAGTTATGTTACTCTAAAGAAAAATGTTACGCTTTTTTTTGTGGTAGTCGAGATTTGAACCTCGAACCTTGCATATATTATGTATTGGGTTTTTCTTACCTGTGCAACATTGCAGAGCCTAAGAACTAATAAATGCCCTATTTTTTGGGTTTCTCTAATTCTTATTAATGAGTCAATTAATTAATTTTTTTTTGCTCCTTAAAAACTGTTTTTTTTTTTCTTTCTCCTTTTTTTCTCACGTAAACATAACATAATAGCACGCTTTTAATTAGCTTGTTATTGTCTCTCTCTCGTCCCCGACGTCATCTTGCCGGAAAATCTTGCCGCCGATGAAACAAAACTACGGTGAACAAAAACATGATGAGAGAATTAAGAAGCTCTTTGAAAGTTTGAATCGGAGAAAAACAACGATTGACTGTAAATTTGCAAGAAATTGAGAATGGTAGAATTTTGATCTGATTGGACTCTATAATATACAAAGATATACAAAGATTTTGATCTAATTTTGATCTTTCATCTTGGTTCAGCTAAAGTAATTCTCACGTCTTCATTGCTTCCTATATTCAACTTTAGTAAGCTCATTTCTATCTATTATATTGCAATAACCATGCCATAAAGATTTAACAAGGTTTTTCTTTCACTTCCAAAGATCAAGTTTGAACTGTCTCCATTTCGTTTATTCAACTTAATGGGTATGTCAAATATTTTTAAATCTTAGAAATTTTATTCCTCTTTTACTTAGATAGGAGTGCTTATGTAAGCAATTCAACTATGTTGCATTTTAATTTATCTAGTTTCTTTATTTTAGTGGAGTGATGGTGGAAATGATAACACTCTCGAGCATTTGGTTATAGAAACTCTTATACAATGTGATGAAACAACTCTCCCAATATATTGGTTAAGGCTCGTGGATTGTTTCATATTTAATACATTGTATTTTCCATCTGCTATTTTAATTTTGATAATATAGAATTTTTTTTTTGATCGGACAAAGAAACATATGTTGGAACAAAATGTGTTTAACATTACCACCTTTAAGTTTTGATGATAACAAGATATTAAAAAGTCAATTGGATATGCTAATATTTGTTCAAGTGTGCAGGACCATGGATAAAAAATTTATATCAAGATTTTGGTTCTAAAAGAACAAAGAAAGAGCAATGGAATCTACAAAAGGAAGCTTATGTTGCAAGATAGAGTCTGAAGACAACCAGAAGCTGACATCATCAAGAGTCCGAAGACCCTCAGAAGCTGAAGATCATTAGAGTCTGAAGACCTTGAAGCTGCAGTTTGTTAAAGTTAGTTATTCTGAAGACACATCATTGCAGAAGGAATAGAAGCCTGGAGCAACGGCTAATTCAGAGAATTTAAAGGCATTGGATGCTTATCCACTGAAGAGCGCAGAAAAAGGACATAGTACAATTGTACAACCACTACTCCACTCTTCATGTTTGCAATAGTACAAGACTACAACTGTGTTTACGCTGGTTGTTCTCCCAACAAGGAATGGATTTGAAATTATTCCCTCCTAGGACAATAACCAAATCAAGCAACAGATCATTGGTGTTGATCAAGCTCCAACGACTCTTTTTGATGTGCTGGCAATCATCAACGTCTCTTTCACACCTCTATATAAAGGAGTGAAGACTTGAAGATTGTATGAGACTCACCAACAATTTACAAGTGCCAAAACTCTGCAGAAATTGTTGTGCATCAAAGTTCACTTAGAATTTCTTAACAACTTTCATATCTTAGAAATTCTATAGTCTTAAGAGTCTTATCTGATTTGTATTTGTGAACACCACTGATTGTATATCAAGTGTTCAAACCTCAAATATTTTTCTGTGTAATTCTGTTTGATTAGAAGTCTCTTGCTTTTGTGCTTGAACATAGGAAGACTCTTGCGTGTGTGCTTGAGCATAGGAAACCTCTTGCTTTTGTGCTTGAGTAGTTTGAAGTCTCTTGCTTTTGTGCTTGAGCAATTGTAATCCGATATTGATTTTAGTGAACTCTCCTTGGAAATGCAAGGGGGACATGACTACTTCCGGATTGTGGAAGGAACCTGTATAATTGCTTTGTGTCTTTCTCTTCTCTCTCTCTCTCTCTCTCTCTCTTTACTTATCCGCTGCATAGACTCTGAACTCTGTCTCAGACTCTGAACTACCTCAGACTCTGAACATTGGACTGAGGACTCGACTGTATTTGACAATCCACCGAAGATATGTAAGGGGAAAAGAAAAAAAACTGGTCATGAGATGTATGAAGTAGCTACCTATTTAGAAAGTAATAGTGAAAAAAGAACATTCTTTAGAAGGTTCTCTCAGATATTGTTTGGAAAGAGGATGTACCTAAATTGTGTCCTCATGATTAATTTGATATTGTCTGCTACGTTTCTTTGTTGAGATAATTATCATATATTTCAAGCAGACAGTATCAAATTAATCATTGTTGAGATAATTATCATATATTTTAAATATGCATGCGACAGATAATTAAGAGAAGGATCAAGCTGATAATATCATGCTCTTGATATGGAACTAGTTTGCGGACCATCTGGCATGTTCATGTCAGCGAAAATATACTCTTGATATCTTAAGTGAGTGCAAAATGCTAGATTGCAAACCATCCACATTTTCGATGGAAGAGAATCAAAAACTTGCTCTCGATTCTGGCCCTCCACACTATCGTAGGTTTATTGGTGGCTTAATTTACCTCACCATAACTTGGCCAGAAATTACTTATTATGTCAACATCTTGAGTCAGTTTATGGTGTTCTAAGATACTTCAAATTTTCCCTAAAGAAACTTATCTCACCCTAGTTGCTATTGTGATTCTGATCGGGCATCTTGTCCATTAACTCGAAAGTTTACAACTGGATAGTAAATTGCTTGATTAAAAGATATACAATAATTTAACTCATCACTTTAAATATTAGTTGTACTACATTGTATGAGTGGAGAGGGAAATGTTTGTTTTTGGTGATCAAACGCAAAACCCATGACTTATATCTCATTCAACGTCCCATAGTTCATATTGTGTTGTTAATGAATTCTGCAACCAAAATTAGGTAACTCAATATTTAAAGAGACAATTATGTTGACAATAATTATTGTGTCAATTTTATACCAAACTAAAATTTGTTTTCTTTGATAATTCAATTGTGTCCTAATCGATAAATATAAATTTTAAAATATCATGTTTATCATGTCTCTTAAGAAAAATAATGCATAGTACTAAATTAAATAAAGTTATAATAGTTAGCACTTAGCAATCATCAACTTTTAAGAAAAACCATTTATAACACTAAATCAAATTAAATAGGTGATTATACTCCCTCCATCCCATATTAAGTTGACTCTGTCACATATACCAATGTATAAAAAATAGAGAAGATGAAAGCTTTTGTTTTTTTATAATTACTATATTTTTAAAGCGAAAAACTAACCCTTGTTTAGTGCGGGTCTTTTACGCTAGTATACATAGTAAATAGATTGTAACTAACCAGAAAAGATTTCGGGCATTAAAGATTGAAAATATGTTCATGCACTAAGGTTTCAGCATGTTAAGATTTCCATAAATAGTAAATATTACTCCCTCCGGTCCTTATTATAAGAATTAAAACAAAAAAACATCAAAACCAATACAATTATTAATTGTTATAACTTTTTAAATAATTTTACAAATATACCCCTATAGAAAGTTGTGAAACATTAAATACATCTACTAATATTGAAAAGACAAACATTAAATGAAGGATAAAAAAGTCTTTTAAACAATAATTACACCTTAAAAGTTGTAACATTTTCTTATAAATAGGACCAATTTTTTTTTTGAAAATTTTCTTATAATAAGGACCGGAGGGAGTAATTGATAAAAATTAAATTTAAACTTTTTAAAAAATAAATTGGCACAAATTTGTGAGCAGGGATACCATAAAAAATTCTTGATTATATTAATATGTACAGGATATAAAATAGCATCTAAGTCATCTATGGAAACATCCTATGCACCAGATCCCATAAAAATGCATCGGATCTATGGAAACATCCCCAAAATTGAGATATGCTGTTCGAACCCTTCTTCTACACGCCATCAGAATTGTGTGTATTTTAATAATGCCTTAAATTGTCACGTGCTTCGGTGTTTTCTTCTTCAAATTTTGATGCATTGTTCTTGTGCAGTTCTGCCTACTAGGATTGATTTTGGCTCAAACAATTATGTTTTTTTTTTTAAAAAAAAATTGATAATCGGTTATGGATTGGGCCTATGTAACCAAGTAGGAAGTTGTTAGAAAATTACTTTTCTGGCATCAAAAAGTTCCTAATAACACATAGAAGTTATGAAATTGCCCCCGGCTGCAGTTAACTACCGCTGACTCCAACTGCAGTTAACTACAACTGGCTTCGCTGCACTTAAGTGTAGTTCCTGGGAGAGAATCAATTGTGATTTTACGCGTAACTTAGTCGAAATTCTACGAAACTTTACAGATCCTCCATATGTATTTTTATAGAGGTGTCTGCAAAAAAACAGCTCAAAATTCAATTTATAGGTTGATGTTTTGGTGTCCTGAGTTTTAGGCACGTTAAAAATTTATATTTAATCCGTCCTTTGTTGAAAAATTCAATTTCTTTTGTGGGAGATGTTCTTTTTTTGTCCTAAACATGAGTGCAAAAAATCGTGAAAAAATTCAACCTCTAGGTCATATTTTCGGACCCGCACTTCGAAAAAAATTACGATTTTGCACGGTTCGGTCGAAAAATCAAAATAAATCGAGACTTAATCCGATTGCTACGAAGCTCTACAACACCTCTATAAAAGTACATATAGAGGATGTGCAAATTTCTGTAGCATTCCGAATAAGTCTTGATTTTTTTTTAATTTTTTCGACCGAAACGCGCAAAATCACAATTGATGAACCGACCTTAAGTGCAGGTGAACCAGCGGTAGTTAACTGCAGTTGAAGTCTAGCCAACGGTAGTTAACTGCTGCCAGATTTACCAGCGATAATTAACTACCGCTGAGGGTAAATTCGTAACTTCCATGTGTTATTGGGAAATTATTGAAGTCAAAAAAGCAATTTTCAAGTTGTTAATAGTAGGTTGTCGATAGGCTTACGCAACCAATTAGGAAGTTGCTATTAACATTTGTATTTTTTTGTAATCCACCCCACTCTCACTTTTTAGTTTTTATTATTTAAAAATGCCATGAAGATTAACCTTTTTAACATAAAATATTTTGGGAAAGTTAGATATCGTGGCTTACTAGGTCAAGATAAACATAAACGTTTAAATAACACTTAAAAAATATGCTTATGAATTATTTACAAATGAAATTCTCACATAAAGAATTGGAGTGAATTCTCATTATTATGAGATATGAGATATATGTACCCGAAATAAAAATCTATATGCGTTTGTTCATTAGGTTGTAGTGACTTCTTATATTTCATAAGAGAAATATTGCGTTACTTTTACCTTGCTACTATCACACTAGCCAAGCATTTGCACCAATGTTAAATTTAGAAATGAGGGAAGTCTACACCAAAAGGTGTATAATATTATGTTTTATATTTGGTCTAACTCATTCTTACAGAAGATGAATCGGGCTTAGTGCGTGAATATAAATGGTGGGTGACTCAAATCGATAGAAATTACTTTTTTTTTGGGGGCCAACTCATTTACAAAATCGACTTATGGGGTGAACACTGTCATTCTTTATAAACTCTATTCAAGCTATATATCTTTAATCTATCTGGGACTTGATTTTTCGAATACACAATGACAACAATCAAATACTCTCGTATTACTTTTGAAAGCTAGTAAGTTTTTTCCGTTGATTTTGTCAAAGGTAGGCTAACGGTATCAAGCTCGACTGACTCTATGAACTTGACCGATGTGAACGAAGAACCAAATGTTTCTACTGACGGTGACAATGGAGCGATAAGGATGTCCCTTGATGCAACTTAATTGATGTGAGGCCCCTCTTCTAGGTACGCAATCAATTCCTTTTTAATGAATGTGTTAACTTGGAATTGCAGAGATGCTCAAGATAAGAACTTCTGAAGACCACTGGAATTTTTTACAAGATTGACTTGGTTGCTTTTCAACAGCCTAGAACTAATGGCATGGTTGCTCGTAGAACAATAAAATTTTAGGTTTTAAGAACCATGTTATTTTAGAAATAAAACTGATATTAATTCAAGTGACAATCATTTAGGAAGATTTCCACTTTCTACATGTACAAGTTAAAGACAAGGACTCTGACCCTTGGCTCTTAACATTGGTGTATGTTATCCCTCGTGATAATGAGAGAAATGACACTTGGAAAAGTTATGTGCATATTATCTTCATGAATCCTGGCTTATGATGGGTGATTTTAATGAGATTGCGAGCTTAGAGGAATAGAAAGGGGAAGCTCAAGTTTACATTTCCAAATGCGTTAAATTCTATTATTGGATTGGTGAGTGTAATTTAATGGAGGTCCACATTGTGAGTACTAACTAAGTATAATTGAAGAGGTCCCAAATGGAATAATTTTGACAAAGACTTTATGAAACTTGATCGGGTTTTGTATAATATAGATAGGCGTATATAAAGTATAATGAAAGATTCGTTAAAGTTCTTCCACATGTGAAATCCGATCATCATTCTCTTAAATAAAATGAATTGACAAAAACAATGTTACTATCTTACTAAAATGAACTATGTTAGTAATAATAAGAGAAAGAACTGTGTTAATTTTGATGTATTAGATGTTGTAAGAGTCATTAGGTAATTTATAAATTGTCTTAATGAATTGAAAGTGTATTTATATTTTTTTAAATGATCAGGTACAACTTTTGAGGGCAACAATTCGGTGATTTTGATTTGGTGACTTTATCTCTATCTCACTCTTAATCAATGATTCTCTCTCATAAAAAATAATTTATTTTAATCACTCATTCATCATTCTCTCTCATTTAAAATACACTAAAGTCACAAAAATCACCAAATTGCAAAGTCACTCAAGCATTTCCCAACTTTTGAAAGCTATATAAATAGTTAAAGAAAAAAATAAAGTTTGGTGCAACTTTGTAGACTTTTTTAATATTCAAAAGACTAAATTATTCAAAAGAAAAAAAACCAACTTGCTATAAAAAAATGAATAATTTAACGTGAAAATTATCTATACTATATATAAAGAAAACTATCCCTTTCAGCATTTTTGGGTTGAATTTTTCTTTCAAAAAATACTCTCAACTTTCAATTCAAATAACACATGTAACAAATAGATAAGAATAAATTAAAATATTAAAAAGATGTAACAAACACGATATGAATATATATATATCTGTTTTTTTTTTTCTTCCTTTATCATTTAAAAAGTATAACACACTAGATGAGTATATCTATACTTACTTTTTCATTATTCCAATCATACTCTTAAACAACTTTTTCTATAATAAAGATTGTTGTTCACATTAAAAAAAAACAACAAACATTTATATTTTTACTTTTAATCAAAACTAAAATTTCATAAAAAAAAATACCGTTCATAATTTTCAAATGTTAGCCCAATAAAAAGAGCGAAAAGACGGGCACAGAGTGCCCGTCATTTCGCTAGTATGTATAAAGAAATTATATAAATTTTCCAAGACATAAAATACTTCCATCATCTCATTATAAGCGAGTCATTTAAAATAATTTTTATGTCTCAAAACAATCGTTCTTTTTTACTACCAATGAAATACTTCGGTCATTAATTTAAGTAAAAAAGTTATCTCAAATTTTGGTCACTATTATAAGAAAAAATTAATTATTATTTTAAAATATTTCATGCTAGTATTCCTAATATACATTCATATAATTTTAAAATATTTAACAGGGATAATTGAATGATATTTTCTTTTATTAAATATCAGTGAGGATATTTTAGTAAATTTAACTTGTATTTTACATAAAATTGAATAAATTAGTACCATTTAACCAAAAAAATTCATTATCGTGATTTTTGTTGTTTATAATAGTGACCAGAGAGAATATTAACTAGTCCACATATTAGTAATTAAAAATAGTATTTTATTAAATAAAACTTACTATTTTTTTTTAAAACTCGGTATCTAGTCTCAGAGCCGACTAATCATATGGGTGCAATCTCACTGCCCACTTGTGGGGGGTCTCATTTAAAACCATAACATAGTTCTTATGGACTTAGCCCATCGAAAATGATGTCAGGGGGGTCAAACCTAAGATTTTGAGATAAACACACACTTCAAAGTCTCAAACAAACCATTCGACCAAACCCAAATGAGTTATTTTATTATTAAAATTACTACAACTGGTTCGTAAGATTTAGTTTAATCAACAATGTTCATATTGATGAATAACTTTACCCTAATTAAAACTCAAGACCTCGTAGTTGTGTTTGAATTTCAATGGTATTTGTTTCGTCATTTTTTTGTTAGAGTCTCATCATCAAAACACAAGAAGAAGAAGAAGAAGAAGAAACAATCATTCACAAACAACTCAAATGAGATATTTATAAACGAGTGGTTGTGTAGCTCAATTGATTTAAGTTATTAAAGGTAAAAAGTAAGAGCTTTTGAATTAAAATTGTAACGAAGATGAAAAATATTAATCTAACAATTAATTACTAATATTAGTTGTTTACGGGGTAATTGTCATTTTTGTCCCTGAATGTGTAACGAGTAGTTAGGATAGTTCTTCATTGTATCAAAATTCTAAAATAATCCATGAGCGTGCACTTTGTTAGTCAAAATAGTCTATCAAGGTTGACATTAACTATTTTCATATATGTATTGATAATTTTTTTTTGGGAAAGAGGCTAACAAAAAGAAAATAAACAAAAAACAGCTAAAAAAACTAGTCTCTATGATACATCTCTCGCTGGGCATCAGCATGCAGCAACGGAGGCAAACCCTCTGGTGGCTCCAAAAATTCACGCCAAATTTCAGAACTTGCAGCTCCTAGTTTAGCCATGAAATTAGCGGATGAATTCTTCTCCCTCACATAATGCATTAACTGGACGTTCCAACTCCTTTGCAATAATTCCTGCACATTACTAATATATGTATTGATATGATAATAAGTAAATACACTAATGGACTAGTATGACTATATTAAGGAGACATTTTTGCATAAAGTGTTTTTGTTTCTTTTGCAAAGTTTTATAATCATCTTGAATATAAAGTTTTGATACATCTGCTAACATGGTAACTTCAGAAAGGTTTTGTAATTTTGTTGTCACTCTATAATATGATATACTTAATTACAATGAGTTTTACTTCTCTATTTAGGAACCTGAGCATCTTGAGCAGGCTTTGGTATAGATTTATTGAGACATAAAGGCCTGAATATTATTTATATGTTGATCACAATATACGTTGATTCCTATTCTGTTAAAAATAAGTTCTTTTTTTGAATTCACAGGTATCTCTCTTTTAAGGTCCAACTCCTCCACTTATAAAAAAAAACAAAACTTTAAAAAGTGCTAATGTTTGAATTCATAGGTAGCTCTCTCTTTTAAGTTCCAACTCCTCCACTGATATAAACTTAGAGTGATAATGAGTTCTTTTCTAAATTAGGCCTTATAATTTACTTGACCTTCTGACTTAGAAAGTGCTGTTGTACTATAAATTATGCAGGATTTATTTAAACTTCAATAGAAAAACATATTTAGTAATCAAAATTATTGAAGATCTTTATTAGTAAGTTTTGTCCTTGTTGTATTTTTGAAATTCTGATTCTGTCAGTTTCGTATCTGCTTATGTTCTATATACCTTTGAAGTAGTTGTGTTGTATCTGACTGAGTGAATATGTAAATATGGTCCTCTTAATAGTTATAAATTGCGATTGAATGGTGTTGCTAAGATTTAGCAGGATTTCAGGACAACCGTACATTGATCGTTATGAGGTTTTGCAAATTTGGAAAAGTGTAAAATGATAAAATATATGCGAGCAAAGAGTATTGTTATTTATTTAGAGAAGAGGTAGCAGAGTTGGAAATTGTCTAGGTTAAAATGTAGCTACTGTGTGATAAAGGGATACAAGAACTAAATTTAGCTAGGGCAATGTTCAATGCAAATGAAAAGAGTAAATCAAAAGTAGCAGATATGGTCTTTTGCATGTAACAAATATAGGAGGGTTGCAATTGTTATAATATAATTCTTGCATTTCAGTGTGAGATCCTTTACAATACATACATTGACTTTTACATTGAATATGGAAGGAAATTTGTGGGATTTGATTTTGTTATATTACCTTGCTGATTGTGTCCATTTGTCTTGCTCTTGCTTTATTTTCTACCAATTTAAGATACAACTATTCTTTGTAAAAGATGTCAGTCTATCACCTTTAGTGTTGGAAGAATATGTCAATGAATTATATTCTCCACCCCTTTCATGCTGTCACTTTTGTGCAAAAGCTATCAGATGTAGACAACTAGGATTGGTTTTACATAGCTTTTCTGAGCTAATTATTCTATTTCAGCTACATAACTTTCTTCTAAATCTTTCTTTGTTGTAAAGGGTATAATATTATGAAAAAATATTTATTTTTGATTTGGTTCTCTAAATATTATTTTGACTCCCCAAGTTTTTCTTTCATAATCAGTTGATTGTTATATATTTCGGTTCATCCAATTGTAGGTTGCAGTGTCATGACAGACAAATGCTTTATCATGATGGTTATAAAGAAAACAAAAATTATGTGATGTTGTTGAGGAGTGTACTTATTTGTTAATGGAATATGTTTTCACAGTGATTCAAATATTGATTTTCCTTAGCATGACATATCTTAACCACATTTCAAATTTGTGCAAGGTGCTACATGATTTTTACTACTTCAGTGAAGGAATCAATTGCTGAAGGCAGGAGCTTATTTTAGACCTTTTAGTATGCTATTATATGTGATTTAAATTTATTTTTGTATTATGATCCAACATGGATCATCCAAGTATGATGTAAAAGAAGTTATTCATGTATCAAATGAGATGAATTTCATAGAACTATATTTGTGTGAAGTTATGTTTTTTTTAAACAAACAAAAATTGTATTAGTTACTACTCATAGCATAAGGAATGCTACAAGTGAAACTCCTATATGTTCATAATCTTAGCCACTACTCATAGCATCAGAAATGCTACAAATAGAAATGTAGTACCTAAATGTACTCATATATAATCATTATCTTAATACATTAGAGCTTAATTAAAGATAAGCTTCATGTTACGTATCAGTTATGTAATTTTCATAACAAGCAGTATAACAAGCAGTATATGACAAGTTTAAAGCCCCTGTAGGGTGCAACATGTTGACAGTGGTTTCATATATGATACTTCACTTATTATAAAAAACACATCAAATAATTTTGTCCTCCCCCACTACTAAAAAAACAAAAATCAGTGACGGAAATTTAGTGAGGGAAAACATGAAATCCCTCTCTAATTCCGTCACTAAATTTTGTGACCAAGAAATTTGTGAGGGATTTTATTTTTTTCGTCACTAATTTTGCTTTTCCTAGTAGTGCCCGTTTCTTTTTTTTAAAAAGATAGTTATATTTCAAACTATTTCCAACGCCCTTTTTGCAAGAATTTACAAATCCTTTGTGATTGTTATTATTTTAATGATGTGTTTCTGTGTGTGCATTATTTGTGAATTGCATTCATAACTTTAAATTTATTCATCTATTACCTCCGATTCTAAATATAAGACTTTTGAGAATTTTTTTCCCCATTTTTATAAGACATCTTTGGTATTTTCAACTATGTTAATTGGGGATGTATCAAGTGAGAGGTGTAATTACAATGAGAGATGAGAGGACTAAATAACAACACTTGGATCTAAATTAACGGTTACACTTTAACTTCTCTCTAAAAATTGCTTGTGGACCCTCACTCAACGGATCACTTATGCGCCTTGCTCCCTGTCCCTCCCTTCTCCCGTTCTCTCTTCCTTTCTATCTGCACCTGCAACTTCTTCTTCTTTTTCCTAATTTAGATCTCCCAACTATTAATTCCAATTCCCTTTCACCGTTTGGATTATTTTTATATTTTAAATTGTTAGGTGCTTTTTTTTTCTTTCAAAAATGTTAGGTTTGCTTTTGAAACCAGTTGTCTATTAAACTCCTTCGATCTAGCCAGTCGAAACTTAATCAAAGTGTAGCTGTACAGATTAAAAACTCCACTTAAAGGAGAAAGGGGACACCAAATTGATATAAAACAATTGTTAGAGAGATGAATTTTTTTGCTGTGCTGGAGAGATGAATTGTTTGTGACTGTATAGCAGGTAAATATTGAATTGATATAGATTTGAATGAGTTTAGGAGCAATGGTAAAAACCCATCCTTGTTTCTAATTGATTACAAAATCCATGGCTTTGTAGTTTTTTTAAGGAAGCTTTCTAGTTCCTGAGTTGTTATTTTGCCAGATCTGGAGTTTAAAAACAAGGGATTTTTAATTGATATAACCAAAATGATAACTTTAAATTTTATAACATATTAGGATTTTTGTTGATTAACCCAGCTTAGGTTGTTGAGAAAAATTGCAGGGAAGATTTATGGAGAAGTGGTTTCGCTATCAGAGAGAAAGATGAAAGAAGCGTAGAAAAAATAAACACTTGCAATGTTAAGTGGGGCTTTAAATCTTATTGTATGCTTTGATCTAACGGTCAATATTCATCCCTCTCATCTCTCACAATAACAAGTCCTCTCACTTGATATCCTTCCTATATATATATATATATATATATATATATATATATACCCGAAATAAAAAATCTATATGCTTTTGTTCATTAGGTTGTAGTGAAGAAAAATATTGCATCACCTTTTCCTTGCTACTGTCAGTATCACACTAGCTATTTGCACCAATGTTAAATTTAGAGATGAGGGAAATCTACACCAAAAGGTGTATACGATTATGTTTTATAATTGATCTAACTCATCCTTACAAAATATGAATTGAGATTAATGCGTAAATATAAATGACTGATGACTCGAATTAATAGACTATGATATTATATTACATTTTATTTTGGGGCAAACTCATATTTACAAAATCGAGTTATAGGGTGAGCAGTGTCATTCTTTATAAACTCTATTCAGGCTATATTTTTAATATATGTGGGACTTGATGTTTCGAATACACAATGACAGTAAGTTTTTTCGTTGATTTTGTCACAAGATTTCTGGTGCTATTGCTTTTATGTTGTCAAAGAACACAAATCTAGGTGTATGCTTTGCTGCTTTTTTGTTATACAAATGATGGGGTATTCATGGTTCATGAACTGCACTGAACTGAACCATATAAATGGTTTGGTTCAGTTCATAAAATCCATTTTAATAAAAACTGGTTAATTCTTAAAAACAGTTCCAATCCAGTTTAGAATCGGTTCAGAACCGGTTTATAATTTTAAACCAGTTTACTTATTTTTAACCGGTTTTGAACCGGGTTTAGTTCAATTGATTTCAAAAACTGGTTAATTTTGCAAAAACCAATTTAACAAATTTCAAAAACCAATTTAACAAAAATTGGTTAATTTTGCAAATCTGTTCAATTGATTTCAAATCTACTTCTATGTCAAACCTGCAAATAACTATTGAGTGGAAAAGAAATTTTGATCTGTGACAGCTAAAACAGAAAATCAGATCCAACTAGTTTCTCAAATCAGTTTCCAATTAGATCCAATGAAAACCGAAATTCTTTCGCCGGCGAGTTTGAAATCGGAGAGACAGTTGTGATTCGTCGGAAGGTACGCCGCGATGGGAACTTTGGACGGCGGAGGTGGAAGAAGAATTAGACTGGTCAGAGAGAGAGAGAAACAATTTGATTTTTTTTTACTTTAGAGAGAGAATCGATTTGTACCTTTCATTTTATTATTTTTGTTTTATATTTCAGTTTTTGATTAAAACGGTTTAAAAATGGTTCAAATTGGTTTTTTTATTTAAGTTCAATTAATTGATCTTTTTTTAACTTATGGTTCAGTTCATGAACCATTTAATATGGTTCAGTTTGGTTCAGTTTACTCGTATGGTCCAGTTAACCATATATTTTGCACACCCCTAAGCCTTAACTTGTCATTCATGGAGTTTATGTCAATTTGTATAACAATGTGTTAAAACATGACTGATTTCAAAAATCAACCAAAACTAAAATTAAAGGCACTTAAATTTGATATCAAAACGAAAGACGAAATATAAAAGGAATTGCAACAAAACGCGAGCGAGAAGCAAGGATTTTTTTTTTTGGAAATGTTAACGAGTGTCCCCAGGTATTTTTTAAGGGTCTTAAATGGTACTACCTCCGTTCCTTTTTAATTGTCATATTTTGACATTTTACACAAACCAAGACAAACTATAAATGTCACTACTTTTGATACAATAATTTATATTTTTACTATAATAACCTTATTCATTTAATATATCATCTCATATATTTCTCTCTCCATAATAAATAACTAAGGATAATATTGGTAAAACAATATTTAAAGTTGCATTGAACTTTGAAAGTGACAGTTAAAAAGGAACAAAAAATTTCTTCAAAAGTGACAATTAAAAAGGAACGGAGGGAGTAACTTTTAATAAGAACTTGTGTATTCAATGCATTGGAAATTGAACTATTTAACTTTTTGAAAGAATAATTTCCTAATTTGGAATGCTTAAAGAGTGCTCCGGGACACTCGTTAACGAGACTTTTTTTTTTTACCAAAGTAGTATAGTTTTCTAATTATATTACTATTATATTTTTCAATTTCTTTTTATCAATTTCAGGCAAGGTGTATTTATTCAGATTTTACCAATAGGCAGTGGTTGTATGTGAAATTCGATAATTATATTACTCTTCCGTCCCAAAATATAAGCAAAATTGAGTCAACATAAGTTGATGTATTTGGTACAAATTTTGAACCAAATACATTAACTTTTGTTAACCAATTTTTGCTTATATTTTGGGACGGATGAACTACATCAAAAATATAGTAGAAGTCAATTTTATCTTTACGGGAGTTTGTGTCTGTCACTATTTTAATTCATCATCTCGGGTCTGCTCACATGAGTCACATTACTATTTACTACTAAAACAAGATGAATGTTTCTTACATTTAGCATCCTAAAAACATTGTAAACAGCAAACAAAATAAAAAGCAAAATCCTAGTAGTACTAATTAGACTCCAAAACATATCATTCCCTCCTGCAAACTTGTTGTTTGAGTAGCTTTAGCACTGCTCTTGCTAAGTTTGCCGGTTAACGTTCCAAAATTTAGGATGTTAGAAAATTCAATTTGATTTGGTTGGTTTGTGTTTGATCAATTTGGAAGATAAGTAATAATATACATTTTTTTATGATTTAAAGTTTAGATAAGTTGAGTTTTGAAAATTTACCACGAGTAACAATATTTTTTTTTTGTAAGCAAGAGTTTAATGCAAATGAATTTTGGAAGTTATTTTCTTGGTCTTGCCTCAAATCTTACAACAAAGCTTTTGATTTTGGGTAAATAATAAAAGATACACAGAAAAAGATAAAAAAGTGAGAGGGACAGCCACCATCGTTAACACGTTTTAAAAATATAGGAGCTCTATCATATAAGGTGATTATTCCATTTGGGACCTCTTCAATTATACTCAAGTTTACATCTTCAAATGTGTTCAATTTTATAATTAGATTGATGAGTGTAATTTAATGGAGGTCCACATTGTGAGTACTAACTAAGTATAATAGGAGAGATCCCAAATGAAATAATCTTGACAAAGTCTTTATGAAACTTGATCCGGTTTTGTATAATATGGATTGACGTATAAAGTATAATGAAGAATTCGTTAAAGTTCTTCCACGGGTGAAATCTGATCATCATGCTCTTGAATAAAATGAATTGACAAAAACAATGTTACTATCTTACTAAAAAAAACTGTGTTAGTAATAAAAAAAATGTGTTAATTTTGATGCATTAGATATTGTAAGAGTCATTATGATATAATTTATAAATTGTTTTAATGAATTGAAAGTGCGATTATATTTTTTTTAAATGATCAAGTAAAACTTTTGAAAGCTATATAAATAGTTAAAAAAAAAAGTTTGGTGCAACTTTGTAGACTTTATAATATTTAAAAGACTAAGTTATTCAAAAGAAAAAAAACCAACTTGCTATAAAAAATGATTAATTTAGCATGAAAATTATATATATAAAGAAATTATACGAGTAAATAAGTGATTGATATAATAATAAGTAAGTATGTTGACGGACTATTATGACAATATTAATATGAAAATATTAACAAGATATTTTGATATAAAAAACTATTTTGATTAACATAATGCACAATCAAAAAATATCAATACCTTAAGAAATTATTATGACTACTGTTTACACATTTAAAGTTGAAATTACTATTACATTGTCGTTTAAAAAAAATCTATAATGATATTTAGGCATCATTTGACCTGGCTTTTTTATAGTTCAATAACTACATTAAAACAAAGTTAAAACTAAGAGCTTTAATAAAGAAATTAAAGTTGTTTGGTTACTTTATTATTTTTTTAGTTTTAAAGCTATTTTTAATTTAAAAGTTGTTTGGCAAAATATTGTATAAATATATAATAAATAAAAAAATGTTAAAATATTTTTTGACGGAAAAAAATGTTTAAAATATTTTTTTAATAAATATTTAATAGATATTGTGTTTGACATACCTTCTCCTTAAAATTATAGAGAAGTAGAAAAAAATCTGGGCCAAATTAATGAGAATTTCGCGGTACCGGTACGTATCAAAATACAGATTTTTTTGCTTTATTTATTTATCAACAAGGGTTGTTTGAATTTAGCGATGTCTTGTTTGTTTCAGATTTCACATGTCTCATGTGTGTATGCTCCAAACCGGCATTCAAAACAACACCAATAAAAAACTACTACGTATTGGAGAAAGAAACGGTGTTAGGTTAAGATCATGATTCATGATGATCCAAACAAAACTCACATAAACCACCACACCACACACTTAGCTGTATTCGACTCACTTCCACGTCACCCTCTCTCTCTCTCTCTCTCTCTCTCTCTTTGCTTTACCCTTTACAACTTCCATTCAATTCATTACTTACCAAAAATAGCTTTATTTCGTCAAAAAATTAGTTTTACTAAATTTATTGATTGATTTTGACTGGAGATTTATTAAACTTACTAAATAAATAGAAAAAATACTACTAACAAAATTTGAAATTTTATAATAAATATAATTGGTATAAACATGAAAATAATTTAATTTTAATGAAAATAGAAAAATGTAATCACTAAACTACAAAAAATCAAAGTGACTATTCTTATCTCTTGAAAAAATTGTTAGAAGAGGTCAATGAATCTCAAATATTTCAAGCTCGTTTGGATTGACTTATTTTAGAACTTATATAAAATAGTTTATGTAAATAAATAAGTTTTTATGTATTATTTATAAGTTTTTAAGGTAGTTTATGAAGATACAATTTTCGTTAGTAAGAGCATATAAATTAAAATAAAAATTTATTTATTTACATAAGTTATTTTTCATAAACTCAAACCAACATATCTAATGGAAAATGAAAAGAAAGGAAACCGCCATCATAATGATTAATTATTAAATATTTTTTGGGTACAATTAATTATTAAATAGAGTACTACGATATAAGGGAGTAGGTCCTAGAAGAAATTAGATTATTTTTGTGTGTGAAAGTAGTAGTAGTCTTAGATTTGGATTATATTATAGAAAAAGAAAGGGAAATGATAGCTATTAGCTCCACCAGAAAAACGTTGAATAAGAAAATGAGGTTAGGTACCCACATAACTCCAGTTGTTCCGCAAAAAAATTGACCAAATTTGGTAATTTCACAGATATTTTTGCCTTATCTCTTTTGCTTTCTCAAATCCAATCCAATCCAATCCAATCCATGCTTGGTCATACAAGCCACAGCCAGCCACAGCCCATAGTCATCTTAAAACCGTGTGTCCCCTCCCATCCCATTCACGCCCCTAAATTTGCACAACCCCTTAAACAAACCATATAAATCTCAACCCATTCCTTTCATACCCTCTTCACCTCAAACCAAACCCAACCCTTCCTCTTTACATGCACCATGAAGATTTTCAACCCTTCTAGTTGCTTTCTTCAAAACGTTGTGTGTCCTTTTGACACCATCTTCATAAAAACAATGAAGCTCAACATCCTTGGTGCTTCTCACGTCAAACAATTCCATTACCTTAGCTGTAACTGAGAGAGAAATATATCAATCAATTCAATTCAATTCAATTCATTACAAAATTAGATCAATCCAATCCAATCCAATCCCTTCTCACCCTCACAAAAAACAATGGAACAACATAATCAAAATAGGAAAAGGAACATTCTGTTCAACAAATACGAGATAGGTAAAACTCTAGGGCAAGGAAATTTTGCAAAAGTGTATCATGGAAGAAACATAGCCACAAACGAAAACGTGGCTATAAAAGTGATTAAAAAAGAGAAGCTGAAAAAAGAGAGGCTGATGAAGCAAATCAAACGTGAAGTTTCGGTGATGCGTCTCGTTCGTCATCCACATATCGTTGAGCTTAAAGAAGTAATGGCTAACAAAGCCAAAGTATTCATGGTTGTTGAATACGTCAAAGGTGGTGAACTTTTCGCCAAAGTCGCCAAAGGTAAAATGGAAGAACAAATTGCCAGAAAGTATTTTCAACAATTGATCAGTGCTGTTGATTTCTGTCATAGTCGTGGTGTTACACACCGTGATCTTAAACCTGAGAATCTTCTTTTGGATGAAAATGAAGATCTTAAGGTATCTGATTTTGGTTTATCAGCGTTACCTGATCAACGAAGATCCGATGGAATGCTTCTCACACCGTGTGGGACTCCTGCTTATGTTGCACCTGAGGTTTTAAAGAAGATAGGTTATGATGGATCAAAAGCAGATATTTGGTCTTGTGGTGTTATCCTTTTTGCTTTACTTTGTGGATATTTGCCATTTCAAGGTGAGAATGTTATGAGGATTTATAGCAAATCTTTTAAAGCTGATTATGTTTTACCAGAATGGATTTCACCGGGGGCCAAGAAATTGATTTCTAATTTGCTTGTTGTTGATCCTGAAAAGAGGTTTTCAATTCCTGATATTATGAAAGATCCTTGGTTTCAAATTGGGTTTATGAGACCTATTGCTTTTTCAATGAAAGAATCTGCTGTGGATGATAACATTGATTTCAGTGGAGATGATGAAGGGAATGTCAGTAGCAATGGAAATATTGCTGAAGTTGTGGGTGGAATTGGAACAAAGCATGCTCGTAGACCATCCTACAATGCGTTTGAGATAATTTCATCGTTATCTCATGGATTTGATCTAAGGAATTTGTTTGAGACGAGGAAGAGATCGCCTTCGATGTTTATATCGAAGTTGTCTGCTTCTGCGGTGGTGGGGAAGCTGGAGAATGTGGCGAAGAAGCTGAATTTGAGGGTAACGGGGAAGAAGGATTTCATGGTGAGAATGCAGGGGACAACAGAGGGGAGGAAGGGGAAATTGGGTATGACGGTGGAGGTGTTTGAGGTCGCACCGGAGGTGGCAGTGGTTGAGTTTTCTAAGTCAGCTGGAGACACACTTGAGTATGTGAAGTTCTGTGAAGATGAAGTTAGACCTTCTCTCAAAGACATTGTGTGGAGCTGGCAGGGTGATACTCAATACTGATGCTGCTTATCCTCTTTGTATTCATATCATTAATTTTCATTTTTACATCAAAAACTAGAAATATCAGACAGAGTAGCTGTTTCCATTAGTATTATTCATTTAGATTGTATTACCAGATTGATAACTGTGTGATATTTCAATTTCAATTGGAGTTTGTGAATTATGGTTAATTAGCTTCTAACACATCTTTGATGTTGGCTTAATCAGCTTGTTTTTGGTTTTTATTACAATAGTTTTGTTTTGTTGTTATGATTCATTTGCATGATATCATGTTTGGAGTTAAGGAAATGATATCATTATTGGTTGTGATCGATATGTACAATGCACCAGATTGAAGATGTTTTCTAGGACAGTACTAGTATGTGTTAGGTTGATTCTTACTCTAGATGTCGCGACTTGTAATCGTGGTATGAACTGGATCAATGATTTTGCTTGGATTTGTCAACTTGTGGTAGATACTAGATATGCATATGCTCCTAATCAATGAATTTGCCTATATGCAACAACTTGTAGTGGGTATACCCGATATCAGTTAATTTCTTTGATGCACCAACTTGCAGTTGGTGTGTATTAGGCAGTGATTTCACCTGAATGTGCTGTCTTGTAGTTATATATGTGTTGGGGTTAAAGTGTGATCCTTTTGTCTCACGTCAACTATGAATGAGTGCGTGATTGGTATTACGGTGACTTGGAGAAAATGACAGTGCCACCGTAATTTTATTGAAGTTACAAAGTGTGACTTTAGTCAAATCACCGTGATACCAAACAAGTATCAAGTTAAATGTAGGGTATACAAGAAATATGATCCATACCTGATATTTTTTAATTTTTGGTTAAAATGTGGTGTCAATGTCTCGTATGTGCTAGGTTGTTAGTCTCTTGTTGCTCGTGACACTCTTGTTGTCCCACTCATGCTTCAAATATCAAATTGTATGTTTATTTAGCTTATGTTCGGTTTCACGGTAGGTATGTTAAAATCATGACGACACACTGTGATTTTTCAAAAGCTACATTTTGTAGCTTCTACAAAATTTACGGCGACCCGCAGTGATTCCAACATACTCGCCGTGATACCAAACATACACTTAGAAGGAAATGAATACAATTTAGACAGCTATCAGGTTACCAAATTGGTATTTGTAATATCTGGATAAGTGAAAAAGTGCATAATTTGACCAAGGTTAAGCCAATGGGATGAAAAGAATAGCATACCAATTAGGAACTTTGCTGTTTTCATTAAAATTACTCTTTGTAGATTTGATTAAAACATGGTTTCTAGATGATGATTGTGTACTTAAAGGAATGATCAGTTACGTCTGTTGTGGGGGTTCAATAATCCATCCATTTACGTTTAATAATATTTGGATTGCAAGGGAGAAGGAGACAAAAGACACGCAATGAGTTGGTAGCAAAACTTGAATACCCTTTTTTGCAGTTATGTCAAAGTGGAGAAAGTAAAACTTGGTGCTGTTTTTTGTTGTTCATTTTACTTTATCCTATCCAACTTATGTTGTGTGGTTAGTTACAAAATGCCAATCATAGTACTAGGTGGTGGGGAGACCATGATATTTTTAATTTTTCCTTCTTGGGTGATAATGGAGGACAACGTAAAATTATGTTATGACTCAGTCGTTTTAGCATGGAGTTGTAATGTAAAAAAATGTTACCCAGACACAAAATTCAACATCAACACTATACATTGATTTTGACTTCTATATTATTTTTTTAATCTTCTCAATTCAGACACCACACACATCCTAATTGTTTATGGGGAGATGCTAACAAATATTCTAAGGGCACTTGTTAAGAAGACTAAAGAAAAAAAATTGTCTTGAAAATGTTGTATTCAATGCATTGAAACTTTAAAATGTAACTTTTTTTTTACTTCAAATTTATCAATTATTTATATTTTTGTATCCTTAGAACACTTGTTAGCAAGACATTTGTATTTATACAATGTCTAACTAGCTTTTGTGTGTGTAAATAATAACACCGCACTTCATTTATCACTCTCTCTTTTAAAATACACTAAAGTCACAAAAAAAAAAAAAAAAAAAAACAAGTATTTCCCCAAAATGTTATGTTATGTTATGTGGTTACAAAATGCCAATCATACTGTGGGGGAGACCATGATGTTTTTAATTTCTCTTCTTGGGTGATAAAGTGCGTGGAGGACAACATATAATTATGACTCCCACAGTCGTGAGCAATGAGCTGTATGCATGTCCTATTTTATTAATGGTTGTAAATATCACATGGGTCCTCCTCAATCCAGAAGATAACATAAGCTGACTTGGATCATACTCATTTTTCCTCAAATGATGAGGCTCAAATCGACGTGATGTTGCACACCCCAAATAATCATATGTTTTAAAATGAATCATGCTTTAAAATCAACTTGTCAAGTTGCCCGAGGGAGGGGTCATTTCATTGGCACACAATATGACGCATCTCTCCTCCATTTTCAACCTCACTACTCCCTCCGTCCCAAATTGTATGACGTTTTGAGCATTTTACACGTATTAAGAAATATAATTAATTTTGTGTGGGAAAGAGATATTATGAGTTGTTTTACAAAATTGTCCTTAATAAATTGTATGGGAAAGATAAATTAAAGAATTGAAAGAAGAGATAGTAATAAATAGTTAAGGATATAATAGGAAAAGTAACATTAATGTTTCATTGATATTGTAAAACGACGTATAATTTGAGACAAATTTTTTTTTTAAAGCGACATACAATTTGGGACGGAGGGAGTATAGAACATCAATAATTTTATGTTATTTCAAACGTTAAGGTGATTTTTAAAGTCTAGTTGAAACTTGAAAGTGATATGCTTCGGACATTTCTAAATTTTTTATGTTTGTTTCAAAAGATAATTAAGTATAAATTTTTTGGTTGCCTTATCAGACAAAAGCCTCCATTAAATAAAATCTTTTTACTAAATAAATTGAAGATAGATGATTTTATGTATGTTTAAATTGAATCTGTGGTGTTAAAAATAAAACAAAAGACTGGAACGACAATCTAATTTTATGGTTGCTGTCAAACTAACGCATTTACAAACGTATTCTTTTGTTCTGAATTGTGATGCATGGTTCAACATGTTGAAAAGAAATGAAGAAAAAAAGGGGAAGAGTAGTCAACAAGCATGTCAATCCGTCCACCATTCAAATAGCTAAATGGCTGATTGTGGAATTGCCAAGTTCTTACTCCTTTCAAATAATGTTAGTAGTTTATGGCAAGCAATTGTTTTTTAAAACTCGATATTCGTTTTAAGGATTCATGAATTCAATGACCAATTGACCCATCATAGGGGCATTAAATAAGCTTAATACAATAAAACAATATCAATTAAAGAATGAGGTGTTACAACATAGTCAGACCCAAGTGGTTGAATGACTCTGTGCTCGAGATATGAGAATAAAGAGGTCATACAACCTTTATAAGGACCCGATCTCCGAGACTACTAATCAACAATAAATAAACATTTAACATGCAATCAGAATCTTACATTTCTTCATATAACTCATATTAAACATATAATATGAAAATCTCATCAATAAAAATAAACAGATCACAGCGGAATATCTCAACATACATATAATCATCTCAAAACATCTCAAAATAATATATAAGTATCTGGATCATAAAGATCACTCAAAATAAATCCAACAGAGTACGGAAATAAAATCCCTAAAAGACATCCTAATCAGAGCTCCTAACTCTAGACATCTCTGAGCAAAGCGGAAAAACATGAGCTAGGCGTCAAGCCACAACCCATCACGACTCACCGATAGCAAATACTCAATCCTGCAAATCTACATCCACAAGGGATGAGACAACAACAGTCACTGGAGGATAAGATATACATTCATTAATAAGGAATAATAAACAAGTGTAGTTCAGACAACATTCATATTATCAACAATATTCAAACATAACAAATTTGGTTATCCGAAATTCAAGAACATGTAACTCATAATCATATTCTCATACAAGTCTAACTACCCCATCATATCAACTCATCATTTACAATCATTCAATTCATACCCTCATTGATAAACAATTATCAAGTCAATTATGACAATTCATTATATCACATCTTCGATGCACATTTACCAATTAGATGCACAAATTCTCATCATCGCATTAATACATAAGACTCATACTTATGCAATGTTCCTAAGCGACTCTAAATGCATATGGTACCATTCATCGTCACTTTTGGATATCGGAACCTACCGAGTAATCCCATCGTCACTTCGTCACTTTGTATACTAAATATACCATCGTCACTGGACTTGACTCATGAATGAATGCATGATCATATATTCGACTCAACATCAAGTACACATAAGACTTGACAACAACAACAACAACATCATCATCATCATATATTCTCTCATATGATTAAACATCGTCACTTTATCATATAAACTTTCATATGATCAAACATCGTCACTTAATACATAACATATATCATCATCACCCATCATTCAATACCATCATCAACAGCATCACCGATATCATCATTCACATATTCACATCACAAATTTTACTCAAACAAAGTCACACTAACCCATCACTAATTTACTCATCACATTCTCATCATTAATCACTCATAACACATCATTATGGATTGCAACTCCATCAATACATACTCATTTATTAGCTCTAAATGCTCCCTTAGACTCATTATTTGTTTCATGGTTCATTGGAAAAGTTACGCTGAAGTTTCATGAAAAAATGTACATGACCTATGTGTAGTATATTACTCATAACTCAAGTTCTAAAAATCTAAATGAAGTCAAACCAACGGCATATGAAAGCTAACACCCATATCTACAACTTTCATGTTTACACCGAAACCCAGTTCAGAACAGAAAATGGTAAAAAAAACAAATGAAAGCGGAATTTGGGTTTTTGTCCTGACCAAAATTGTGGCACGATGGCTTCCCCTCGTGGCACGATATTTGCAGAGCCAGAACACCAAATTATGGGCTCAACATCGTGGCACGATGGTCCCCCTCATGGCATGATGTGGGCAACAGTCAGCCACCAGAAATCAGTTTTTAAAACACGTTTTTCACCAAAAATCACTTCTAAATCACTTAATTCAATCCCAACACACCCAAATCACTGCAAATCATTACTCATGATCAAAACACTTATAATTAACACTTTCACCACTTCATAACACCAATTACACACTAAAAATCATGATTTCTATCCACTTTTCCAAAACTTCAACAACAACACATAATCACAACTTAACCATGAATTTATCACTTCAAATCTCATACAAACAGGACATTCTCATACTCAATATCATAACAAGAATATATAACACATCTTAACATCATTTCATCAACAACTTAGTCATTTCAACAACAACTTAATCATTTTCACTTAATTAAGTTATTTTCACCAAAATACCAACAACAACAACTTATTTCCCAACAAACCACATAATAAACATAGTCTTTTGATTACAATCATATCCTTAACATTAACACAAACTAACAACAGTAAATTAAGAAGATTCGGTCAAATAAGCACTTTTAGCAAAATCACTTAATTCATAATTTATCCCACATAACTTCATGATTTCTCAAACAAATTACATACACATACTCATAATCAATTAAATAATCAACAAACAGCACTTAATCATCATATTAATCATCACAAACATCAAAATTCATCAAAGTATCAAATTAACATAATGAAAAATGAAGTTTAAGATGAAGAAAGCATGGAATTATCAAGTTTTGACATGCTTAATTTAATCAATAAAAAGGAACACGAATTTACCAAAAATTCAGCAACATAATTCATACAATTAATCATAATCTACAACACCCAAACATACCCCAAGCTTATTAAAACCAATTAATGAAGATAATTTTCCCCCTTACCTTGATTCTTCACTTCTCTTGCTAACCCACTTGAAATCAACAATCTACCCCTTTAGTTCTTCTAGATTCCTCTTCTTCCTCTTCTCCAAGTTTCTCTCTTGTTTTCTCTCTCTACCTCTCTCTTGTTTTGTGACAAATGAGAAAACCTAATGAAATAACACTACACTATTCTCTTAAATATTAATGAGTTAGGTTAACTCACCTTAATAGGCTTAGTCGATTCTCAAGACACGAAAAATAACACTACACTTTTACTAAGCTCACACCCCCTCTAAATTACTTTTACACCACAACTCCAAATATTTAAATTTCTAACTTCCCGAATATTACAAGTTCGCCACTACCCTTGAAATGACTAAAACACCCTCAAATCTTAAAATTCAATAAATCACCAAAATAAACAATTAAACAAATATAAGCAATTAAATAAATAAAATGCTAAAAATTGGGTTGTTACAACCTTGCCTAATCACCATAGAATAATTTTAGAACCATCGTTTTGTAACACAATTGTATCTTACCGTTTATAGTAGTCTTTATTTATAGAATTTATGTCTGTCTCATCATTTAAGTAAAACATAGAGTAGGAGGGTTGACTCCACTTACATAATAATTTTAATTCCCTTTAAGATTTACATTGACATGTCACCTTAAATTTGGTGCTTACATTGACATGGCCTCTACTCCTCCCCAACATTCTCCAAACACACCAAATCCTTAAAAACCAACAATCCTTTCAAAATGATCTAACAAGATGTTAGCCTGGATTTTTGAACATGTATTTCGACAGACAATATGGTTATGAATACCACAAAATTTTGTAAGTACAAGTGGAAGTACAGGTATTTCGACAGGAGTTATGAGAAGATTTTCGACAAGTGTCTGTTCACTTCGACTGGTGTTAGCCTGTATTTTCAAGTGTGTATTTCGACAGGAGAAATGGTTATGAAGCCATAAAATTCTATAAATGCAGGATGCAACATAAGCTTTTCGACATATAAGATGGTATCCAGAGCTGCAAGATTCTATAAGTCCAAGGACAAGGAATGATTTCGACTACAATAAAGCTTCAACAAATGCAAGATTTCGACAAGCTCAATTCCTTCGACAGAATGAGAAGAGATTAAGACTACAGAATTTTCCAAGTCCAAGATAGGAGCTGATGTTTTCGACTGGAAAAGGGTTCAAGATGCAAGTTCTCCAAGTCCAAGATTGCAAGATTTTCCTAAGTCCAAGAGAAAGCATATGGAGTTCGACTAAAAGGAATTTCGACAGAGAGGAAAGGATTTCGACCAGAAAGCTTCTTGAAGACTTTGATTTCTCTTTGAAAGGGCAAGTTTGAAGGTTCAAACACGTGGAAATCATATTGAAGCTGTCGAAATAATATAGTTTCTAGCCGTTATGTTTACAATTATTATTTCTCTATGTATATATAGTAGTTTTTCATAGGAAAAACATGTCACAAATCATTATCAAAAGTTATAAACACTCGAAGTACCAGCGTCCAGAGAAAAGAGTAAACAGAATGTATGTAACATGAACTTGTGAACCACCTTTACATTCAATGCAATGCAATTTAGATTTCTTTAAGTTTTTGTCTTCTTTAAAACTTTAAGCCTTTCTTTTTGTTTATTTTTACAACTTTTAAACAACCAATTGTTGGTTTCTATCGAAACTAGACAGTTATCTTCATACAAAAACGGTTTTCTTCATCTTTGTGTAAGCAAACTCATTAAAGGTGATGAACGTTCATGCTTTTCTGGAAATAACAACGCAGAAACATGTCCTAGGATTTCTAGTTTGATCCTGCTTGTAATAAACAAAGTTAGACTCGTCATTTACCAAAAAATCAGGTAAACACAAACTTCAATACTTAACTTCATCTTCTTCGAACCATAATGGGTCCACTTGGATTTTCCCAGCTACCCCTCGATTCACCTTCACCCATGGTTTCTCGATAACATCCATCAAGTTGGATATTCCCCATTTCCATAACATTAAACCCCTTGGACAGCTTTTTAAAATCAATCGATTCTTGAGTTTCACAACACTCTGGCGGGCCAATGATACGCCCACAAATGCATGGATATATGATATATCGTCATAATAAAAAGTCATCGATCCTCAAAAACTTGTGATTACCAAGAATTCAATCTTTGTAGTTATTCCATCATTTTTTCACAATTTCTTCATGTTTTCTTGATTTATCCTATTAATTTAAAATATTGTAAAATGTAATAAAATACCTATAAAAACATAAATAAAAGTACTAATTTATTAAACAAAATATACTATAAAATTAAGTAAAATAACATTTTAATAAACTCCTCCATGCTTGGACCCTTGCTTGTCCTCAAATAATTTTGCTTAGGTAGAAAATATTAGAACAAGCAAACATCAAAGACAAGAGAATGAGGATTCCATGCATATGCAAGTATTGGAAAAGTTCAACAATCAAGGGATCATCAAACTATTCCAAGTTAGAATATTAGACTCCCTAAGTTACGATCCCTCAAGAATTTGAGCACTCACCTCACAAACTCACTCATTGTGCTCAATGTGATTTAATTCCACTCAATTGTTTTCAAAGACCAAGACTTGACTATAAACCAATATTCTTTATATTTCTCTTGTGAAAGTAAACATAAATCAACAAATACTTTTCAAAACTTCAAACGAAAGGCCATGGTAAAGAAATTTTAATTCTTTTACAACAAATTAGAATATCAATTGAAGATACATAACTAAGCAACCTAGTTTTAATATTTAAGTTTATTAAAGCATTTCCATTTTTAACTTTAGAGACATATGAAGGATCACTTATCTTTTTAAAAAAATGACTTGGTGAGGGTCACCCTTCTCAGGGGGTGTAGTTGCCTTTTACTACCCTTTTCATATGTTTCTTGGCGTTGGAGATCAACCTCTTTTGGCAAGGATGACTTTGTGAAAATCACCCTACTTACTTTGATTAGTTGTCTTTTATCTTTAAAATTAAGCTCAAAAGCTTTTATTATGCTTAGGTTGCCTATAGTCATACTCCAAAAATATCAATATGATTTTACATACCAAAGAAAAATAAATTAAAGTATCTTTTCATCATGCAAGCTTCACAAGAAGAGAATAAGTTCATTAAGGTTACAAGTATTAGGGGAATCAGGAATCTATGAGAATATATCACTCAAGATTAAAGGAAAAAGGACATAAAATTTTGGCTAAATACATCTTTTGGTCCTTTAAGTTTGACAAAAATACCGAGTTTGTCCTTAAGTTTTTTAAGTTTCAAATAGGTCATTTAAAGTTGTTAATTTAATACATGTCGTTTTTAATTAAGCAAGTTGGAAGTGGAACAAGGCTTCTTCTGGTATATCATTTTTAATTTTTAAAGAAACAATTTATTACAAACACAAATTTAATTAACAATTTAAAGATTTATTTCAAAAAGTTAACATTTATAAAATAATTAAGAAATTAAGCGCAACACTTATCTAGGAGTAATAATAATCATAGTTTTAAAAACCGGCTCGGACCGATCGAACCGTGAACCGGTGTTGTGGCCGGTTCAATCTACTTGTTGGATCGGTTGTGCAATTGAACCGGTCAGAACCGGCTTGAATCGCTAGAACCCGGTAGAAATCGGTGACTCGGCCGGTTTGGTGAACAGGACCGGGTCATTACATAGTGTTATTTCAACAAATAAAAAAACGAGAAAATAAGAAAAAGTGAGAAAGATTATCACACAGCAGGGAGATCTCACGATGGAAGGGGAGAAGATGTGAGAAGGCAAGAACAATGATTGAAAATTTTAGATCTGATATGTGTTTTTTTTATTTAAGATCTACTTGTTTGGATGAATGCAGGCAAATTTTGGTTTAGAGAGAATAGAAGATGAGGGTAAGGGAGGTGGCGGCAGTGCAACACCAAAAGTAGGGTTATGTCTCCAGCTTCAATTGGCATTTAAGAGTCCATTTAAGACCTATTACATTCGTCCCTAAATATATGACCCTTTTGTCAAATTACGGGAATTAAGAAAGTTGGTAGCAGTATTAAATTTGTATTTAATTACTATTGTTTTTACAATTTTATCCTTAAGAGAGAGAGTTGATTTATGTTTTCGACATAGTATTCATTGTTGATTGAAGAAAAATATGCAAAATAAATAAGGGTATGTTTGTAAAGAAATAATAAATGTAATTTGAAATACCAAATGAGTCTTATAAAAAGAGACAATTTTATTTTTTAAAAGGGTCTTATAATTAGGGACAGAGGTAGTAGTCAAATTCTTTCCTTTTTTAAGAAAAATAGTAAAAGTCAACATGTGAAGGCTAGAGATATTTTATACAATTATTACTTTATTCATCATGCATAAAATATATTAAACAAAAATAGAAAAAAGATAGGAAATATTTTAGCTAAGTGTTATTGTAAATTGGTTTATATTTGAAAAATGAGTTTGTGAAATTATGTTAATTTGTGTAATGGTTTTTTGATATTTGTATAGATTACATGAGTATTTTAGACGTTTTTACTGACTGAGTCATCAAATTTAATCTAGTTTAATATACATATAATGTTTTATAAAGACCGAGTTATACGACCGAATCATTCGATTTAATCCGATTCAGTCATGCGGTTCAACCTTTGACCCAGGGGTTCGACCAATGACCCAGTGACTTCACCAAGTCAATGTCCGATCCGGTTTTTAAACTTTGATAATAATACTAGTGCTATGATAAATGTAAGCCATGTCCAATTCACACAGCTCCTAATAGCATAGAGATGTAGTTTAAGTTTTAAAAAAAGTCCCACATCGACGATGTTTGTGAAAGATAGGAAGAGGTTATGTATAAAACCACCAACGTATGAGTGATAGATGCAAGCTTAAATTTAAGGTTTAACAATGTATACATGTTAACTAGATCATCCACCCGTGCTGCCGCACGGGTCATAATAAGTTGCAAACTATTATTTCAAAGCAATATTCGACGTTCAACAAACCACGATAAATTTAGTTCGAAAACAAAATACAGTTTGATTTGACATAATAACAAAGTCTCTACACGTTTCTAAAAACCTCTCGATACACCACATTAGAAGTGGTGTTAACTAAGTTGCCATATTCATCGGTCATCAAAATCTTCAAACCCTTTCTTGATGTAACCCTTGATATAGCAACATAAAACTGGCCATGTGAAAACACCGGCTGAGGAAGGTATATGCCGACTTGCTATAATGACTGCCCTTGACTTTTGTTGATGGTCATTGCAAAAGACACAGATATAGGAAACTGTCGTCGCTGAAATTTAAAAGGAATTCTAGTATCTGATGGACTCGATGATAATCTAGGTATATAAACCTTTTCTCCAACGTTGTCACCAGTTATTACCTTACCCTCGAGAACATCTGCCCATTTTTGTAATTATTAATCGAGTACCATTGCACAAACCAGCGGTAGGATCTAAATTCCTCATTAACATCACAGGTCCTCCAACTTTTAGCGTTATCTTATGATTTGGAATACCTGAAGCATTAATAGTATTAAAAAATTCCGGTGTGTGTACATCATCTGGCCTGCTAACCATAGAGTTAGTCGAAAGGGGTGAATCACAACTCAAGTACGTCTTTTCTTCACTAGGAATTAAAGACATAACATATTCATTAATCTCCTGAACAGTCACATTTTTTGGAGTTAAAATTGCTCTATCTTGAAAAAAAGTCGGATCATGCATATTATCAAGAAGAGATGGATAAATGCAATCAACTATAGAAGCGATATGATCACCTGTACTGTTAAGTAGCAAATCATTTGGAATCGGTACCTTTATGTCTTCATCGTTTATTTCTCTGATACTTCCATCACCAATGCCCAAAACCCACTCACTGAATTCCTTCCTTTCTTGAACGTTGCTACTCGTGCAACCATGCAACAGTCACATATTAGTTGTAAGTCTCAATACTTCACAATGATCCCACAAATATGACAAATTTATGCTTGCATTCACAATTTCCTGTCTTGTTCCTTTTGGTAGAACTGGGAGAATTTGTCTAAAATCATCTCCAAGGACAACTACCTTTCCACCAAAATGTATATCCTTGTTCCCATTATTTTTATCATGAAGAATGTTTCTTAAGCTGCGATCAAGTGCTTCAAAACAATGTTTATGCATCATCGGTGCTTCGTCCCATATTATTAGTTTAGTTTTGGAAATTAATTCAGCCAACAGACTTTTTGGATGCATTCCACATGTAGAGCATTGATCAATAGTTATAGGAATACCAAACCGTGAATGAGTTGTCCTCCCTCCTGGAATGAGCAATGCAGCTATCCTGCTGGATGCAACGGTCAAAACAATTTCGCCCTTTGAACGAAGTGCAGACGACAAAGCCCTCCATATAAAGGTTTTACCTGTATGGTTTTACGACGCACATCATAAGTGACAAAAAACTGATAGATAAAAATAAACATATTTGTGATTCATGCTTGATTAGTTCTATAAACAATAACTTTTGTGGAATCTTACAAATCTATCTTCCATCAAACATAACAAAATCTCTTACCTGTTCCACCATATCTATACAAAAATAAAAAGCCAGGTTTATTTGAATCAACTCTTGCCATGATCTTGTCGTAGATTGTTTTTTGCTCCATAGTCATGGTTGACATCAACCGTTCGTGTTCAACAGCCAGCACATATTTGTCGTACTTAAGCTCATCGTACATCAATTTGTTGCGTGCGACATGAATTAATGAGACATCAGAGCGAGGCATTGTCGGGTAATCATCCTTCATAATTTTACCATGATTTTTTAACAATCTCTCAATCTCAGCAAGCGCATAATTCCTCAGTTGATTATCGTCTAACATTAAATCTGCATATCATATATAATACGATGGTGTAAAATAAATTATAAATCATCTACAACACAGTAAAGTACTATTTATATGTAACAAAACAGCAACTGAATTGTTTATGAAATCTAAATTTTAATATAATGATTTACCTTGCACGCGAAGAAGTCGCCTTTGATGGTACAATACATCATCACTTAAGTGCTCCCATGTCTTGCTCCAAACGTATTATGGTCTAGAAAATTGATTTGAAACCAACAAAGCGACGAATAACCTGCGTAGATAATCTCAAGTACCCCATTGAGATGCTTGACTAATTGCGTCGATAAATTCTTTATCATCATCCAGTAGTCGCAGTGCAAAGCAAGCCTCCTTAAAGGTGTCATACTTAACATCTTCGACCATCTTAATGTCATCATACGACTCGGGTCCTTTCACATAGTTTAGTAAAATTCTAAGATAAAATTTTTCGCCTGATCCAGGTGGCACGAAGTGAATCCTTTCAATTGATAGCCCCCTTTGACATGGAGACCACCTATACTCTGATGCTTTTCACACAAAATTCAATGGAAACTCGTATATGTAAGGTCCTTTGCTTCAGGATATTTCTTATTGGCCTCCATCCATGCCCGAAACTTGGTGTCGTGAATATGAGGCTTTTTTATGACATCTTCAATGTCTTCGTGGTCTTCAAATATGATGGGCTCCTCGCCCTCAAGATGAAAATTCAGTCATTCTACAGAAGGTTCTCTATAATTAATGTCGAAAGAAAAGATTCATCATACAGCCTCACAGACTGACAAATATCTACAATCATAGTACATTTTGATCTCATCATTACATTCCTTGCCAGCATTGTAGAAAGTTGATGTAACCTGATCATGTCCTTTGTTGACATATTTGAAGAGATATTTTATTGACCGTGACTGGTTACACCATTTGACATTTATGTGAGCATTGAACTTTAGTAGAAGCTGTCGATTATAAGGCACGACATATTTGTTGTCAACAAATGAATTCCCTTTCTTTATATAAACACCATTATCTCTTCTTCTGTAAACTGGATATTCATCTGAATCAATAACAGTGCAATCAACAACTTCTTTGGAAAATATTTTGTACACTTTCTGTCAACCATGCACAGAGACTTCTTATTTTGATGACCACATGGACCATGTATCATAAGATTGGATACAATATTGTATAGTTCTGGATCACGGTCTTTGTCAGGAATCTCAGCAGAAATGATCTTGTCTATATTGTTGGGATGAACACACTGATTCTCTGGTTGTAGAAATATCAATATATGAGCATGTGGTAGTCGTCGCTTTTGAAACTCAATAGTATAAATAACTGCACAATTGATAAATATAGTTATATATGTATAGCAACAATCATAATAATAAATTTTGTGTTTGAAATAATGCATATAGAATAAACAGACATACGTACCTGCCTTGACTTTGCCAAAATTTTTGCCTTTTTTAATTTCTTTTATCAAACAATTTAGTTTGATTTTAAACAATCGACTAACCAAATCCGGTCTATCCTCCGGTTTTAAACCATGCTTCTTCAAAAAATTGACCAGCTTTGACCATTTATGGTTGCACGTAAAAGTGACGAATAGATCTGGATAACCTGCCCATGTACATATCACCATTGCATCTTGGTAATTTAGAGTCATATATCGTGCTCCTCCAACAAATTTTGATGGCAGCACAATTCGTTTCCCAGAAGTCGTAGGGCTCGTCTCTCCTCTAAGCACTGCCTCAGCTAAACCTTTATACATATTGGCCCTAACTTCTTTTTTATGATCTATGTACCATTTTAAACGCCAGGACTCTATCATACTATAACCATCAACTAAAAACTGATGGAACAACCTATGGGAATACTTCAGATGCGACTGGAGAATATCTCGTTGTTGGATCTTGTAAGCAAACCATTCATTCATTGAGACATATGTCCTCTTGATAGATGGTTTTTTCGACTTGTTGTTGAACCTAATATCTTTTCGGAAACCATCTTCACCTCTAGAAAAAA
This sequence comes from Medicago ruthenica, assembly GCA_018208015.1. Lineage (NCBI taxonomy): Eukaryota > Viridiplantae > Streptophyta > Magnoliopsida > Fabales > Fabaceae > Medicago > Medicago ruthenica. Next base: position 104,939,586 of record CM031372.1, on the reverse strand, counting down.
TCAAAGGATATTGCATTGGTAGGTAAGATGGTTCAAAAACAGATAAGCGTTTCAACAACCCAGATCGCTCTTCGACAATAATATCTCTTTCGAAATCAGCTGCATCATAATCCCTAACAAACAAGGCTGCAACTTCGAACGCAGTAGGCAAATTATACCTACGACTGTCGTATCCCCTCTTCCCTAATATTCGTAACTTAATGTTTGGAGCATTGTTTTGTACATATGTGTCTCGAACGCTCCTGTACGCTTGAACATATGAATTAGACCTGTCGAGTATGTGCCGTAATTCCTTAACAATTGTTGACCTCAAGGAGTCCCTGTCATCTTCCATGCTGCAATTTGTTACGACACAAACACGATAACTTAATTTAGTAAATGAATCCAAATGCTTGTTGTGATAAAAAAAAATGACATGACATTATATATAAAAAATTACCTAACAGATGTCATTCGATTGTTGATTTCATTGTCTGTGTCATATATGTACAGTTGAGCAAACTTGGGCTGGTCATTACAGCTTGGCAAAAGACTGGCAATTTGATGATAGTTCTCACCGTTCATTACGAATATGGGTGGAGCATTGCCATCATTCTTTGTTTTGTCTACTTTTCCCCCAAGCGATGTAAATGCAAACATGAAATTAAATGATCGAATGTTCTCAATAAAAAACCTGCTTCTTATGTCATTGTTATGGTACAGATCATATAGAGGTTGAGGAAGGCGTTTGAAAGGCGCAATTTCAATTCTACCTTGCATGCAACACATTGAAAATTCTGGATTTGTTGTATCTCAGTGTTTGGATACTCTCTCTTCATACCACATCATAGCTCCACAAAACTGACACATAAACCTTGGCTCACCAAACTGTATATACGCTGCAATATAACAATGGTAAGACGTTGTTAGCTGACAGGGAGAATGAAATCACATTTCAGACAATTTCTGACAATAGCGACAGTTATAACCACATAATTAAATAGACATACAATAGTAGACTACAGTTAGAGGTAATCAGAAGCAAAATCAGTACACACCATTATCTATGTCATCATATGTATCGGAATCAGCATCAACCATATTATAATATTCATCGTCTGCCACAAAGAATGACCAATCTAGTTAGCCTTTTTATGTAAGGCACAACATGCATGAAACATTCTTCTAACAAAAAATATACTATGAATAAATACCATTGAAGCAACATACCTTATTCTTTATCGGGGATGTCCGAAGCTTCTCCATTTTCATTGCAAGTTGGTTCAACATCATGAAACTCAACTACATTTAAAGACTGTGCTAATAATTCCTCTTTCGAATAATCCATTTCAATGTCAACCGAATCTGCATAAATAGTATCAATTTGTGTGAAGAAAGGTTTTCAAAGTGGTATAGAAATAAGAACCATTGAAGATGCATACCAGGTTCGTTAACGGGAAAGTCCGAAGCTTCTCCATTTTCATTGTAAGTTGGTTGAACATCTTGTAACTCAATTACCTTAAAAGTTTTTCTTAATAATTCCTCGTATGGACAATCCATTTCAATGGGATATGATCCTGCACAATTATTATAAATTTTTGAGAAAATCGTGCAGCGCTAGTTTGATTATTATAATAAGGCTTATGGCATAATAACGAATTGTAGTTTGATATAACACACATGTAAGCAGAGGCTATACCATATTAACTTCAATATTTGACATACCTGAATCATTGTCGGGGACATCATACTCTTCGCCGTTTTGGTTGCACATTGCACCTGCCTCTAATTGATAAGTTTCGTGAACTGATAATGGCAGCCTATTTTCAGTGAAGGTCTTTATACATGCATGTTGGTCATTTGTTTCGTACCATATATGACGAGCAAACTTTTAATATTATTGACTAAGAAGTGAGTTAATATACACATTGCCTGCATATGTGCTACAATTAGTCAAACATTATATGTACCTTGATTATCGTGGGGAAGTTGTGATTCCGTGCGACTCGCATTGCACCAATTATCAGATCCATCAATTTCTTTCACACTACCCGCACCCACTTTAGCATCCTTAATTAGATATTCTGCGAGTAGATTCAAAAACAAATATAGTTACTATACAGAACTCGATAATTGGTTAACATATGTGATTTTATATACAACTTAGGTGGTTACTATAGTGGTATATCATTTCCCAAACCAAAACTACATTTGTAAATATATGTAACTGCATCAGTGCTTCCAAAATACTATGTTCATAACTTATAAGATCAGATGATATATAGTTCTCTTGCAACTTTTTGGATCTCACATGACACTCTTTGGTGCTTCGTCCACGTGAGTTGGGACCTTCGTTGCCATCAGATGCAACTCTAGGGCGCTTCAGAACATATTTACCAGGACCTATTGGAGAAAGCATTGTAAATAATGCTCCATTTGATTCTTGTCTTAATTCACTTCGAGGAACAACTGGACAACAATTCAGAACGTAATAAGCACCAACATACGATGCAGGTTAATTGAAAAGGCAAAGAAGTGGAAACAAATATGAGTTAAGAAACGTTACCATTAGTAATGTCAGCAAACGGTGCAACCCTTGCAATGTCCTTTCTCTTTTTGCTAATAACCATTGCGATAATAGCTGGAAAAGATACGCGACACACTTTCTTTTGTGTGACAACATGTGTTCATACAGATGAAGCCGTAAGGTTGCCAAAGGTATGATATGGCAATCAATGTACCATATATCAGTTCAGTTTTGAGAAATGAAACACCTGGACATTTAATGATATATGCAATTATGATAGTGCAGTTAAGCAAATGAAGAGTTACATTGTTCAGCTCAATGTAATTTATTTATTCGATGCTAATACTGGCCTTGATCATTTTAGCTTAATGTCATTAATGTAGGATGGACAAAAATTGCACCTTAAGCATTATCTCTTGTTATCAGCGGACACAAAAGCAAATAGTAGTAGTTTTAGTTGTCTGATTAATAAATAATCAATAAGACTGAAACACAAACCATTAATGTCAGCAAACGGTGTTAAATCAGCTTGGTATACTTGCTCTCATACGAAAACAATAAGTCAATTAACATAAGGGATACCCTTTTGATTATAATCATTCAGCTGGAATTAACAATTATCTAAATCCCAAAACCCAATATCTGATAGTTATTATGGGATATATAATCCTGTAAGATATCACCCTTGGTCGTCGACTGTGGTATATTTGACCTTAAAGATGAACTTTACATGCATGCGTTACGAACACATACCATAGCATCGTAAAATTGCCACTGCATCTATGTCTTAAAGGTAGCATATTTTTTTTTAATACTATTAGCTAATTTGTTCAGGAATTACTGCAGTACATTAAGGAACCTCATTTTGATGCTTTTCTGTGAACTCAAATGATGCATTATCACAGAGGTATAGCTGTTTTAAACAGATAGAGGTATGTAACATGAAAATACTTTTCAATTCATATAAAATGGTAACTTTTAATTCAAACCAAACGGACAACAAACAAAAACTGATCAACAAAAATTACGACAACCAACACGTGCTAGTGCACTACATAGGAGGTTCAAACATTACAACATGACGCAGAAAAAGGTTGAGCAAAAAAACATAACAAAAAAATTAAAAAAAGACTTAATCTGTTGTGATTGTGCCACAAAAACTTGCAAAGGGACCATCAAAACATGAACACAGCCGCTCAAGCATCCTTCTCAACCTTGACACACACAAACTTCTTTGGCTTGCTTATGGACTTTTCACCAAGTTCTTCAAACTCCTTGGTAGCAGAACCAACGCTATCATCAGCCCTTTTTCCTATGACCTTGCTGGACGGTGTGCTTTCGTTGACGGTCTCTTTGAATCCAGACTTGGTGGAATCCCCACACTTAATCAGCATGACCTATTCATTTTATAAAAACAGAATGTTTGAGAGTATTATTAGTAATCCCCTTATTGGAAATATTAATTCTGTGATATATTAAAACTGTCTAAATTGTGTTACCTCATCAGATGGCTCTGCAACAATGTTGTTCACATCCTCTAACCGGTTAGCACCATCTTCCTCATTACAAAGCTGAACAGATTAGGAAATATGGGTATAATTAGATTAATCATTTAATAATACTTTATTCATAGTTACCCTTAAAGACACCAAAAACTACCTCAATCTTATGATGCGCTATAAACTTATTTATGAGATCTGCATTGTCGGATGTGCATTTGACAGAAAAGTTACGCCAGTTATGCACCAGATTTTCGTTGGTGATCTCAACCTTAAACAACATTTTCTTCCCAATGAAAATATCCAGTGCAGATGGATAGTCGCCGTTCTGTTTGTTCTGCATGGAAGTGTCCAATTATGTTAGTTAAATTAAATCAATTCATGTAATTTTAGAAGGAATGTAAATGATCTTACTTGTGCATCCACCAAATCTTGCACGGTTTGTCCAACATAAGTGGACACATTCTTGTCAAACAATATGAAGCTTGTGGACCCAGTCATGTTCATCACCTGAACATGCAGCTTGAACCTGAAAAGTATTTCTAACTCATTACTTACGACAACTCTCTAATCATAATTAAAACATATATCAAGGTTTGATATAATCCAAACCTGGGGACTGCATTTCTGCTTTGGTTACATCTTCCATAAAACATCCTTCCAGCAATAAGTTTGATTCTTGCAGCACATTTGGTACATGTCTGATAGTACCAACCATATTTAGAATCAATTCCACAAACAGTTGCCAACACAATCACATGACATTGCTTGAAAAAGAAAACAAAAATCAATTAGAATAGATTATAGGCAAGATGTCCCTCAGAAAACTCAAGTTAAAAAGAAAAAAAATAATACATCAGAGCATTCAATCAAGTCTTCGATAGTCATCTGTTTCGTCTGCATCATGTCATCTGGTAATGGAACGACAATGCTTCCACTGACCTGGCTAACACCCTGACTCACCACAACATCTGCTTCATCAATCCTATACACACAAGCCACAATGACATGAATATATATTATATGAATCAAACAGAGATAAAGACAATAATAATAGATATTTACTTTTTCCGATATTCCACTGTGGCAGGATTGTCTTCATCCAATATCATTTTCGTTCCATAGAATGCATTAGAGACTCCCATAGCACCATAATACTTCTTTATCTTGCACAGCTGTAACACAACCACTATAAGACCGTTTGAACTGTGAATTGTCAAGTGAGCATCAATCCTTTCAGCATACTTGTCCCAAAGTGAACAATGGATATGGGTACCCCTATGTACATATCAAAAGAAGTAATATTAAGTAAACCAAGTAGATGTTTGCCTCTTAATAGACATCTGTAGCTATGGTCTACCATAAACCTAAATACTCACTCATCGTCTTCCAAGGTTACATCAATCAACTTGCTTCTTTTGCCATTAACTTCCTTTACCTTCAAGATGTCCCTTTCAACAACATGTCCAATTGCATATGTTTAAAATTATGATCATCAGACAAACTTCTTTTCCATATTCGCGTATAACAAAAGGTGTAACGAAAAGGTAACCATTGCAAATTAATCTTACCAACATATATATTCTCCTTGTCAGCTTCCAATATGTCCTTAAAGGAGACAAAGTCGAAATGAGTAGTAGGTATTTTGTTTCCCTCAATTTTCGTAAACTTTGTTTTCTCAATAAGATTGAGCTTAAAACGGTGTCTAGTAGTTTGGTATTTCAGGTCATTGTGAGCAACTAATGCATTTTCAATTTGATAGCACATCCTTCTTCAACCAATCCTTTAATTTTAGGCACCAGGATCTTCTTGGCAAAAGCTTGTATCTTACCAAGCTACGCAAAGATCAACATTTTAAAAAACACTCAAAATTACCATAATAATAATAATAATAATAATAATTGACTTATTGATCAAATTGTGTGCAAGTGATATTTGTACTAATGGAAACTTTTATAACGTGTGCAAATCTAAAGCAACAAAGTCAAAAGCAACCTTTGAAGAGGAAATCGGGCACTCTCATGAGGAGATAAATTTTTATAATATTAGGTGACCAAGAAGAGATTATGGTAACTATATCAGCAGCATATACAAACACATTAAAATAAATTTTTTCACATATATGTATTCAACTACACAAATGATAGAGGAAACTAACCTACTGCTACCTAGACTACCCAAATTATCTCTATAATATTCCTCACACAGGGAATAACATTAAAATATTATTTAACAACGAAATTTTAAATTATACTCATGGTGGCCTGTAAAAAATGATAAGAATTTTGCGCCTTACTTTCTCATCAATGGGGAGCATGTGAATGTTGTTGTCTTCAAATGGTTTGCTATAATCTGGCACATACCAAAGGTGTATCACACATACATGTATTTTGATGTTGATTCTTCCAGCAACAATGACAGAGATAGGAGTTATAATAGGCACCATATTTTGTTTGGATGATAGGATAGTTGTAAAATGTGAATTGAAAAGGCAAAGTATGGAAAAGAAGCTTACATAGGATTACACACACACACACACACACACACACACACACACACATATATATGCAGAATAGTTGGTGTGTGTTTGAATGTGCATTTCCACACACAACTCATGTATATGACCTTTGATGTTTCCAGAAAAAATAAAGTTAATTACTCAAAAGGAGAAATAATTATAATTTTCACGGTGCTCCAAGAACGGTTAGTGTACTGAGCACAAACTGATTAAATGCATGCATGTAATTAGGTTGATATTAGGTAGATATGCATGTAATACATTGAAAATAGAGAGTCTTTATGACTGGAACAAAACACAATAACATATTATGGTAGCACAATGAAAATTATATGGAATAAGGTGTACACCTAATATTAAAGTGGTTTTAGAACTTCCAAATGTTTTGATATATTGACAACCAATCTAAAGCTCTAATGAGATAATATTAATGCTCATGAGGTGTACATATTAACTTAAGATTTGAACATGTCCCTTCACATACTCATGGCTCGATATCATAATACATGAGATGGTGGTTTCTTAATAGGTTTTATATTGATATTTACAACACGCCAAACAAAACATGCAGTATAAAACACTAAAGTAAAAGTTTTATAATATGATGGTTTGGTTTTGGTATACAATGCACACCTTCTGCCACATGTTTGCATTCTTCCTGAAATTCACATAGCATTGTAGTAGATTAATTAAAGGATGAAACCCTGCCGTATAATTTGTGATGTACGATATAATGATATTTCAAAAGATTGCACCCAGTCAAAAAAGGATTGAATACATATTTTATGGGAAAAACAATATGTGCATAAGTTCCAAATTTATCGTTTTTAATGTGCCAGTAAGCGCAATGGTTTGCCCATTTATTAACTATGTACATGTAGGACTTGTTTTGCTTTCCGCGTTCCATAAAATGCTTTGTGAGTTGCTTAATACCGTATGTTATAATACTCATTGACAATAAGTTGCATCTTACAACTATGATCATTACATTCTTATTAAGTCAAAGAATATACAGCTGATGCAGACTATTTGTACTTTAAATTTCAAGCATATCTACACTGCATATAAATGCAAAACCATTCTCTTTTAATCATAACATGAAGTACATTAGGCTTACATTGTTACAACCAAATACCATAAACGTTAAAGTCTTCATTACTAAACAAAGACAACTAAGTAAGAAATTTAAAGTAAAAACCCTAAACAAAAGACTAAATCCAAACAAAACAAAATGAGCAGACACACAATGAACACTGATCCACAGACCATTTAACAAAACATATCCTCAACCTCCTAATAGCGAATTATCCGAAAGTACAATGTCTCGTTACTGCCAACAACATGTGCACCAACCATAACATGAGAACATTCTTTAAGCCTCCTGGCAGACACCATTCGTTTGAAACCACCACCAACCTTAAAATGCACATATGGACGTTTGCCATAAATGAGAGTGCAATCACACACATTTCCACAGTCATCCACCAACCTTAACGCAGTAGTCCTCCTATCAAGTGCGAGCTCACAAAATCCTTTGTAAGCAAGGTCATGCGAAATAAGTTTATGGTTACTATATAACAACACACAAACAAAGGAAATTGACATATAAGTAATGAAGACACCTTACCATACAACCATAATTAATCTCATCCGAGGTTAGCTTCCTTTCATAAGTCAATTGGAAATTCAGAACATCATGGACAAACGGTGCAGGAACAACATTAACCAAATTGGCAGGAACTTCAGTATGGTTAATAACAAACTTCATATGAGGGATGAAAGTTGGATATCAAATGGGCTTACCAAACCTATCCTTCATTCTTAACCTAAACTTTCCCAAGCCAAGAAAGACTAATGTTACCCAACCACCAAGTGAGACATTTGTAAAAGTCACGCACGGCATGCCAACCCTTAGTCAGGTATATACCACCATGGTTCCTTTCCACCAAAACCTCAAACTCATTGAAATGGTGGTCAACCAACGTGGTGTAACGACCAATCTGATCCCCAAAATCATGCCCAAACATGTTGGGGAGCATAACAACACCCTGAAAAGCATGCAGTTTAATCAAATAAAGACATAGAAAACAAAGACGGCCGAATATAACACATGAAAAAACATATGTGTTTATAAGGAAACCAACGTGATCAACATCAAACTCCACGCAATAAGTCTTATACTTTATACGCAACTCATTGACGGTCTTCTCCAACTCGTCAACAGGAGCATTATTCAATGGTGCTGTTAAAGAAAACAAATAATAGTTATGATTGAAATCCTAATACGGGTTGATAATACATGAAGACAACCATTCGAAAATTAGATGTATATACCAGTCAAACAATGATAAGATAGAAGGTTTCTGATATCATCTTGCCATAATTTGTTTAAAAATGAACCGGACAGATGCATTAACATGAGGCGATGAGGATGTATCTATCTATATATAGGAATATAAAAGGGAGATGTAGTAAGTTAAGAGGAAGATGTAAGTATGTGGGTTGCATGGGTAAGACCCGAAAATTTAATAGGTTTAGAATTCAGAGGGTTAGGGCTATGTGCTACAATTTATTTCATAAGGTTTTAGAGGGAATTTGAAATTCAAATTTGTTTAAATTGGGGCACCAGAAAATGAGGGTTAGGGTTGGGGAGTTAGGGTTTGGGGGTTAGCTAGGATTAGATATAAGGATATTTGTCCTCATTCAATTTCTTCGTTAAACAGTGGATCAAATTCCAATGTATCAATAAGTATTTCTTTTGTCCGGGTATGTTTTTTCTTATTATGGGTCAAAAATATAAAAAAAAATTAAATTTTAATTATGTTATTTGAGTCAATGAGTCGAACTGAGTTGTTCGCGACCTTGAACCAAGTCGAGTTCGAGCTAGAAATAAGATTCGAAACGAACTCAAGTCGAGTTTCGAGCCGAACAAATTTTTATCGAGCCGAGCTCAGCTAAGCTCGACTCATTTTCAGCCATATATTGGACCTAGAGGCCCAATCCTTCAACAACCTTGGAAGGTCAATTCATCGCATGGATAAGGTCCAACCCATCAAACACCTATCTCACATATTTTTTTAGTGTGAAATCTCTAACAAATGTGTTTTTTTTCCTAATAAAAATTTGTGATGAGGGGATGGTGCTTCAATCCAAGACATGAAAGACCTCTGAACTCAAAGAACGCTTATAAAAGTATTTGCATTTAGTTTTCTCCTAAGGCATTAATGGAGCTCGAACTTGTGACTTTTGGGTCCAAAGCCCGTCGTTTTACCACTGTGCCAAACCTTTGGAGTTCAAATGTTACATTTCATCTCCTTCCATTGATGGTCACATTTGTATTCTATTAATTACGAGTAAAGATTTGTTGGGAGGTCACCATCTGAAACGGCTCACCATAACTCCTCTTGAATCCCCTCACTATATATACGTCAACAAGAGCTGAAAATAACTCGAGTTGAACTTGTCTGAGCTCCGACTCGACTTGATAATAATTGGTTCGGTTTAAAACTTAAAACGAGTCTGACTCATTTTAAGTTTCGATTCAACTAGTTAGGTTCAAATTGTATGTTCGAATCATATATATAATTCAAAAGTCAATTTTTTCTTGTAAAAATAAATGATTTTTTTTTTATGGATCTTTTACTTTTTTTCAAAGGCAAAGATTGAATATAATAAAAGTTATCTCAAGTATATGATGTTTAAATGATAGACACATTAAATATAAAGTTCAAACCTGCATAAATATACAAAGAAATATAAAAAACTAAACATATTCAATTCCTCTAGAAAAAATATAGTCAATTGCAAAGTTACAAACACACAACAAAAATATAAAACCACACCAAAATTAGTACAATTAACATAGACAAAAACAAACAATTCCACAACTAGAATTGGGAAATTCTGCAAAATACTCCCCCACTTTCAATATATATATCAAGTGAACTCATGAACCAAACAAATCAAACTATATATTGCTCAAATTCCACTCATTTAGTTAACAAACTTAATTTTCAGCTCATGTTCAACTCAAGTTCAATGAGTTAATTTAAAAGTTGAGTTTTAAACTATGTTCATATTGACTCAACTCATTGTCAGTCGTAATGCCGACCTCCACATGGTAAATGTACACATTTTCTCATCCTTATTTTGTTTTACTCTCATCTTACTTTTTTACTGGATATGTGTTATAGTACTTTCGGGTAGCATCCTATGTAGGGCCTCTTCCACTTTCGGTCAACCTTTTCGGTCCGTTTCATATCAGAAATGAAAATTGCTCTTCTCACCAAAGGAATTGCTCACAGGCACCAGGAAAACACAAAAATGCTGCATATCCTCACCAAATGAAAATTACCTCTTTCGTTTAACTATAAACTAAAAATATCTTTCATAAAGTACTGTATTTTCTCACTTAGATTTTTTTTTTTTTGTGAATTCTAAATTCTTGTACCAGCCGCTCCTTTTGTGTTTGGGGTTTACTGTAGATTTTGATAAGAAATACTAGTTTTTCTTGGCTCTTGATATTTGCTTTACTGTGGATTTTGTTTGAAAAGCAGAATCTGCTGAAAATGGATCAGTCTTTAGCCCACAGCCATGGACCATTACAGATCGGTCCATATCCATATTATGCCCATTTCTATTATATGGTCCACGAATTTTCTGAACTTGCGACAATTGCTTTTCTCACATATCCAATTGGTCTTTCACACTAGTAAAAGACCATTATACCTCATTGACAGTTAACTGTCGCCGGTTTCCCAACATCAGAGACGATGACAGTTATTGCCGTTAGGGTATAATGATCTTTTATTAGTATGAGAGAGCAATTGGGCATGTGAAAAAAACAATTTTTCTTGTGGTGCGGCAATTTAGAATGCGAATTTGAGCCAAATAAAGTTATAGGATAGGAGCCGTTCATTGAGTTAGAATATAGTTGTCCTTTTACATAATATAATATTCCCCTCCATCTCTAATTATATTCATGAAGAAGGAAAAAAAGTCTTTGAACATAAACTACTATGGAAATTAATAACTATATGTGCATTTCTTTTCCTTCATAAACATGTCCTATATTAATATTATCAATTTATTTTGGAAGATACCAACTTAACCAGAATTTATTTTGAAAGCCTAAAAGTTAAAATTAGACACATTAATATATAAATAGTTTTTAGAAAGATATATCTATAAAATTGACACATTAACTTTTCCAACTTCTTTTTTAGTGTACGATTAATTTAAGTTTTTGGTTTCTATAAATATCTCTAATTTTAGGCTACTTTATAAAAAAAATCTCTAATTTTGTTTATAGCTCATTTAAAATTTTTCAACAAGTTTTGGTCCCAAATATTTTTGTCACAACTTTTGATTTTTGTTTTTAAGTAAACTCAGGTAAATCTTTAGAGAAATGCTAGTAACAATCTCTTTCTAACACTCTATATAACATTCACTCTTTTATTGAGTGAAATCTATGTATGTCTCACCACTTTAGGTGAGATTCATTTTTAAAGTATGGAACTTGCATGTGTTTCATCTCATAAGAAAGTAAATGTTAGAGAGAATATTAGAAAGAAGGTGCCCACAACACTTCTCATATATTTTTGAATGATCTTTTGCATAGATTTTTAGAACACTGGAATATCTCTCACAAAAATTTAGAGAATTTTTTTTAACAAAATATGAATTTTTAAACACTAAAAACATAAAATTCAAAGTTAATTCATATAATCTTAAAAAATATAAAGTTTTGCTTAAGAAATTTCTATAATGTATTAAATATGAAATCATTTTTTTTAAATGTCTAAAGAATCCACATGATTTTACTGACAAAAAATCATGACGAAAATCATTTAAAGGATCAAAGTTTGTTGAAAATATTAAAGAAATAAAAATAAAAATTTGATATATTTAGGGTTAAATATGTTTTTAGTCCCTAAAAAATTACAAGTTTTCAAGTTTTGTCCGGACAAAATTTTTATTCACTTTTAGTTTGTATTTGTTTTTATAGGGACTATATTGGAGGACTAAAAATATCCATTTTTTGTAAAATATTTTAAAAATAAAGATTATTCTTACAAACTACAATATTATAGAGGACGAAAATTAGCATTAAAATTTATTAGAGACTAAACTTAAAAATTTATGATTTTATAAAGACTAAAAACATACTTAACCAATGTATTTATATAGACCACAAAAATGTATTTAAACAAAACATCCTAAACTTTAATATAATTAGAGAGGAGGGAGGAAGAAACATGTGTAGAGTAGGACCCGCCCAGAAACCTAGTCACACACAGCAGCGTGATACTCTTTTTTTGTCTTATTTTCATTCCTTACGGCATTTCAACCTAAGAACATGTGGTCAACTAGATTCTGGAACAATGTCCTTTAAATTTAAATCATGGGTCCAAATATTTAACTTTTTATCTTAGGTGGCAACATGCCCACGCCTGCTTTTCTGCCATGAAATGAATCTCACCACACCTTGTATGGTCCTAATTTCTGTAATTTATCCCTTCCCATATACAAAAAATATATAGTACAGTTTTCATATTCATATGTCTACCGGTATTTATTCATTCCACATTCCTCTTTAAAAGAAGAAATTCATTCCACATCAAATATGATAATACATATGTTCTATTTTGAGAAGAAAAATTATTCTTTCAATTAACAAACTATGTTATACTAATTACACATAAGTATATGCCAATCTTTCAAAAAAAAAAAAAAAAACTCACACATGAGTTTTATCTCAAATGGAAATCAAGAGTTAACTTTTTCTCATTAGTTAGGATCGATTATATAGATTCAAACTGAATTTTGTTTTTATAGTTTTTCTCTTTTTTTTTCTTTGCACTTTCTCTATACCAAACATAGCTTAAAGAAAATGAAAATATATTTCAAGCTTGCTGTGTAATATTAAAAAATGGTTTAGAGGTAAATAATATTAAAAAGTTAGTTTAAAGTATGCTTAAAGTATATATTATTTATTATTTACCTCTTAACCATTTTTTAATATTATACAGCTAGCTTGAACTATATTTTCATTTTCTTTAAGCTATGTTTGGCATAGAGAAAGTCCAAGGAAAAAAAAAGGGTGAGAAAGAGCGAAAAATAAATAGAAACATAAGAAAATAATAGTAGATTTATATGTGAGCACTGCTATACAACCTATAAAGTCTGGATACGTAGTACGGATGCGGGTACGATACGATACAGATACGTGGATACATGAAATTTTTAAAATTTAGGATACGATACGGTTAAGATACGTTAACAAAATATTTATATCAAAATTTATATGCATGTAAAATACTTGAAAAAAAAACATTGATTACTCTTCAATACTATATAATCATAAAAGTCACAATTTACAAAAAATAATACATGTGAACAAAATAAAAAATGAAACATTTTTTGTATAAATCATATTATATTTTCATTCATATGTTAGGATATCAACAAATGCATCAATAAAAGAACTCAAAACAAAGTTTGTTTAATGTTGATTGATTGAATCTTCTCTCTCTCTCTCTCTCGTTACTTTCATCCACCAAAAACATAATTTTTAATTGGTTAATCGAAAAACAATTATAGTGATTCATATCTTAAATTGAATCATATACATCTCCATTGAATTTTGACAACATAGTCTCACTTTTTTTACCCTTCATTTTTTTTCCAAGATACGTCTTTATGAAGTATCTAATAAGTATCTGTGTGTATCTGTCAAGTATCTTATAAGTATCCGATAAAATATATATTTTAAATTAAAATAATTAATTTCGATACTCCGTGGGTACGTATCCGAGAGTATCCGCGGAGTATCAGTATCTGATACGTATCCGATACGGATACGTCTCCATTTTGGAGTATCCAGGCTTCATAGTATACAACATGAGGGACTCAACACACGAAAGCCACACGACTTATACAACAACATGCAATTTGTACATGATAGAAAAACCCTTTATTTTATTAATGATTTCTTTTTGGCTTAAATATGTGTTTAGTCCCTGCAAATAGGGCTCATTTAAATTTTCGTCCTTGTACTTACCAATCCTTCCAAAACTTCCCTGCAATTATTAATCATTTGAGTATTGGTTCTAATTACATCTGAACGCTTACGTGTCATGTGATTACTGACGTGGCAATGATATGGCGACATCTGACTGGGACATGACCTTGCTGACTTAGCATTTTTGTACCCGAAGTGACTTTTTTACCTTAATGATCCAAGACACACGTAAAAAGGCCATAATGCCCCTGACTTCTTTCTTCCCTTTCTTACTCTCACTTCAGAACCGGTTCTTCTTCCCACTCTTCCACCAACACCACCAACACCAGATCTCTTCCATCACCACCACCAACACCATCGAACTCTTCCATCAGCACAACCAACATCATCCATCTCTTCCATCACCAACACCATCGATCTCAATGAACCCAAAAACCAAACCCAAATCAAAAAGGGTTTCGCTGAATCAAATCACCCTATAAACCAACCCAAATCACACTTTCAGTTCTGATCTCAAATTTCAACTTCACACGATCGCATCGCATAACGACACTCAACAACGCATCACGCTGCCATTTCTCAACAACGCCATCGTCGCAGGTGTTCGTCGACAGTGTGAGGGTTTTTGCAATGGTGGAGGCTTGTCACACACCGGAAACCTGCTGGACGGTGGCAGCGCGACAAGATGACGATGACAGAGTCAAGCCATTGGGTTGTGAAATGGGGAAAATGGTGTATGACTTTCCAAACATGATTCATCTTTGAAAGAAAGACTTAAGATGAGGTTGTACCATTTATCAACTTAGGAGCAGTTTTTGGTTCTTTAGATTAGTTCATCATGAATCCAAGAATCGGTTTTCAATAAATTTGTTTAATTCCAAAACAAATTAAAAGACAAAGATTAGCCCTTTTGCCTAACTAATAAAGGATATAACAAAACCAAATTAATAAAGGCAATTTGAGATCCATGAGTTTGAGATTGATGGTGTTGGTGGTGAGGGAAGAGATCGATGGTGTTGGTGGTGGTGCAAGAGAATAAGAAGGAAGGGGTATAATAGTCATTTCGCCTTTGTCTAATTTTAGTAAGGGCAAAATGGTCATTTCATGTGTAATTTGCTGACTCGTCCATGTCTTTTCCCAATCAGATTCTGCCATGTCATCGCCACATCACTAATCATGTGCCACCTAAGCAATCAAATGTAATTAAGACTAAAACTCAAATGATTAATAATTGCAGGGAAGTTTTGGAAGGATTAGTAAGTACAAGGACGAAAATTCAAATGAGCTCTATTTGCATGGACTAAACACATATTTAAGCCTTTCTTTTTAGTGTATGGATGCTTTTGTATGTAGTATACTCCCTCCGTCCCAAATTATAAGAAAAAAAAACTCATTTTCTTTGTCCCAAATTATAGGCAAAAAAGACCATTTTTATCATATTTAATTATGTTATTTCAAAAATTCATCTTTTCCAAAGAGAAATTAAATGCAAATTGCATTCATTTTGCTCTCCCTTTCATTTTCTCTATAACTAATAACCAATGAAAATTGTTTTTACATCTTTCTATGAAACTTATTCCAAGGATAACACAAGAAACTATACTACAAATTACTATGTTTTAGTTTTCTTAATAAGTGTGAAATAATTTTTTTTGCTTATAATTTGGGACGGAGAGAGTATATTAAAACAACAATGACACCAAAGAAATACCATATATAATCCACCGTTCCTCCGTTAATTTTGAGGTAAGACACGTACAAAAGTTTGTACTAAAGAAACGGACAGATAAAAAAGTTAATTTGGAGACACACCGCATAATGGGTGTTTTTGTGATTTCTCATAAGAAATATCAAGCAAAGATATAATTTGTCATTTTGTGCAAATCAAAATTAAGAGAAAAAACTGAACAACAATTATAACTTGTTCGTGCAAATTTGATGACAAATATTATCGTTCTTTTAAGCCTTTTTCTTATATATATATATATATATATATATATATATATATATATATATATATTGCTACAATAGACCCACTCATTTTTATGAAGGTCTATTTTAGCAAGGTGTACCTTTTGCTTTAGACAAAAAAACATTTATGTTATATTTTTTGAAAAAGAACAAACTAAAGGATAAAGGATACAGTTGTAATTGACATTTAAATATTTATTTTTATTTCCGAATTCATGTTTTTTGGGTTTTGGGTCCCACTTATTCTCTTTGTTAGCTCATGTGACATGTCTATTCACGTTTCTTCTCAATTCAATTTGTAACAATTTTTTTCCTCCAACAAAAAAGAAATGAGATCTAATTTGGGACTCTAAGTTTCATGCAGAAATAAGAAAAGAGAAAGTGGTGGAATGCATGTCTCGTATAGAGAGAAAGAAGAGGGGTTCTAAGAGAGAAAAATAAGAGGAAATCTACAAGTGAAAAACAAGAGAGAGAGGAGAGAAAGAGATTGATGGCCGGACATATCTGTGCAGGACTGAAGGTAGAGAGAAGCGATCATGAGAGGAAAAGAAACAGAGGAGAGGGTCGACTGCGGTGGTCCATGATGATGAGCACGACGGCGCTTGGGGTGGTAGGAATTGTCACGGTGATAACCGTGGAAAGTTACTAAAAAATTACTAAGAAACTAAATAAGTGGGACCCAAAAAGCATGAATTCAGAAATAAAAATAAATGTTTAAACGTCAATTACAATTGTATCATTTAGTTTGTTCTTTTTTAAAAAATAACATAAGGGTTTTTTGTCTAGAGTAAAAGATGTACCTTGCTAAAATAGACCTTCATAAAAATGAATGGGTCTATTGTAGCAAACCCCTATATGTGTGTGTGTGTGTGTGTGTATGTATATGTATATGTATAAATTTCTTTTTCTTTCGGGGATAGAATTCGAGACCTTCTTTTTTAAACTCCTTCAACGTCGCTTAACTCATCAACCGTATTACTTACATAGGAAAAACAAATTATTTGATATGAAAACACCGGAGAGAATCGAATCTTAGATATTGAGAAAAACATATTCCAAATGTCAAGACAACACCATTAGATCAACCCAAACAAATTTATGTCTATCTAAATATTAGGAAAATTAAACGGCATATACGACACATAACTTAAGTTTTGCGTACTAATATACAAATAATGATCACCAAACTTCTTTTATAATGTTGTTTTTGCTTCACCATGAGAATTACAGAATTATATGGCTATCATTTTCAGTCTTGCCACCACCCAAACCACTAGAAATAGAAATCAAACTTTTAATCTCCTTACCAATTTAATGTTTAATTCTCTCATCCTAATTACAAAACTAACTTTATATTCCTTTATATCCTTATCACTTCAATGTTTAACTCTCTCATCCTAACTACAAAACTAACTTTATATTCCTTAATAAGTTTATAATTTTAATGATGATGGACTAAAGTACACCTCATATAATAAATCACAAATTATATATTTTGCTCTGAAATATCAAAATAAGACATTTTTTTGTTTGCCCTAGTCCACACGTATGTGATGTTTTAGTTTTTATAGAAATATACAGAAAAAATTAATAAAATAATGATTTCAAATTTAACTTGTAAACAAAAAAAAAATTAACTTACTTAAATCCTCTAAGAAGACTTAAATAAAAAAATTGTAAATTTGCTTATTTTATGTAACTCACATATGTGAAGTAGAAATTGAATAATTGGATTCAATCTCATCTGACCAGTCCTGGCCTTATGTGAGAATGTGAGTGGGATTTGATAGTGGGTAGGACGAAATCAATATATATAATATCGAAGAAACGTATTGGCAACCAAAAAAATCTTATTTAAGAATTTTATATATCACTCAACGATGCCTTCTTTTAAGCTTACTTTGTAAAAAGCTTAGTTGATAAAATATCTCTACAAGATATTATTTAATTGAATAACATGTAAAATTGTTTTACACTCCATCAAATTAATCTCTATTTTGCACCAAAAATTGTACTAAAAAGAAGTTAAAAAGAAGTTATACTATATACAAAAGAGAATATTTTATCTTTTTTTGGTTACAGAATATTTTATAAAAAAAGAGAATATAATTTTTTAGCGTGACTTTTCCCTTTTTCATCTTATCTTTTATATAAATTATTTTATTTGCAATTTAATTCTATTTTATTTAATTAAAAAATTTAACTTTTAAAATATTTAGACAAAATTACACGATCTGTCCCTTAACTTAATTTCAAATAACACTTTCGTCATTTTTTTTTTCGATTTAATCATTTATGTTATAAAATGTCAACACTGTTATCTTTTTTTATAAAAAATAAAAAAAAACTCATCATATACTCATAAACAAACCAAAATCTTCATCATCTAAACATAGAAACCCATGTTTCATTGAAAAATCACATACAAGATGATACAATATTGATATTTTATAACATAAAAGATTAAATCAAAACAAAAAAACAAAAATATAACATAAAAATGAATTGTGTAATTTTACCTTATATTCATTAACAAAACTGAAAAGACGGCTAAACACCGGTATATAACAGTGGAAGTACAACTTCATTACTACAAGTCTACAACTTCAGTTACATTCTTACACTCAGAATCCCAAACAAACAACAAAAGACAAAAGAAGAGAGAGTGAGAAGTGGTTCACTCATAAAAAATAACAGTTTTCTTTTCTGTCCCTACATCTTTGGTACGCAATCTTTTTTTTCTTTTCTTTTCATTTCAGTTTCAGT
Organism: Medicago ruthenica; assembly: GCA_018208015.1. NCBI lineage: Eukaryota > Viridiplantae > Streptophyta > Magnoliopsida > Fabales > Fabaceae > Medicago > Medicago ruthenica. The sequence continues at coordinate 104,920,303 of CM031372.1, read as the reverse complement.
GATTTCAATTACATCATCTTTTATTTATTTATTTTTTTTATTTTGATACGGTTGGTAATGTTCTAGCTCAGATTTGTTACATGTGAATATGATCCTCAACTCAATTCACCAATTTTCTTCTTCTTCTTCTTATTACTATTTCTAAATTCTAATGCAGCTACTCAATTTATTTTAGCCTGCATGTTGTTCATTCATCATAATCTTAGAAATAGTACATTTTTTTTTTTTATATAAATCTGCATGTTTGATTTTACTTCACTGAAAGATTTGTTGTTCTTTTTTTGCAGCAGAAAGGGGAATATCAAGAGAAAATATGACTGTCCCAGGTTCTTCTAATTCTAGGCAGCCACAATTCATTTCCAGCACTGGAAACAGAAACCTTTCCAATGCTCCGCTTATTGACACCACAAATACTGATCAAATTGTTGTCCCTGATGTGAGTTTGGCTTAATTGTCATTCAATCCCTTAATTTTTGTTTGTTTTTGTTTTTCAATATTTATTTTTTTGGAAACTCAGTATATCTGGCCCAAAGACCGGCTATTGTGATCAAAATCCCACCGTCAACTAACAGGGGCCCAACTGAGTCCAGAGCTTTGTATGGACGGACTGGCCCAACACAGGAATTGTTGGCACCTGAGGGATTTGAACGAGAGCGTAGATTTGAATTTTTTGTTAGCCATGTTAAAGATGATGAGTATAACACTGACAATCATTTGCTTTACCTTCCTGCCTTTGTTTAAGATTAATTCTTTGTAATGTTATTCGCGGATAACTGAGTTTGGAATTATTTACTTCCCCTTATTTGGTATAAGGTTGGGAAAAAATAATTCTAACAATATTTCTAGATATTCTAAATCTATTATTCAATATTGGATGTAGTATTCTTTGGACTATCATTTCTGGAAATGTGGTTATATATCCCGAAAGAAACCCCTCCAAAGGAATGTCGCAAGTTTTTTGTTGTATTCTCATTTCTTGTAGGAGTTTCAGTGCCTCAAAAAAAAAAAACTGTAGGAGTTTCAGTGTAAATGAGTTGAGTCGAGGTTTTGAAATTTATGCTTGAGTTGTTGTGAAAACTATATTTCTCAAGCTTAACTCTTTCTAAACATTTTATTTGGCACAGTTCTAACATTTTGTTTTAAGTAGAGTTTAATAATGGTTCAACCTAGCTATCTACGAGCTATGATTGTAGAGTACACTATATACTTCATCCAATGTCAAGAGTTGTTTGTTTGATAACCACCATTCATTTATGTGTTTTCTATTTTGCAGAGGACAAGCTGGAAAAATTTATTTGCATACATGGGGCCTGGATTTCTTGTTCCATTGCATACATAGATCCAGGAAACTGTAAGATAAGATCACACGTTTCATGATTTTCTTCTGTAGCAACTCTAATAAACGTAAATAATAAATTGACATAATATGCTTATAGCATTCTTATAATCACTTGCAGTTGAGACGGATCTACAATCTGGGGCACAATATAAATATGAGGTGTTATGACTTATGATGTATTATTATAGTACTTATGATCACGAGGAATGACCTATGCTCAAGCCTTCATCTCTTTTTCACATTATTTTTTCAGTTACTTTGGATCATATTGGTGGCATCATGTGCTGCTCTTGTAATTCAATCGATGGCTGCCAATCTTGGAGTGGTTACTGGTACTTTATCTGATAATCAGTTTTACTTTTACTAAATAAATGTGATATGCATGTTGTGGCTGGTAAATTTCCTGATTCATTTAGTTCTATATGCTGCTTGCAGGAAAGCACTTAGCAGAGCATTGTAGAGCTGAATATTCGCGGGTGTCCAACTTTATTCTTTGGGTTATTGCTGAAATTGCCATAGTGGCCTGTGACATCCCAGAAGGTATTGAGATGAATTTAGCATTTTGAAATGTTTCAAACTTTCACAGTCAATAAGCACACTACATTTTATAGGGATTTATTTAGTGCTTAGGATTTTGAGGCCAAATTTTTATAAACCTTAAGAACACAAACCATATTTTTCCATTTTTCTTTCGGCCTCTCTTTCACTTTTGTTTATCTCTATATTGTCATTTTATTGTACATATATGCAGTGATCGGTACAGCCTTTGCGTTAAATATGCTCTTCAACGTACCTGTTTGGATTGGTGTGCTACTGACTGGACTCAGCACATTGATGCTCTTAGCATTACAACAATATGGGGTAGTTTACTGTATTCTATTCTATGGTTTGATATCATAAAGAGGTTTTTTTTTGTGTCATGAAGAGCAATATGGGCCATTTTTATATTGTTGTTGATCAGGTTAGGAAACTTGAATTCTTGATTGCCTTTCTTGTGTTTACAATTGCTGCGTGTTTTTGGGCTGAGCTTGGATATGCAAAGCCTGATGCTAAAGAAGTTGTGAAGGGTCTTTTTGTGCCACAACTAAAAGGGAGTGGTGCTACTGGTCTTGCAATTTCACTCCTTGGTGCTATGGTTATGCCGTTAGTTCTTCATCTCTTCTTTTGCCATTTTGTTTTCCTTTGCTCTTAAAATGTATTCTCATGCCATGATTCTATATGTACTTTCCTCAGCCACAATCTCTTCCTGCACTCGGCATTGGTACTTTCCAGGAAAATACCACGTTCAGTTCGTGGAATCAAGGTAATCATTTAAACTTTTGTATATACACTTATCTTTTTTCCCTTTCAACATTTATCCGTGATTGTAGTAATGTCATAAGTGTGTAAATTGTGGTAAAGCAGTATCAAATGTCATATTTAACAATTTTCTTTGACAGGAGGCTTGCAGATTTTATATGATAGAAAGTGCCTTTGCTCTTATGGTGGCTTTCCTCATAAATGTTTCTGTTATTTCTGTAAGTGGCGCCGTTTGCAATTCTTCGAATATAAATGAAGAAGATCAAATGAGCTGTCAGGATTTAGATCTCAACAAAGCTTCCTTCCTACTTAGAGTATGTGAAACCTATTACTTGTGTATATTGTAAACTTTATATACAATTGTTATTGGTATGGTAATTATAAAATTTTAGATGATAATTTCTGACATGTGCCATTACTCAGAATGTCTTGGGGAAATGGAGTTCGAAATTGTTTGGAGTTGCATTGCTTGCATCAGGTCAAAGTTCTACGATAACAGGAACCTATGCAGGGCAGTATGTCATGCAGGTAGACTATTTCATGTTTTTTTTTACCATGTTCTGTGTGTCCACTTTTAAGCATTGATAACCTTTAGATGTTTCTAATTCTTCCCCTACAAATTTTTTCCTTCTTTTAGGGGTTTCTTGATTTACGACTGACGCCATGGATTCGGAATATGTTAACTCGTTGCTTAGCCATAGTTCCTAGTTTGATTGTCGCGGTCATTGGTGGTTCTGCTGGGGCTGGGAAGCTCATAATAATTGCATCTGTAAGATTTCCTTGTCATCAATTTTTCTGTAGTTGTTTTGGTACTAAAATATCTTCGAATGCTTTTTTACTTGACAATATGTCTATTACAAACAATATGCTGTTTAATTTGTCTTGTTATCATATCACGATAATTTCTCATATATTTGTAACTCAGCTACATTGTGGTCACAACTACTCATAACTGCACTGTTGGCTTCATGTGTGTTCAAAAAGGATTAAGCAGGGCCACACACGTGGTTATATAAAGTTACATAAGCATCGACATGGCATCATTTTTATAATTCCTGTTGTTTGTGTATGCATTCATTTTTGTTTACAACATAACTGATTTCTGCTAAAGCCCTTCTTTGTCTGCTGATCAGATGATCCTATCATTTGAGCTTCCCTTTGCTCTGGTACCACTCCTCAAGTTCACTAGTAGCAAAACCAAGATGGGGGTACATGTTAACTCTACCATGGTATATTTTCTTTATTAACACAAATTTGCTAAAGCACTTCTTTGTCTGCTTTTGTAATAAGAAATTAGTGAAGTAGACTTCGAAAGAGACTTTTAAGCTTTCAAAAAGGTCAGAAATGGGCCTATGACAATGACAAGTAGTAGGTCAGACTCAGGCGTTGCAAAACATAACTTAACTTATTCCCACCTCTATGACTAATATTTTGGAAGTAAAAGACTTTTGTTCTGTATGTGTTGTCTGACATAGTATTTACTCAATCTCAATTGCAGATATCCGCCATTACTTGGATAATCGGTTCCCTTATTATGGTTATTAATATATACTACTTAATGAATGGTTTCATCAAGCTGCTTATTCATAGTGACATAGAAATTGTGGCAAAGGTGTTTCTTGGGATATTAGGATTTTCAGGCATGGCAGTATATTTGGCCGGTATAGCATATCTTGTGCTTCGCAAAAATAAAGAGGGTACACATCTTTTGGCTCTAACAGCACCTGAAAGTCAGCAAATGACAAATGAACAAGTAAATGGATCAATCTATTCTCTTCAAAGAGAAGACATAGTAAACATGCAATTGCCTCAGAGAAGTAGTCCTGCAGATCTTGACTGAAAAAATATATGTCAATAAGATATAGATTAGCAAGATAGATAAATAAATATCATTTTGTTAATTTCTAGAGTTTACAATAGATTGCTAGGAAACTGTCTTTTGACATCACTTGGGTGAAATTGCTAACCTTTTGATTTTTCATGTGATGTCCATCATAATGGACTGATTCTAATTATTGGGAACATGTGTGAAAAGACCTGCTTTTTCTCCGCATTAATTCTTCTAATTGACTCTTCTGAACTTATAGATATGTTTGGATTTGTGGAAGAAAATAGAGCAAATAAAATTAGGATGAAAATGGAATTGGGTTAAGTATTATGTTTTCATCTCTCTCTTTAGTCGCACAGGGACAGGCCTAAGCTAAGCCTTGTGTGGGCTAGGGCCCTCGTTGGGGAGAAAAAATTAGACTATTTCTTTTCCGACAATTCCTCTCTTCTCAGGCGCCCTACCGAATTCCGAAAATGTCATTGAGATTTTCGGATTATATAATTCAAAGAGTTTTTCCCTTATTTTTCGGAAAAATGTTTGTTTTTTCTTCACCAATTTAGATTATAAAATCCAAAAAAGAACTACTTTGGATATAATCTGAAACATCCCCTATCCACCTCTCTTGTAACAAGAACTCGAGAAAAAACAGATTTGGATTATGTAATCCGAACTCTATTAGCAGAAAGACTGAGTCTGTTCGTAATATGGACAATCAATTTAAGAACCATATTAACCAAACTAATTACAATCATTGTGTTTTAGGTCATTGTTAGTTGTTCCCGCTGTGTTCCAGTCGATGGTTTATAGGCTAGTTGATCGGTTTGCTTCGAAACATGGACATAAAATCAGAAAAACCCTAAAAAGAGTTCGGATTATATAATCCAAACATGAGTATTTTCATAATTGAATAGGGTGCATGAGCTGTGAGAAGAGATTAGGGTGGGAGAAGAAATAATAAAAAAAAATTAATACTATATACTCTATAAGAAAGGACCACACATAGAAATAATATGATTTATTTAATAAGTTGTGCACACTTAAATAAATAACTCAAGCGGCAAATTCCTCCACTCTCGTAATTGTTTAGTTATTTATATAGAGTAATATTTTTATTGACTTTGAAAATGAGAAAATCATTAAATGTTACTGATATCAGAATATATTAGAGAATGGAAGAGAACATTTGTGAAGTGTATTTATGCTTTTAAAAATAAACTGATATATAAACTTAATCCTACAAATTTATATATATGTTGCCCACACTACTTAAAAGTTACGGGTCCATCTCTATAACAATTTACTATTTACTACTCCCAAAATCAAACCAACTCAGTAGAAAGCTGTAAACCGACCAAACCGAAAACTGCAAAAAAATTGTGTTCAGACCAATTTTTCACTCAGCCGCGTGGTTTGGTTCGGTTTGCGGTTTTTGTTTTGCCATCCGAACCAAATCGCAGGCTACTCAGTCCAAACACTCTGCCAATGTAGCCAGGATCGAGTGATTTTTCCTCTTTTATTAGTTGTTTTTCCTCTGTGTCCTTTGTTTTCTCTATTTTTTTTTGCTCGTTTCCTCTGTTTTTCCTCTATTTTCTTTGTTGTTTTGCTTGGTTCCTCTGTTTTTCTTCTATTTTCTCTGTTTATATCTCTCAACTCTATCAACAACCTAGCGATCCTACTTATAAACCGTGTAAGTTCCTGTTGAATGAACAAAAGTAAGTATTAGTTTTTATATCGTTCCACAGGGATTAATGTGATATCATATTCCGTTCAACTTCGATTATCGTTTTAAGTTAGGGTTTAATCGTTTGTTTTACTACACTACTCATACTTTTAAAACATAATAAATAAATGGTAGAGTAATAGGACATAGAAGGTGTTTAGGATTGACTTTCATCAATCAAACATTGGTTATATCCGATTGATTACAAATACGAATTCTAGCGTTTTCTTATATATTGCATTATTACGTATTGCTCATCAACATCATTGATTTCCCAAATGACATCGTGAGATCGATTGTATCGTTTAATCGATGATTTCTCAATCCATTAAACGATCCAAAAGCATTATGATCCAATACTATAATGTAATTATCAAAACCAAATCCCATTTCTAGAATTTCTTGTCTTGATAGAAAATCATTCTAAACCTAGATTCAAAAGCCTTTTTCAACAACATTTAAATCAAACATAAGATTGAAAAGCAAGAAGAAATTCAATGGTATATAAAAATTGCTAGAATCATATATTGAATAATCAAAAGTTTACAACATGAGTGATTGATTACCTATCAATCCCAACAAAGGAGATTGGTTGATCATTATCATGACAACTCTTGCAAAAATAGGAAAGAAAGATGAAGATTTGTGAGAGCTTGATGTCTCAAAGCTTCCTAAGATCTTCTTCAATCCAAATCTAATTGCTATTTGATGTTTTCCTCCTTCTATGCCTATTCTCTCTCAAAGATTATAAGTTTTCTAAGCTCTGGAAAAATAAATATTCTGATAAAAAACTATCTCTCTAAGAAATGAGCTTAAAAATCCTTAAATATGCTGAGATAATGCACGCTCGCTACAAGCGACCAGTCTGTCGCTTGTAGCGAGGACTTCAGTTGGCCAATCATAGAGCTCCACGTCACCATCAGCATTAAACCGCCCCTTTGGTCGCTATAGCGACCAGGTCTGTCGCTACTAGCGACCAGCCTTTGAAATTCCCTGCCTAGGCTCGCTTCAAGCGTCCAGTTCATCGCTACAAGCGATGAACTCTTGATAATCCCTGCCTAAGCTCGCTACTAGCGATGGATGCTGCGCTTCAAGCGATGGCTTCCTGGAAATCCCTGCCTATTCTCGCTACTAGCGATGAGTCCTGCGCTTGTAGCGATGGCATCAAGAAAACCTTCAATCTTTTGCATCAATCAGGTTCAAGCATGTATTTCCTGCATAAACACATGGGGTAAGGCTTAGGATCACATTCATTGCATTTTTAACACATTTATGCCCTAATCCTAAGATAACTTGTACAACAAGTAAACATAAGTGCCTAAATTTGTACCAAAATATAACAACATTTAAGCACTTATCAAACTCTCCCCAACTTACATTTTGGTTTGTCCTCAAACCAAAGAACAAAAGGAAATTTTTCATAGCTTTGAAAACCACAGTATTGAGCAATTTAGCAAAGGATTCAAAAGTGCGAAGAATTAAAATATCAAACGAGTGATTCAAATGTGATTGCGCAAGCTTAAGTCCAGTTTCTCATTAAACAAGATACATTCTACAAATGTGAACTAGTTCTAAACACAAGGAATTAAATCATACAATCCTAAACAAGCAACATGTTTAAATTTGAACCAAACCTAACACACTTCTATATAAAGTATATGAACAATTGAAATCATTTGTGAGGGTTATGAACACTCATCCAATAAACATGATAACATACAATCAAATTAGGTGTCTATCTAATTATCATTTCCACAAGCATAAAAGGCATTGATCAAAAGGACTTTAAGGGTTGTACTTGGGCTAGGCTACAAAAGAATTGTCATATGTGGGATATTTGAATTCAAATGGCCAAGCAAAAGGAAACATTCAGTCTAATTACAACTTCCTTCTTTCTCCAATACAACACTTGGTGAATTTCTTTCTTTTCTATTCTTGATTGATTCTTGACAACTTTTCTTTTTCTTTGAAATCTTGCAAACCTTTTCATTTTTCTCTTTTCTTTTTCTTGGTTTGCTTTTCTTTCTTTTTTTCATTTCTTTTTCTTTTCTTGTTGTCAAGATCAATTAACATCATTCACCATACATTGACTTAAATAAAACCTTCCTTTCTCCCCAACTTATTCCAATGATACCCTAATCGAATGTTCCTTTGTTATTATGGCAAAGGTCAATAAAAACGACGGATAAGGGTTCAAAAGAAAACAACTATCAGAATTTAATAAAGAGTTAACTGTGACTGAATTTTTTTACAAACTCCGGCAATTTAAATAAGCAGATGAGCTTATTAAATTGACAGTCCACAGTTAACAATTCTGATTCCATTAGGCTCAGATGGGTTAACAGATACTCACACATCTCACAGGGTAGGTTCATTTGGTCAAGTATTTCTCTCAATTTCAAAAAATTGCCTTGATCATTTCAATGCTCTTATACAAATTAAAACAACAACAGATTTAACATAATATGACTGAGTTAAACATGGTATTGGTCTCCTGCATATATATACATTGGTTGAGGATTCCTCACATTTTTGGCTAGTTCTACATTGGTTCAAAACTAAACACATGCTTGCTTAAAACTGAATAAATTAACTTGTGCGTGTAAAGAACTTATTCACATTAAAGAATATACCTAGAAAAACGAGAAAACGAGTACCTTAGCTGCGCGCTTTAACACTCATTCTTATCATTATCACTCAGATGATTCACAGTTCAAGCATTGCTTTTGAATCAATCATCTTTCTTTCAAAATTTGTTGGGATTTTCAAAAAATTTTAACATAAATACTAAAGCATAAATAAAATATAACTATACTAACATGCTATAACAAAAATTAAATAACATAAACATAATTAACTTAAACCAAAAAGAGTACATCATCCAAAGTACAAAAGAAATACTCAAAGTACATAGCATAAATCAAAATGTTAAAGTACAAAGCTGAATAAATAAAATGAAAGGGAAAACAAATCAAGATCTGCTGCTCTGCATCAATCTGAATCTGTGGCCATGTCGTCCTCAGAGTCAGTCAAGTCAGCTGCCATGCGATCAATAGAGTTTGTAGCATATGAAGAATCATCACCCAGATCAGCATCGATATCTGCGTCGTCATCACCATCGTCTCCAGCATCCTGATCATCACCAGCACCAGCTGCCTCTGCCCCTCCTGGAAAGAATGGCCTGTCCCCAGGCCAAGCAATATGCTCGGAGAAGAACGCAGGTGTCCACGGGCTCTGGCCACTGTCGTGCAGATGGCTCTGAAGCGTAGTAAGTGCCCGATGATTTGACGCATTCTGCGCCAACAGAAGAGAGCTCACAGTAGCTGAATCCCAACTCGATAAGTCCAAAGGTGGAATGGTCGGGTGGCTAGGGTGGCTAGTAGTCTGAGGTGGTGGTGGTGGCATATGAGAAGGTCCTGCTGAGTATGACGGTCCGGCTGAGGTATGAGGTGGTGATGGTGGGGCAACAGGTGCAGGTGCAGAGCAATACCTATTGATGTATCTATCATCAATAGGATTTTAATCTCCTCATCAACTTGTGATGGCATATGAACTCTAGCTCTCCTACATAGACCCATAATCAACCCGGGAAAAGTCAAAGGACATTTAGGTTTGGCCGGGGGTAATAGTCCACTTTCAGCAACTATCCTCATCTCATTAGCAATCAGCCTAGCTACGTCCACTTGACGCTGAGTGAGGATGTAATGGACTAGGGGGGTCACATCTAAAGTGGTGGAGGAGGTGTGAGATTTGGGGCGGATGTTATATAAATCAGGGTAAGGATTACCTGAGCCTCAGTGGTCATGTGCTCACGGAATGCTCGGAAAGGCTTCCCCGAAGCCCTACTCACGTCATAACTCTTCCCCGCTTGGAAGATGTCCTGTGCTATGCTGTCGTGGTCCCAGTCACCACTCCTCTGACGCTCACCGAAATCACAAAGTGCAGTGGGTGCAAGCGGATTATCTTCTTCATCATCAACTAGCTCCAACGGCTTGCCCAGATATGAGTTGATGGACATGCGGTCGAATGTGACGGTGCGCCCACGCACGTAGGTCGTGAAGGTAAACTCATCAGACGGATCGGCGGGGATCGCGTTCGCGTAAAACTCGCGCACGATCTCATAGTTGATCCTCCTAGGTGGTGTACAAAGAACACCCCACTTCCTCTCTTTTATCATGGCTGCTAATCGCCATATTCCCCTTCTTCTGAAATCTCGAACCTTTTCTCTGACCAGATGCGTCTTGTCCTCAGTTCCTCGTATCTCTCTTGGTTCCTCCAGCTGAGGAAACGAGCTGCATCGTGTTGTGGAATATTGACCCTTGGTCTTGACGAGGAACTTTCAACGTTCCTTTGACGTTTTGAAGATGTTTTAGGTGCCGTTCAACCTCCTACGGTGATGACAAACTGGAATACACTTGAGGAGAAATTCCTTGAGAGGTTCTTCCCTCAGAATCGGTTTATGGAGGCGAAGACAACCATTGCGGTGTTTTCACAAGGTACAAGTGAAACACTATGTGAAGCCTGGGAGCGTTTCAAGTCAATGCTCAGACGATGTCCGAACCATGGATTTGATGAGTTAACACAAATTCATCTCTTCCGGAACGGAATGCAACAACAATCAAAGCTTTTGCTTGACGCTGCAGCTGGTGGTTCTTTAATGGCCAAGAGCGCGGAGGATGCTGTTGCTATTATAGATAGAATGGCGTTGAACGATCACCAAGCTCATCACAACCGGAGCCAAAGCCAAAGGAAGACAGGAATCTTAGAGTTGGGAACTAATGATGCGATCCTTGCACAAAACAAGTTGCTTACGCAACAAGTGGAAGAGTTGACAAAGAAAATGGCCAACCTTCCCCAACAAATGAAGGACATTCAGAACGAGCAAAGAAGACAACACCAAGTCGCATCTTGCGAGCTTTGTTCGGGAGATCACCCAACCGGATTCTGTCCACCCCCCACAGAAGAGGTAAGCTATGTTGGTAATCAACCAAGGCCTCAACAATTCCAAAACCAATTCCAAAGCCATCCAAACAACTTCCCAAGAGGGAATAATCCTAATTATGGCCAAGGTTGGAGAGGAGAAGCTGGGCAGTACAACCGACAACCTTACCAGAACTATAACCAATATCAACCTCCACAACAAAACCGCAACCAATCCACTGATGAAACCCTCAATCTATTCATGCAGCAGTCAATGGCCAACCAGAAGAACACTGATGCGTCCATTAAAAATCTGGAGACGCAGGTGGGTCAATTGGCACAACAACTTTCACAAGCTACTCAACAAGGCGGAACCTTTACCGCCAACACACAAACCAACCCGAAGGATCATGCATCATCATCGAAATGACAATTAAGTCATTTTGATGAGGAAGTCCTTGCAACAAGAGACAACGAAAATTGCAAGGCAATAGCTACAAGGAGCGGGAAGGTAATTGGCAAAGGTATCGGGGATAATTTAGAAGTAGAGAGAAAGGTGGTTGAGAATGAGGTGAGAGAGAAGGATGAAGATGAAGGGCG